>KB664277.1:1471010-1720236 GCA_000349025.1 Anopheles minimus
CTATCGCATGATCACACACATGAATCTCACGGGAACCGTGAAATTAGTTCCCATGGCATGGCACACTTCACACATATCCTTCAAGGGTGTGTTGCCGCTACAAACGTTTGTATGAACATATCGCTTCACAAAAGGTACAGACGTGGGACGACAAAAAAATAAAACATGGCACCTTCTTTCTGCCCCCCCCCCTTGCAAGGCAGGTTTGCGTGTACAATGGGCAACGTAAGTGAATGTTCGTGTGCTCGAACTTTCCTTCCAGTTCCCTGCCCGAAAGGCACAACGGAAGCGGAATGAACCATTATTATTTAAATTACACTCCATTTGTGCGAGTTTATACATTACTGTGTGTGAGCTTGTTCGCTCGCCACGGTTTATGGTGTGCGCTGCTTTTTGCGCGCCAAAACAAGTCAATCGAATGGTGTGAATTACCACCATCCACCAAAAAATCTCCCCTTCTTCACATTTCTGCATGCGTACGCAAATGGTAAAACCATTCACAAAAATGCGTCCACTCGTTAAGCGCAAATGGCTATTAATAAATCATTCTAGACGTTAGTGATGAAAGATAACGCTGCATGGTTTTGTTTCGGTGTGGATTTTACCCGTTTTGTTGCCGTTTGAATAATTTTTAGTATTTTTCCCAGCTCGGAATTATCACATAAAACGTTCCTACGAAGAGAAAGAAAAAACTAATTCCACTTCTAAAACCATTTTGCTTCATCGCATCAAGACATTTGATGATGGTTTGACGTGTTTTCAATTTGTTCGCCGCATTCGCAGATGACCATCCACAAAATGAGCTTTCTTTCACTGGAAAATGTTCACGTTTTGGTTGGAAATGGAAAAATGATTCGGAGTTGTGCGAAACGCAGATTACACTTTCAACGTCACACGATCTAGCACAATCTCAGCCGTTCTGCGTGATGGAGAACACGGAAAAAAGGGGGAACAAAATTCTACAGCTAAGCTAACACGTTGGCCCAGCCTACCGTGGACCGGTAGCAGTAAAAACTGATGGTGCACCGTTCTGTTCTGTGATCAAATTCAATTTTGACGCCAGCCGGATGAAAAGCTGGCGTATGCTGTGGCCGCAGGCAAGCTGGTGGTGGTTTATTCTTCCTTTTTCCGTTCCATTCGTGGCTCTATGCAGAAGCGATATTCTGACAGGCACTAACGCATGATAGGTAAATGGTAAGTTTGTGTTTGAGTATTTACACCAATTTGTTTTTGTTTTTATAGAAATTGTGTAAAATTATGCTGTAATATAAATTGCTGATATTTGATGATCAAATGGAATGTTAAATCAGTTGGTACCTTTCCTACGTTTACTAAATCATGTATACTATGGATGAAATAAAGACTAAAAGTATGTACAATTAACTAAAACAGAAATACCCAGCAACAAGCTGTTTTTTGTTGGTCCTCATATCATCTGATATTTTAGTGTAATTTTACGACGTCTTAATGCTTACAATAGTATAGATAATATATTCGTATGAAGCTATTTGTTATTTCTAAAAAAAGAAACATTTCAATTATTTCGATACGAGTAACCCTGCAAAGAATCTAATACAAACGATACTGTTCTTCTTGACTCAACCTCTACAAGACACGAAAAAACGGTGAGCAGCAAAAAACAAACCCCCAATTCCTTTGATGACGCACCCAGACCATCAAAATCTGATTCCGACTATCTGGCGTTATCACTTCCTGTCATTCCTGTTTGCCACTGGGTGGGTTTTGGTGTTGGCAACAAAAAAAAAAGTAAGCAATCCATTCGATTCGTACACATTCACATACCGCCGGAGGCTTGCTCGGCCGAGTTGGAAATGTTCTGCCAGTTTTCCCAGAGTTCTCACCCCAGTAGCACATATGGGTTGCGTACAAAACGGGTTGATATCCCTGGAATCTTTTATTTTCATCTGTTGTTTTTTTCATGCAGTACAACGGGTAAACATTTCGGTTGTTTGAAAGCTGTTTCATTCGTATGTTTCTTGTTGGTTTTGTGACGGATATGATCGGAATGTGAAAATGTGTTTGATAAGCACAAGCTTTGAAGAATTTGGATGATTATAATGCAATACGGAATCAATGCATAATGACAATATAAACTCAATTAGGTCTTCTTTATTTTAAAACTTTTTCATAGATTAATGATGCAACAAAAACACAAATCTGACAAATGTGGTGATGATACAGCAAAATACTCTGCAATAGTTAACATTGATACGCCTAATGAATAAAACACCTGCTGTTACCTGCTGGGCGTAACCGCAGCGTTCGCCCTTTGTTGATAGAAATAAAACTTACTCAGTTAAACGGCACACCTTTTTGGCTCATGCTGGTTTGTGGTATCTTAATGTTTTATACACTTAATTATATTTAGTAAGTCCAGTGAATGAAATAAACACCAGCCGAACCAAAACAAAAGGCTGAAAGAATGATATAAAATTTAAATGTCTGAGCACTCAGATGATGAATACATTTCCCGGCAGCACCACTAACCCAGCACACAAAAGAAGTGAACGCACTACCCTAACCTCACTTAAAAACCATTCTCCCAATGGAGACGCCCGGTCGTTTTGTGCCAACCGGGCAAAAGTTGACCTTCGCGGTTGCTGATGGTTTTTAGCAGATTACACCAGTATTGCTTCATGCTTCATTTCCAATGTGCTTCCTCTGCAGTGGATCATATTCTCCATGTTTGTTCGCCTCTTCCTTCATCTGTACAAGCTCTCCTCTATACATGCGTTTAAACATCGGCACAATGCTTCCTGCGTGGTACTTCGTTATTTCTATATAAAACCACACAAAGATATACCGGTGGATATAAGGTTCGGCAAACATGGTTGGTACGTTTATTTCTCTTTTTTTATTTTCATTCGGCATCATTTCAATAGCTCGAGGGAAAGTGAATGCACCAACCGTAGCAGGACCGAAACCGGTCGGTGTACCGAAGAGCAATCAGGGCTAATAAATCAAAATGCGGTACATTTGGTAGCGATAGGCTGTGCCGTTCATATGTCCCTAAGGACGTGGAAAGAAAACTGTGAAGATTGTTCAACATTCGAGGTTTTGCAAATAGTACGGTGACGAATGTGTTTCTACTTTGGGAATGCTACTCTAAGCGATATTGTACCAAACATCGTGTATCAAGTCAACGTAAGTTATCTTTCCGTTCACAGTTATGTTTTAACAGCCCAAGAGACTAATGTTAATGCAATGTTTTGTTTGTTGAACTTTTTTTCGTATTGTATGACGGCCGTATTACTCTTATTTTACCACGTAGCAGGATAGTCATTCCATGCTACGTAGGAGCGGTCCGGAATAGTATAATAAATATCGTCTTCTTATCTTCTCACAATTTATAAATCACTTTCATATTTTACTATAATTTAATACATAATTATATCGACCAATGCGTCGTATACTCACCGTGATTTAAATGGACGATAAAAAGAAACAATATATTTATCCCATGTTGAGAGCGCCAGCTAGCCATAACTGCAAATAGAGAAGAAGAAAATATTTTAGTTAAAAATTTGAAAACAATGTGCCTTGTCTATCTCCACGCAACAACCAATTAAAACAATCAGGTTGCTGAAAAAAAATGGAAACAACCCCATCGTACAAATTGAATAAGTTAAATAATAAAACAGAACATCTGGTACAAGCTGTCATACCTGCCACGAGAACTTTTTCATTCCTATAGCCCCTTTTTCGTTTTCCAAACATCCTTCAAGCGCACTGACAATCCATAACACCAATGAAAATTTGTTGAAAACGACACTAGACAACCTGCATCCCTTCCGGTCCGTCAGCGCCCCCGGACAATGCAGAGCATGTGAATGATTTATTGCATCAGCATGTCCGACGGCTGCCACTCGTGCAACGGCACCGCCAGGATACAATTCGCTGATTGTGCAACTGGCTAATGTCACACGCACATCGTGCAGTGCTGCCGCCATCAGCGACTGTCGAGAGTGACAGCATTCACTCGTGCACCGGTACCATTCGAGCAGCAAATAGAATAACATGCATCATGCACAAGAGCACGAATGGGAGATCGGGAAGCGTAGAAAGAAAAAAAACTAAATCTAACTAGATGATCATTTTCGAAGCATACCGAGAGGAACTGACCTCTCTCATTCAAAGTTTGCCAATGGGTTTCGCTCGTTCCACGAAATGACCTGAGGAAGCACCACCGTGATAGGCAATATTCAAATATTCATGTTTCACGAGCAACGGTTATCGTGACGGGGATGTCTTCTTTCCCTCGTGCATGTTGCTCGTAGTGACGTGGTGTGAAAGTAAGCCACTGTTTTTCCATCTTTTCAGCTACGTACGATGCATCGGGAGACCCGCACACTTTGCTAGCTTGTGGTTCCCAGCGTTGCGACGGTCATTTTTCATTGAACTTTACATTCACACCGGAAGCTCATTAGCGGCTAACGGTTGACCTGCATTCTGCACACATTTTGGAAGACTCTTGTCCACACGTTCGGTGGTAAAACCACCAATTTCACATCCTATAACAGTGAGCAGGAATTTACGGTGGGTACTTTGGGGAAAATGCGCACTTGCGCTCGCACATTTGGGGTTTCCCGCTGTAATAATCTATTGTGAAGGTAATCTTTTCACTACAAATTTCCAAATTATAATACCCATTGAAAATTAACGTTCCGTGTATAATACTCGTCATATTTCGAAATTTTATAGAGCAAACAGTACCGAAATCACCTTCATGCAAGAGGTGCTTGATTATTTACTGTCTCCAGCTATTGTCGTGATTATCCGAAACAAAAGCTTTTGCTCACTCTATTCTTTATAACGATAACGACCCTTTCTCTATAACAAAAGAAACTTGTTTACTTATAAACATGATTCTGTGATGTTGAAATTTAATAAACAACTTTGGTTCTTTAGTAAATTTTCCCCAACATTTCTTTCCGTTCGAATAAACCAAAGCATTTCACCGGAGAAAATTCTGTGTGGTAAATTGATTTTACCAAGAAGCATCAAACTGCACCACAAAACATTGATGCTTCTATTGGTGCTTGTTCAAAATGCAGCACAAATCGAATTAACTTTTGAGTGACTCTAGCCTTCCCCATTCGTATTGTGCGATTTTTATCTGAGACTCAGCACCAGAGAACTGGCTGGAATCTGTGAGGGAATCTACAGTAACTATTTCGGAGACTCGCTTCTACAATGGGGCTTTTTTTCTTACCTTTATATTTTTTAGTATCTAAGCACGAATTAAACAAGCGAGAAGATGAAAGAATCCTTTGATCAGCACGAGCTCAACATCGACCAAGCCGATGGATAATACCGGTTGACTTGTTATTCCTGTAGCTTAACAACTCAAAGTTGCATTATTTCTCTTGTGTTTCAACCCTCAAGACTGGCAGATCGTTGCGTTAGACGTTGGAAAGCGAAAACGTTTCATTGTTGCTCTTTCTGATATCGTTTCAATTTTTTTCTTTACTAACCCATTCCCTCATGCTCAGTGAGTGTTTGATGTGATGCAGAGATCAAATAGAAGGCTGATTATCGTAACAGATGCAGCACATCATGCTCACAAAGTATCTAGCGTTCGATAACTTCCCTACCGGCAAGTAAACAGCGCTCATGCACAGGGCACGCACCGTTCAAGCATCAAAAGAAAAAGTATGTTCTTTTTCGGAAGGGGCTGCTAATTGATTTAAAACAAGCACAGCATAATGCTACAGCGATTGGGCGAAAGTTGTGCTGCTCCAAACGCTGTCAGCTATCGTGTTAAGCGATGTGTTAACGCGAGCTTTCCTTTTGCATTGGACTATTCACTTTGGTAGCAGAAATCCAACTTGTTTTAACATTGTTCTTGAGCAAGATTGTCAGAAGCACATATGATGCCTCAGCAGACTAAATACGCCATCGAAGCGCGACCAGAACGGGAACCCGAAACGACGAGTATGGAATATTAATTAATTCAGACAGTGAAACATTATATGAAACCGGGGGACGATTTACTTTCATATTTTCGGCAAAGAAAATCTCGGATGTCGGTTGTGTTCGATTCGATGTTGGTGATGAATATTTAACGCAGATAGTAAACACGAGGAAAAAGCTGTCTGTCAGTCATCATCATCTTCACGGGGTGTCACTAACTTTGCTTTCGCTTTTTTTGAGGGTTCTACAATACTTGAAAATTATGTAAAATTGAAAATTTCCCTCTTCACAGCACCTGGTAGACATGAGTGCACGCTGTTCGAATTTGATAATGGTAGGAATTGAATTAAAACTTCCACTACCGATTGGTGGAACGGGCGGCGCGGTGTAGGAATATTTGCATAGCATTATCCTTCTGGGAATACATTAAAGAAGGTTGTAGAACAGGAACAGTTTCTACACATACCTGTATGAAAAACAAAATGTTCTTCAAAAAAATCATCACTCAAATTTTGTTTCCTCCATGTTCAAAAAGTGGTAGATTTAAAAAATATTTCATGGTTACAATGGAGAGAGAGTATGAAGTGACAAGATAAAAGCATTTTCTTGTTTGTTTTTGTGTAAAAACGGCTAAGCCGTATTGCTGAGGATTTTTCTTGTTGTCCTTTGAACATTAATCACGCTAGGGACAGTTTCGTCAATTTTCCTTCTTAAGTTCATTCTCTGCACATTATTTTTATGATTCATTGCATATTGGACTCCAAAAAGACTAAAAAACTTACACAAAATCTGTCAAGCTTACTTCTTCTGACAACTGGTTTAACTAACAGTAAAGCTTTTTTGCTCAAATTTTAAAGCTCTGCTCATCTTGTTACAGTCTCTGGTAACGAAAGACCATCGTATTCTTTAGGAGAAGTACTTCAAATCTTTTATTATTCATTCGTTGGTCCTGACAGCCCATTACTCTAGACGGCATATCCGAATGTTTACTTTCCAGAATGCACCGTTCTGTAGAACCACGACGCAGGAAAGGATTCTGATACTGTGCAAATAGTAAAGCTGCGCCAGATGGTTGTCAGCTTGTTCCTCGTGCTGTTCACTTGCGAATGCAAATATTTTCCACCCGATGAAGATATATTTTGACGAACTACTCCAAAGATTTATTCATGTTTCTATAGAAAAACTCTAGTATTTTGAAGTGCCAAAAATGTGCCAAGTATGTTGTAAAATACATACATGTCAGCAATCCGAGGAACCTAACATAAAGCATTTGTTCACACTTACAATAAATAACACAAAAGAAGCAATAAAGTAATAGAATGCGAGTCATAGCTCAAGTCCTTGGCACCTTTCACACGACTCATGAAAGCTTAGTTTCACAGAACGTTTAACTGTAATCCGATAGAAATACAGCACCTTCACAGGATCCAGATAATCTCGTCTCAATATTGATTCAACCATTCCAATCAGCCGGCATTACTCGGCACACAACTCCGTCGACAAGAAAAGCCCGACAGTTCAAACGATGGCGGCATATCAAAGAAACACCATTTCAGCGGTAAAATATTGACAATCGAAATGTAGCTTAGATAAAACGATTCCCCTTCGAGACGAGCAACAAGGGTAAGAAAAACCTCTCACAGTTCAGCGGATTGCAACCCCGCATACCAGGCCACCGTCAACCCGCCACAGGTACGAGCGTCAAACACAAATACTCCGTATGTCTTACGGTTACAGGTTGAACGTGCGACGTATTGCCTGGTTTGGTTGCAGTCAATTTTCTTCCTGAATAAACCGTACCAGAAAGCTTTCTCTGAATACAAAACTCCGATTCCAAATCAATCCCGGGTGAACGTCAATGGAGGTTGCGTTATCTGTTTTCCATCATCTATTGTTGGAAGCAAGCAAGTGTGTCGCTCGAACAAAATGAAAAGTAGCAATCAACCCCCACACTTTTTAGCCTGTTTCTTCCACTACTAAAAATCCCTGAGTGCAAACTTCTCGGTGTACTGATGGGTTGAGTCGTTAAGCGACACTCAATCATGCAAATAACGCGTATCCAACATCTGGAGTGTAAACCCCTTTTGCCAAAACATTCGCCTACCGCGCTGAGTGTTGGCAGGATCATAAATCTAGCCCCATAGTGTAGCACTTAGATAAATGACCTCCGACAGCCTCCGGGGCACTGCGGCATAAACCACTCCATCGATAGCCTCCATCCCCAAGGCCGATAGTGTATCGGTACGAAGGTTGCTGTCAAATCGTTTAGCTTCCCATCGAATGGCCTTCCACGATACTGCCGATGTAAGTACGCGTGACCTTTCGAACATGATTTATGTACCGAACTGGCGAAGACAAAGTTGCAGGGACACTACTCCACCATCGAGCGTAATGGAACGGCAACTTCTTGAGACGATTCGTTGTCACAATGGTGCCGATAAAATCAAAAGAAAGTGAGTAGGAAACGAGCGATAACAAGAAGAGAAGGAAGGCACACACACACATATCTAATGCAACGTACACACTCGGGAATGATGCTTTACCAAAAGCACTGGGGTGTATTGGTGGTAAAACCCATCGGAAAGAATAATACGTCTATACGGCCGGTTCCCTTCACCAACGAAAAGGTAACATTCGCGCTAGGGAAACGCTTGATTCGTTGGCTTTCTGCAAGACAAACAATGCCAAGGACAAAATACACTTTGTGATAAGTTTTCCGACCGTAAAAAGGGTTGCGTTCAACCATGGTTTTGTTGATCAAGCTCTTTCGTTCCCTTCAGTTTCGATTATTGAAGAGAAGAAAGTCTTTTTTTTACATTTTTCTCTATTCTATACATTGAACCGGTTTAAACATGGTTTGGATTCATTTGTAATAGTTCTGTTATGAGAGCGATTCCTCATTTTTAAAGCAAGCGCATTAATCACACATTAGAAATATTATCGTTCCTTGACAAAATGGAATTTAGTTACTGATGATTTGAAGTTCACTCCAGTGCGTTTTTTTTTTGTTAAACATTTTTATAGTTTGCACTATTTGTAAAACTTCAAGCAAAAAATTACAAACGATTGAGAAAATAAATATATTTCATTTATGCTGCTTAATAAAAAATATTTCTTATCAATTATGAACTATTCCTCAAATTTAATAAAATAAATTTTACTCCACTAAAGTCATAACACATATACTTCACCATTTAAGGAACTTTGTACAGCTTGTCCATAAATTTAAAGCTTATAGAGCAACACATAATGCATGATTCAGGCCTGCTCGCCTATTGCATGTCGATGTTCCATGCTCCAACAACAGACATGGACACTCGAACGGTTGGGAAAGTTCTTACCGTTCGTTCGCTTCGTCATACGTGCAGCGTGGCATCGGAAAAAGAGGCTCAGGAATGAGTTATCTGTTTCCATCGAACAATTAATTTATTTTATGTGGTCATAAACTGCATATAGGGTGCACATTAATAGACCAGTAGGTTCTCCATGAAGCCACAGTGTGGACTATCTGTCATGCTGAAGTAGACCACATTGAAGCAAAGTTTGTGTATCTTGCTAACTTTATGTGTGTACGTCTAATGAGCTTAACTTAATTTTTAGCAAAACACCCATTTCATTGTAAAGAAATATAAATACACCAATCGTTTGCTAGTTTTATGATCATTGCACTGTTTCGCGAAATTCATACGCTACATTACCTGGTTTAATGGATGTTGTAGCTACCCCGTTGGGGCTACTTTCCAATGCAACTATTTTCTTCCCATAAGACCGATACTTCATCAAACTCACCTTCATCCCGTAAAAGCATCTTGTACCACATAAAAATAATACCCCACCCCAACGTACACACGTAGCACTCGCGCCACATTAACGATTCGGGAAAAACTTATATCCTTCGTTATGGTTCAGCTCCTCATTCAACCGTGCCAGGGCCCTCATGTATGCAACAGCACAAAGTGGTTTACGATTCGCACCAAACGGCAGGAAACGATTCGGCAACAAATCAGCTTTAATGAGCTTTTCCCGACACACGTTGCATAATTTACCTTTACGCAGTGTTTGAGCGAACGTCGGGAGCGGACCGTCGAAAAACGATCGAATCCCTGGGTGAACATCGTTCCGTTTCCTGACAGTTTCTTCGAGTGCGAATGGAGGGAGAAAACAGGAAATCAAGCGTGATATATTTGGTTGGGTGAAGTGCGGTTCAAGATTCCGCATACACATGAATTATTTCTTGAACGTGAATAATTTACCCGGGACGAACTTTGACGAAGAGCAAACATTAAAGATATGGCAAAGAGAGATACCTGAATGTCGATACAATAATTACTGGGATTTGATGGCAATGTTGATGTAGTGGTAGAGGGTAATCATGCTACAACCAAGGTACATTGTATGGTCTTGCTTGATTTGTTTAGCATGGAAAAATTTGGTAATATTTTTGGAAGAAGTTCGGACGCTTATTGAAAAAGTGAAATTCTCGTACTATGTACTGCAACCAGCAATATGTAGTACCGAGGATTAAATAAAGTAAGGGTAGATACACAGACACACTGATTTTGGGCCTTGATTCCACCTCATTTCCCATCGGAAACCTCATGAGTGAACTTTCACAAACAGACATATTCTATTTCCTATCAAACATGTGTACATTGAACATGCGTTCCATGCATATTACTCTGCTGACAGTGCAGAACTCATTCGGCCACGAAATGAAATCCTGCTAATGCTATTCCAATCATAGTCGAGCTGACCTGGACTAGTCACTCCGATGGACACTCCTTTCAACCATCGTGCAGACGAGCCTACACACCCCGTTGGTGTGTTGGTGTGCAATATTCTTCTCGGGAACTTTCATACGAGCGGATTATATTGGGTTTCCTTTGAATTACGGGTCAATTTTTGGTCAGAAAACTTTTGCTGTTGGCTGTTTGACACTCAACACTATGGGACCAACTGCAAATTATTATTAAGTCAAAAACCGCAAGGACAATACAGAAGAAAGTTAACCACGTTGAAAGTTTACTTCAAGGAGCATGAAGTGAAATAAAAGTTAATATAACACCACATCAAACATGACCACCCAATAAAATGATACGAGACCAGTAGTGCAGTGACTACGCTGGACAGGCTAACCAACTCTGATTTTAAATGCATAGCACGTTCTTCGACTCTTTCAACACGCTTCGAAGAAAATAGGAATAAAATACTTGTGGAAAGAAGCACACTAAATATTGCTGGGAAAAAATTCGATGTACCCGGTGAAGTCTACTGTTCATGTACAATAACATCGAAATCATGAAATATTTCATCCTCATAAATAGTTTCAAATAAAGTTTAATGTGTACGACAAAAGTGAGAAACCCACATAATCTGCAAGCCATGGATTTCATGTTTGTCTTGTGATACAAAACTCATTTGTCTATGTTGACCTAAACACCCACTTTTGCTGAGAAAATGTGCTGCTGAGTTCTGTGGGATGATCTTGTTCGCTTAAATTTTGCACGAAGAAAAGTTTTCTGCGTGGACTCAAACATATTTTCAGATTGTTTTTTCCTTCTTACAATCAACTTAATTTTAACGAAACACAGAAAACGTAATTCAGGGAAATGAAACACCCATTATACATTTTATATGAATGTTTTGAACTGATATGAACATATACTCCTTCAACGAATTGGAGGTTCCACATAAACTCCATCCTTCTGGAGTCAGCAGATACAAAAGCCACAAATTACTAGAAGTAACTACCTGCAATAAACAGCACAAAACACACATAATTTGCTGTAGGAACAACACAGCTTTATGATTAAAATCCAATTGAATTCATAGCAGGTGCTTTCCGCGATTTCAAAGAAATCCATAATTCTAGATACATAACATGGCTGGATGCTAGTGAACTAGACATAACATTTCTTTTGACACAAAGCCGTTGGCGTTAATCCAACCCTGTACAAGCTTATTGTTTGACGATATTTCACATGTTTTGTGTTTTATGTGTATTATTGTAATCGCCTGTTTTATGCTTAGCGTTTCGATGATCTTCAGCACAAATGAAGAATTTGAAGAGGTTTAAAGCAGCATAAGCTAAAATAAAAAGACTAAAGCCATCTGATACTATCGTACGCCATACCAAATTTGAAACACGAATGAGAATATCCAATTTATTCCCCAAACTGTCCAGCAATGATATTGTTGCTGTCACGTCACCCAAAAACCAGCTTCGTCCCAACCTCCATCCCGTCCTGACTCCATTGGTCAGCAATATCAAAAACCACTCAAAATAAAAATAAATCTATCACGAAAAATGGCACGCCCGAAGGCTCTGTGTAGATTCAACATGTCGCCAGAGGTTCCGTGTCTCGGTTCTCCATAACATTACTGCTTTTCACCCTTGTGTCTCTGTTAAATAACAAATCCTGCTGTCCCAAATCACAGCTCTCTGCTTCTCTCATTTTACTGAGCAAGATATTTCTCTCCTAGAAGGAAAAATGTCTTCCTTCCTAAATTCCTTTCCATCAGCTTGAATTGGCCGACATTTGTGAGACATGCACCCGACATCGCCATCACCAATCTGTGGCCATTCATCTTTCTCGAGCTCACGTTGTGTTTGAGGCGTAGGCAGAAAAACAACGGCCCGACGGTTGCCTGTGCTGTCATGATTAGCGTCATTTATGGCTGAAAGAGTCTTCAAGGTTTCGGCCAAGACGCGTCGTCTACTACTCGTGATGGATCATACACACCCGGAGCACGCAGCGTGACACTTCTGTTTGTGACTGTGAATAAAAATATCACCAAAATAGCTGAAACCTGATATCCCTTCTCGGTTTGAATTGCTTTTTTTAGACAGCCAAACAACACTATATGAATTACATTAGTTTGTTTCTCATCCAAGAAAGTATTTGTGGGGAAGTCTCTGAAAGTTAGCAATGTTGTAAAGAACAGTCCAGAAATAAGAACTGGTTAAATAAGCGATGTACCAAGAAAGCCAACAAAGTGAGAAGAATCATTATCTTGTGTGGAACACTCGGTACGGTATTGGGAAACGATTCCTTGAGAAAGGATATTCCGTCACCAGAAGCCTCTTGGTAGTGTTCGATCAAATCGATTTTCCACCAGCTAAATGCACTCTTCTTCGTGTCTCGTAAATTCGCTGTCATCTGGTCGTACGAACATTTGACCTCATCCCGCAGTCGACGACTCGTATTTCAAGTGTTGAAAATCAGAAGCACAAGAAGATTTACGAGATGCAACACCAGCCATTGAGTTGAATGGGGTTTCCTCCGTACGACAGCTTAACGAACCGAGCATTCTTTAGTAGCACCCAGGAGAACCTACATGGTGAAATATTATCAATACCAATAATATTCTCTCCAGCCAAAGACGTTTAATATCCAACTTCCAACAGGGCGAGAAAGGATTGTGCCGGATGTCGGCTTCTTTCGTGTTCGTTCCTATGGGCCCGGTAAATCAATATGCCATGAGAAACACAATAAAATCTCTCGCTGGTGCAGTGATTGCTTTTCAGTGAAATATGACCTCAAGCGTACAACGATGTTCATTTATGTTTTACCCTTAAATCACTAGCACAACGCATATATAGGAATGTTACAAATCATGTTCTTCAAATTAGAGCATATCTACTAGCTGAACTGCCTTGTGTGCTTCCTATGAGGGCCCGAAAATATAATAACCCAAATAACCTTATGTAGCAAACTATACCAGATAAATTTTCGGTATACTTTTCATTCATATCAACTTGCAGCTATCATGCTTGGAATTTACATTCATATTGGTTGCGTAGAATTCGAACATCAGTTGCATGTATATAAGTTCTCGCTATTGTTCGGCTTGCACGGAGCAACAATTGATTACTGGGTAAGATTTGTGCATGTTCGATGTTTGAATATATTCCGAGATTAACGTTCAGCAGCGAGGACGGAACATAAATTTCCAATAAAGCACTTTACAGGTTGATATCTCCAGGAATGTTGTAGCTCTGTAAAATGATATTTATATGATGAAAGGAAATAACTACAATTTAATTGAAAGCTAAGCTGTTGGTAACACAATAAAAATATCCCAATTGCAATTATTCCCATGAATGTACGTTATTCTTTAGAAATGCTACAGGTATTTGTAGATTTTTTTGCATGTAGATTTTGTAGTTGTGTAGAAATTGTTAATTGTTTAAGAATTTCCAAATATTTTTGTTTTATTAAAAATTATCATATGCTTGTGGATTAACAGTTTACATTGAAACAAATTGTTAATCAAATAAAACATAAAAACTTCAATATACACTTCGTGCAGCCAATCAACCATCAACTCATGTCTGTAACGTTTACCTCTCCTGCCATGTCACTGTTTTAACAATATTATGTAGAAACTTTACAACATTATCCATCCCGACCATCTATCTCCCCCCGAGGGCTGGAACATATTTTCGGAAAACTGTTCTACCCCCTTTACCGGAAGCATACCGACAAACGCATTAGCATTACCTGCCACTTCCCATCACGGTGACGTAGCTAAACCGACAATGTGATGCGGCAGAATAGTAGTAGCCCATCGGATGTCCAATACGCTGTCAAGGAGGTTGTTTTCGCCTCCATGAGCGCACCGAGATACACATTAGTGTAAACAGCAGGCTGCCGCTACGGTACATATTGTACCCCGGTTGCACCCATATTGTGCACGGGGATATGCAAATGCACAAAGTGCATCCATTTAAATGGGTATGAATGTGGTTATGAAGGAACACGTGGAAGGAGCGAGATAAAGTGTTGTTGTGGGTTGTGCTACTCGGATGGTTATGTGAAACCTTACCGGATGCAGTTGTCGACCCGACAGTGCATCTGCTCCGCAACGGTCATTAATAATCTCTTGCACGTTCTACTTCGACCCCTTACATCCGGAACGTTTTGCGTTAGTGATTCGGAAAGACCGCTGTATTTCCTATTTCCATTTTCCTCCATTTTATTACTTCCAACTTCCCTACTCTCCTTACTTTGATGGCCAGCAGAAAAGTTCCTTCGTATAAGCTTCTCTATAGAGTGTAATAGAACCTATTTTTTCAATCTCATTCGTTCCTTCAACTTTCATATCTGCCTTCTATTCTGTAATCTTTTTACACAAAAGACCTTCCAGGCACGCAAGCATAAGACGATCGATAGTCTTTCAACAAAAGGAAGAGGAAGAAAAACAGGAGCGACTAGAGCAACGATCAAAGGTAGAATAAATTTCAATTTTCAATTTTTTCATTTTGCCGTAGCTTTTTTCCAACAAAAGCCCAACAGAGAGCGATTACGAAAGGTGGAAAACAGTTAGCCATTTGAATAACAGGAAAATTTTTGAATGAAATTAAATGCAGGTAAAAAGATACGAAACCAGAAAAATCATACTTGTTACACAGGGACAGACGAAAAAAAAACATAAACAGAATTTGAATTGTAATCATAAATGCAAAAGGAGAAGCAAAAACAGAAAGAAAGCGTGAATTGAAAACAGTCATAAGAGTTCGGTGCTATGTTACGCACGTTAAGCACCAAACAAAAGGGCGTGAAAAGCATTTCGAGGTACAATAAAATGAATACTAATAATTGTTACCACTTGCCACACTTTGGGCTGCATTGAAAAACTTATCCGGGGCGAAACCTTTTCTAAAATGGGTTTTCCTTGTAAAGCATAGGATTGGGCGGCCAAAGATAAAGGCACTTGAACGGACGGTTAATGTGCGCCAAAGGGCACATTTTGGGAAAATTAATTATTTTACCCAGCTTTTTTTTTCTTTCATTTGTACCTCATTTAAAACCAAATTCAATGAGAATTGCTCTGAATATACTTAACACTACCTTTCTGTGGATATCGTTTATGCGATGCAATTACAGTCTTATGTTTTAGCAATTCCCAACGCTGGTTACAGGACGAAAAAGTCTAATTCAACATTTACTGCTACAACACAAATGCTGCCAAAGCTTTCTTCCATATATTACCTTTTCTAAGTAAAAATTTATTTTCCCATCTGTGTTTAAAGAAAACTTTTACTGTACAGTGGATTCAAAAGTTGAGTTGCGTCCCTTCTTCCTAAACATACGCCATCGCTAATGACAACTTGTGAAGCAGCTGCTCTATTCCGGGATCAAGGTGAATGTCACACGAGTTCCTGCCCCGGAAATGTTGTCCTGTTTAGTTTTCATTTTCATGTCGTTTAGTTTACGTTTGTTTTTGCTACCACATGCAAGGAGCTGGTATGGTTCATGTGCCAGAAAGGGGTGGGGATTATCTTGGTTCTACTGCTGACACCATCCCCCCGTGGTGTGCTAGAAATAGACACCGGTTGACGTCATCGGGTTACCGAAACGTAGCATACTCATTATGCTTCTAGGGCACCAGGATATTTGGCGCTAGTGCTGCCCACATAAAAACGCAAACTCGTGAAAAATACGCAGGCCCAACGAAGTTTTGTTACGTTATGTGCACGTGCGCTTGTTCCACGCTAGCAGATGCATATTTATCTAATGCTCCTATCGAGTTCCGAATTAAATGCTCTAAATCGCAACTCATGTGTGTAAAAGCAGGTTTGGAAATTGGTCGATCCACACACGTCCTCGATGTTTATCGACTTGACTAATAACTCAGGGAATGTATCGTTTTCACGGGAGCGCTATCGGAAAATGTATTTAGCAGTATCTAGCTGTACGCAACGCAGCTTACCAACGCCATGGGAACGTAATTTATATTGAGAGGCATCGTATACTTTAGCCTTCGCTCGAGCGGAAACGAATGCAACGATATAAAACAACGCGTCCATCGTCACCGGCAGTGCAGTGAGTAATCGGAACGCACCGATCTGCACCGGGGTGGAAATAAATATTGAAGCACCGGTTACACATCTGCACACCGTTTTGCACCACCAGCAAGCGAGTATCGAGTTCTCAACACTTTCCTTCATTCAACCCCACGGGTGGAAACTAGCCCTAGTGAACCTTCCTCAACCTGCAAACGGTTCGTGTGCAGCAGCACAAAAAAAAGTCTCGAAATCGGAACCAACGCGGGTGCACTTGTTCCGTTGGTAAGTTGAATCCCAACCATCTCCTTCACTCCAACGTGGCAAACGTCTTTCCACATGATATCGAATAAATAATGTACGGCTATTTATCAGCCACGGGGGCTACCACGGGCAGCACACGGCACTCGGAGAATTATTGCAGCTCAGGTCAACATTACCACCTCGTTCGTTTTCCGTGTTCTAAGCTAGTGCTGGGCAGCAACACCGGGAGGATATGAAAAAAAAAACGAAACAACAAAGAAACAGCAAAGCTAATGTTGCACCGGATAAGAATGAAGCTGGAATATTCAGCGCACCGGAACAGAAACAGTTGTTGTTTCGCTGCCGTCCGGTCGGCTCGGGATTTTCGCTGTCGGATATGGGGTGGACGTGATTTAATGACACACTCGGATGGCTCGTGTTTGCATTCATTACGTGTCTGCCTGGTAATCGTCCTTTCTCGCGTGGTCATACATTTTTGTTCTATTGGCCAGCTCATGGGCGTCTTGGGTTGTGCTTGTGGAAAAGCATTTTTTTACTTTTTATGAGAAATTGTGCGCTGATTTATTTCTATACCGATGACCCAGACGCTTCGTCTTGTTTCAAACGATTCACACATCACGAGAATATACTGATGTCGATCGCCTTCTGTCAAGGCTCATGTTATAAACCTGCTAGTAGTCGCGTGTAGTTGTAGCGGAATTTTTCTATCAAGTGTCGTGAGGTATTTCCACTTCCTTTAGCGTTATGCTCGTCGATATTTCCTGATTCGTGGAAGAGTGCAAGGTTAGTACCTATCCTAAAGAACGGCAATCCTGGTCTCAAATTACCTTGGCATCTCGCTTCATTCATTTTCATTAAAGATGTCAGTACCTTGTTTCCCAATGATTGTTTCCTGTGTTATGCAGATGACTGAAGAATCTTTCAAGTCATCCATGACCGTGAAGATTGCGTATCGCTGCAAACTATCCTTGAACTTTTCTTGTTATGTTGCTCCCGTACTTTCCTAACCCTTTGTCCTGAGAAATTTAGTGTCATTTCTTTTACGCGTTCTACAACTCCTATCCTCTTCAGCTAAATCTTCCTTCAGCTTTTCAACCGAGTTCCTGTTATTAAAGACGTGGGTAACTTGTTGAACGAGAGTTCTACGTTCATTCCCCATATCGATTCCGTGATTAGAGGAGCTTGGTTTGCAGCACACAAATTTTCCGGGGAACTATCCTTCTCTCTGGCTCAATTCGATTCCAGGTGTCAGTTGCTTGGCCACTGGATTCACTGGAAGTCCGCCGTTTTCAGACCCAATCTTCTTTCATTGCTTCTCTCTTTATCGGTCATACCGATGCGCCTGTTTTACTCTCGTCCATTCCGTTGTACATCCCTTCCCGTGTTCTTCGCAATCGTCCTTTGGTTTGGCAACAAAATTTAAAAAATTGAAACAATGGTTTTCTTTATATGTTTGTCAAGGTATTTGCAAATCATTTATGTTTTCCAATTTGTGGTTAGTAGTAAAACAGTAAAACGATCTACACGTTTGATCTGAGTTTAATAGCCGTTCTCTCTACGACTCTTGACAATAAAACTTTGCCATAAAAGGAATTTGCCGAGTATTCTTAGTGCTTATGTCTCTATTAATCTAACCTTTGAATTGTACGAATATGAAAATTATTGCTTTGTCGTAAACAAAAGATCTAAAGACGGCTGCCAGCATCAGATACGCACTGAACTAACAAATAGGTGGTGAACTGTAAAGCTCCGGTGGAAAGCGAAATGTAAGTGGTGAGAGGAAGAAAAGCATTTCATAACAGCATTTTATGAGACATTCCGAGCCGCTCGTTCTACCGTCGATGGCTTTTGCGTGTTACATGTAATCCTTGCACATCCGCGTAAACGAACCGAACGGTTCCCTAACGACGGGTTCCGGTTCATTATTTGTCTCGTGCGTGGAATTTGTGCGTGGAACAGCACAGCTAATCCTGCCCTCAACAAGGAAATGAACGTCGCAACAAGCCCAACGGATGCTTTATGGACCCCTCCCTGAAGGGCTTGTGCCCAGTGTAACAAAATGGAATTGTACGGAATGAAACAACCGTCCCGCACAAAGCACACACACTCACACAGGGGACTTGTTGGGAGAGAGATAGTATCGTAAATTTGACACCTTCTTTCCAGCGTAACGAAACAACCGACCTATACTGGGGACCACTTGTCTCATGGTTTATGAACGCAGACGAGTGTTGCATGCAAATTTTTGCTGTTGCTCGTACCACAAAACTTTACCATTATGCGTCCTGGGTGTGTATTTTTGTTTGTACGAGATTGTTTCCTTTGCTCGGGTAGTTTGGGTTGTTTCTTTTCGTTTTAGATGTGCTGTCACCGCCTTATTGAAGTAACCAGAGCAATGTATGCGGTCGAACTCAACAACAGGCCTACTAAAATCCCACAACATGTTGAAAACTCTAATACACATTTTTGGAAATGGGAAAAAAAACAAAACGAAAGTGGCTCCCTAACCCCAACAAGGCTCTTAACATTTTGTCCGAATTTTGTTGCCAAGCTACCAAGCGCTTAAGTTCAAGGTTTTAGAAGACGAGAGAGAGGAAAAAAAGCTCTGACATACAACGCACCGTTCGGTAGCAGCTGGCTTGAGAAGGATGTTCGGAAAAAAGTTCCAAAAAATATAACACCATATTTCAAAGCGCCAGCAGCAAACGGTATTCTAAGTGGAACGAGACTAAAACGAGCACATTAGACGAAGAATACTCAACAAAACGAGTAAGCATACATTAGCTTTAATTTATCCCAGATAAAACATTCCATTGCGCAATGCCACCCTACACCAATAGAAGACGTTTCTTCTGAATAAGAGACTTATAATTTTTTTCTCCTTCCCCAGTACAAGTGTGCTGGAAACTTGTGCTAAGTCTCGGTCTTGTGGCAGAATGTAGGAAGCAGATAACCCGGTTTTGCCTCTGTTGCAATGGAATGAAACTGAGTCAAGCACGCAGGGGTTGAAATAATTTCTTAGGAAAACTTTTAATCGTTTCCTTGTCTTTGAAACACGGAGAAACCAGAAACGTCTTCAGAGACAATGCGCTTGTGGTGTTTTGCTGAGCTAAAAAAATACTGCTGGAACGACCTCGAACGAAAGGTTCATTAAAGGACGCTTTAAAATAGAACAGTATTGGAGGTGCGAGTCCTTGAGTCATAGAAACTTTAGCTTAAAGAGTTATTTCATGTTCCATTTTTACATGTTTTCAACTAGTGAATATTTTTATACCAAGTAAGAAAACAGAAGAAGAAGTTGAAGTTTGTTGAACTCAATTAAAGCAGAGAAAAAATCAAATATTATAACTCGCACATCAAAGTTGAAGCGGTAATGAGCATTCTTGACTTATGCATAACTCAACCACAAGCAATCGTAAGACGACTAAATGGTTGATTGTTGAACAAATTGTCTACGAAACTCAGCTTGATGTGGTGGCGACGGTGGTTTTCTACTGTTATTTCAAGTGTTTCAAAAACTTCTACCCAGCCTTACCACAATGGAAACTTTCTTTTTTTTTCACACGCACACAAGAGCATTATATTATAAAACTTCGCATTTTACGAACCACTGAGGGCGGTTCCAGGGAGGGATTGCCCCTTCGGAAAAGAAGCCGAAAGCGGACCCCTTTCCCGGAAGGAAAGGCAAGCAACGGTACGCAATGTTCTACAAGTTCTATGGCAAGCCATACCGGCACAAAAGTACCACAGTAGTGAATTTGTACGCCGTGTTTTACGCATCGCTTGGTAGATGGATTAAGAATCGTGCAACAGACTGGCAAAATGCAACCCTGTCGTGGCGTCTTTTTTTCCATGCTTGGGAAATCACAACGGAAAAGCTATGAAATAATGTATTTTGTAAATTCTTCCAGCTTCGGTTATGTTTTGTAAAACGAAACAATAAAACAGACACGCACATTCGACTCACTCAGCTCCATTTACATCTGATAAGATAAAAGAAGGTATTTTCCTTCATTTGAAAAGTTCCACAAAATGGCACTCAACATTCAGAATGCTTCTAAAATGATAAGCATTCATCGTTTACTCCAAATGCTCAAATTAATTCGAATGTGCTAACATTACGTTCATCTACAGTCCACCTTTACCACAAGGAGAACATACAAAACGGAAACTTCTTGCTTTACTTCGCTCTGCTTCGGTATTTCTAAATCACAGTTTTTTGTTATTACTTCTTGCTTGAAATCCATTATTTCCTTCGCTCACATTCGGTGAAATTAACTTCACAGACATTGTTCGTAACTTTGCCCAACAGCCCTTCATATCGATAGAGTCTTCTCATTCATTCGTTCCAATATTGTGATGGGATAATTTACAACTTTCAAAATATTTGTCAAGTGTTTCATATTTCGTTCTGGTTGCGTCTCCCAAGCATGAGTTTCCTTTTTCACATTGCCCGGACCTTCACCGAAAAACCGTTACGAATGCCGGTATCAAATTGCATTTCAAGTTTTTGTTTCATTGCTTTTTTGTAAAGCATTGTTTTTCCACTTTCAGACAGCACTCCTAATTGAAATGTTAATGGCCGAGAGGGACGAAATATATTCTAGACAACGGAAAATTATGCAAGCTTCAGTGATTACTACTACAGCAAAGTTATTCTGCTTGTTTTTGATTAAAACAAAGTTACTGGTTGGTTTTGTAATTTTGATCTTTCCTTATGAATCTGAAGCTTTCTGTGCAGCTAGACAATGCAAATGTGCTTTATTCAAGATCTTTTTCCTTTTTTAACTCTTTTTCTGCTGCCATAGTAAAATAACAATTACATAAATTGTGATAAATTCAACCCATACTCTTTTGTGAAGTCACGAAAAGAAACATTTCTTGTACATTTTTCATGAACTTTTTTGCCTGAAGAATCGCTGTCGTCAGCTATGCAAGTTGATTTACTTCCATGGTCTTGGAACTGTACATTTCACTGAAGGTAAAATAATACGCAAAACTGTATCCAAATGTCTTGTGAATTTAAGAAAATTGGTACTGACCACACTTCCCCACTGAAACCAAACCACCACTACCGTAAAAAATGGAAATTCAAATTTCCTTTCTTACAGCGGTTCAAAAATACACTGTGGAAAACAATTTCAGATATTGAACGAAAAAATACACTGCTCACACTAACTGACGCCATAACCATGATTTATTGCTGTAAACATTCACCATGCCGAGAATAAAACTTAACTTACATCCGAGTTTGCAACAAATCAATCTTGATTACAGAATTGCTTTTTATCATAGAGCAGTAAATGAGCCATTTTCTTGCTGCAATTTACAGCATCATATAACTGCCTGCAAAAGCGATGCCAAAAAATGGTTTCTATGCAGACTAATAAATAGTGACCAATCTTTCGCAGTTGCTTTAAACATGGACTCATTGTTCCTGATATGTATGTCGGTCTTACATGGGTTCCATATAAAACAGAATGCAAAAGCCGTCTACCATACCGCATTCTACTGGCATTGTTACGATGGGTAGAAAAAAGGGACCTGCAGCTGACCCTTTAATAATAAAACAAGCATGGAATTCATTTTGAATTTCACTTTAATGCGTCCGCTTGTGCTAGGTAAACAATAGCCTACAAACAACACAAGCCTTATTGTCGTGCTTTTACATCGTTTATTCAAACTATGGGAGATTGTGGTCAACCATATAATATGTTCAGATAAAGAATGTACTTTTATATTCTTTATGAAAAAAGTTTGAAGTGTTGAAGTGAAGCCATCTTTAAAAAGAAGAAAAAGCCTTTGTCTGAACATTTCCAGCACTTTTCCCCGGGTTTAATAGCCGGCTTGTTCCATTGCGTATATTCATTTGTTCCAGCTTAACTTATCCCAATAATTAATTCTCCCACAAAAAAGTAAACCGTAAAACCAGGAACTTCAACTCGAGCCAGTATTTGAAGAACGCTTAACTTCAGCACTAAAAACTGAACGTTGATGGTTAGCTTTTACTGGCGCTAAAAAGTGCAATTTGGGCCCCTCACATTTTGACACGCATAAAAACCATAGTCAGCGAAGCACAAAAAAGTGTTGCGGCTCAATCGCCATCGGGCGGAAAAGCGGTGAATTCATCCGATTTCCACTGTGTTTTCATTTCGAAACTTTCTCGCGTTTACTTTGTTGCACTGCCCTGGCTGTTTTTTGTTGTTTTTGCGATTACGGCCACTTTCGCAAACTAAACAAACTTTTTTTTATGGTAAGGTTTGTTTAAAAAACCCCTTTTTCTGCCCAATTTGTAAATACAGGGTAGTTTACAACTGTGTAATGGAGTAAAAGGGTTTTTTTGGTGCGCTCACAGAAAGGCATAATATGATTGGTAAAAACGTTTAAACTTGAGCCAGAAATAGGATATTCATAGTTTCATACTGCGCATATTGTTTCACTGCGTAATTTGTTTTTTTATTTTAAATAATAATACCACTATTTTTCGAGCGAGCTCAGTCCCTGATTTATACGATTCAAAACCTCATTTCATATCACAATAACAATGAAGAGAAAATCACAAAACGCAAAATTATTAATTTAAATTAAACAATTCATCCTCACTATGAAAGCATATTTGCTTTTTTCAACTGATGACCCGTAGATAGCCCCAAAGATTATCATTAAACCAATGAATTCATCTTAATTACAACAGAAAGGTGCTATTACTTTATAGCTTTCAATTGCCTTCAGAACCATTTCACATTGTGTCAAATGGAGTTGTTTTTTTATGTAGAAAACGTCGGATTTCCTAATGAAAATTTTCTTCACTTTGTTCTGTTGTCAAGCCTATGGTCGAATATTTTGCACCTGCCGCAGCGCGTACCACGGTTGAAGATGCCATAAATCTGTATATTAATCAGTGGAGCAATTTGCCTAATTAACAGTCTGAATTCATAATTTAACACTCAAATCTCTGCTACTACCCCGAAGGAAAAAGGGATGTTGGTTGCTTTCGAACAAAGGGTGTGGAGATAATAAAATCTATACCCTTGTGCCCGTGATTTCGTGATGATGATGCAAAAGGGTTCTAAGGCTGTTTTATGATTGAAATAAACACAATCCATTAAGTCAACTATAAGCCGTAAAAATCATTGAAATTCATAAATCCATTATATTAAATTTTAAATAAAATGACAATAATACAAGTGCCTATTTTAAGGCATTTAACAACAATGACAACATGCCCTTGGACTATTAGTAGTGTTAAGGAAAATGCTGTTAGATGTTCTTCATCGACAAGGGTTGTTGAGTTCTAACAGAGAGAAGAAAAACTCCAGACCCCTACATTCTCATTCCCGGATGTGATTGCAGTATTCTCCACCGGTTGCAACCCTTTCAGCAACATGATGCAAACCCTTTTCGACACTTTTCCGAAACATGATCCGACAAATGGAACGCAAGCGAGCAAAAAGCCTTTTCATCGATTTTTGCACAATCGTTTTTTTTCTTGTTGCCAGCATTCTTTTTTTTCTAGTGTGCTCTATAGCTGGCAAGTGTTTGAGATCGTATTTTGAGATTTCATTCGAACCTAGTGCACGATCCGATCCAACGAGGTATGTTGGATATCCTCCTCATCTCTATCACTTTTCTTTTTGTGCTTTAAAACAATATCATCAACGTGGGATCCTAGAACAGCCGCACACCTTCTCGAAGCGGGTGACACATTTTTGCAGCTCAACCTACACGGAGAAAAAAAATCATCAAAAAATTTGATCAACACCGGTCGTGACCGCTAAGCCAACCGCTAATCTCATTGCAAAACGTGTTGCCCGGCATCAGCTCTACAGCCCGTTAGGAATGTCAGCCGTCAACGGGTCTGGAAAATATGGACACTCGGTACGCCCTCTGGTCCTTCGAATACTGAGCACCAATGTTTAATTCAGGCCAACGGAAATGTACCGCGAAAATATGAACACATTTCATTCGTCAGGCTTACACAATTTGTTCGACCTGGGTTTGTTATTTTCCCTGTCTCTTTGCTGTTTTTTTTCAACACGGGTGAAGCACAAAATTTGACGCTTTTCGGCATAACTCAATTTTCGGACGCGCTATTAATATTAACGACAGTCCGGTGAAGGTGCGTTTCGGTATCCGGTAGCAGAGAAAAATGCGACCGTACGTTTAACCGCCGATCAGTTTACCCCCGACCGACAACATAACTCATGGTTGTTGAGCTTTTGCTTCCTTTGGCTTTGCTTTCTGCTTTGTTTCGCTGGGGAAATAAAAAACAGCAATGAAAACACGACCGTACCTCGTGATGCTTGAGGTGTTAGGAACCTTGAGGTGTTGAGGACTCTGAGGATGCCTGGACGAAATAGCCGAAAAAAAAGCACTGTCCTAAAAGCTTTCGATTACGTGCGAAGTCCTTGTGCTTACTTGTTGTGTTGGAGAATTTCATTTTGTTATTCCATGGAATTGTCGCTTTTTTCTATTCTTTGTCGCCTTGCAAACATGTCCTCCGACCAAATGGGGCAAAATGTTTCGTTTTGCTCCGACTAACATTGTCAAAAGAAATAATAATAATGCTTCCAGCTCGGAAACCATGGCATGGCTAGAAACCATTCAGCACTCCTTAGCACTGTTCAGACCAGTGTGAAAATGCTATTTGCTTGCAAGTGTTTTCCATAAAATACGAAACAAGCGCAGATCGATGATTGGTTAGCACGAGTCTAGGAATGGACACCTTCCATATTCTTTATAACGGAAGGTCAGCTAAAACACATATTTTCAGTTTATAGTATTTTAATTCTACCTGCAGTCGTAAAAGCGTTTCACTTCAGTATAAACGTACAAATTGAACTCAATATGATGCTCAGTTTTTCAATGACTCACTAATAGCTCCCTCCTGGTGGAGGCGCCCAGCCTTTTGTATATCCTTTGCGTACGATGGAGACGCCTGGTAGCCTTCAAAAGCAGACATACGAATAATTCCCATAATGTGTGCTCCCACAGCGGAAAATGTTGCTCCATTAGAAATATAAGAATGAAAAAAAAAATCATATTGGTTGTGGGGATCAATCACACGAAAAACGAAAGGAAAAAAATCAGACGCTTCCACCAAGCTCAATGTCGTCGGCATTCTGTTTCATTCCCAACGAACCATGTTTGAGATGAGATTTCGCTTTCGCAAACTCACATCAGCATCAAATTGATGACAAGATTTGATGGTGAGAGACTTCAAGATCATCATTAATGCACAAACAACTTTTTAACGGCGCTTGTGAATATCCGCTTAGCTGTTATTATTAATTCAACACACATTTTACGTCTAGAGATTTCCGTCTTTTCATTACACGTTGCCTGTCACACGCATGCAGGCAAAGATGGTGGAAGATTCGATCAAACATTGGGAGCAAAATTGGTAAAGCATTTACATAATACATAGAATGAGATTCTTCCTTCAAATTATTTTTCCAAAAGTATTTCAATATGTGCTCTTGGACGATTCGGAAGCAATATTTAATTTCATCTTATGCGTACATCAGAAAACTTTTCTGCTCACTGCACAACTTTTGAGCATTTCATCTTAAATAAAACAATATTTTCCCCTTTTTTATTCCCCTTGCTCATTAAAAAAACACATTAAACATCTAAAGCATACCACATACGAACCCTTACACACCTTTGCCACATACACACTCACAGCTTGCAAACTTTTCCACCAGCTTTGACGTGAGAAAGCATCAGATAGGGCACACAAATTTTTCAAGCAGCTTATAACTTTATCGTCTAGAACTGGTGGCCGTGTGATGCTTGACGATTTCACCGTTTTATGCTTTTATGTTTTTTCGCGCTGCATCGTATGCCGCAGTGCCAAGCAGGGAAGGCATAAGCATTTCAATAAATATTTATGAATCGTTCGAGCTGAGGTTAACCTGCAAAGCCGTACAGCCGGAAAAAGATCCCAACGGACCGGCATGCCGGTAAGGATGTGGTTTTAACGCTTTCGCAAACCACCACCAGGTGAAAAATAATTTCGTGGACAAACCGCCAGCAGCATGGTGGCAGCATGTACAGTTTCATCACAAAAAAGTGTCAAAAAAATACATGTTGAGCAGGTCGACTGACGATCTTTCTCTGTCCTGAGGGTGTGTTTCATTATTATTAACATGAGCACCATTATTTAAAAAAAAAAAAACAAGATCGCTGCAGCTATCATGAACAGTGCATATACATGATATGAATTATTGATACTATCAATTAAAGGCAACACATCAAAAAAAGGTGAAGTATTCCATTTTGCACCAGCTCAACGTTTGATCCTTTTGAACTTTAATATTAATAAAAAAATAAAATTCTGCTGCTAGGCTAATTGTATTAAAAGGTTGCATTCAAAATTCATCTAAATAACCGGCCAAACAATGTTTTCGGGTATAAAAGCTACTTACGTTTACGTTTTATTTATATATATATATATATTCATTGCATTTGTAAACTTCTTGGTGAATTAAAAAGTTCAACGTGTTTTACATTAATGAATTTATTTATACCACAACCACACATAATCAAAAGCTCAAAATAATTTCGATACATACCTGTAATCGATGCTTCCTGCTTTAACCACTTAGCTCGAAATGGTGTTAAAATGGTGTTTTTTATTCATAAAATCATTTTTCACAATCGAACCAGCTCAACACCTTAAAATCCTTTCCACTAAGGCGCGATCCCTTGTGTCGTTGTTCGCGCTCGTTCCGGTGTGTGGTTTTTCGTTTGAAATTCACATTCGGTACTGCTGACCGCAACACAAATTGTCAATTACCCGAGCAGACGTTGTCAGTGTGCTGCGACACATACCAAACAGCAGCTCCGTGTTTAATGCATAAGATAAAAACAAAACAAACTCACTCCCAGCTTACGCTCTCACCTGGTACACTGGCCCCGGACACGGTTACTGGAAAACATGCAGAGAAAAAAAAAGTGAACTGTGGGAAAGGTTGGAGGTGAACAATTTTACGCCTCACAGCAAGGACATGGTACAGTGAATTGCACAAACACTGTTTCATACACAAACATACACACGCCCACATGCAGAATCTTCCTTTATCCTTCGATAAGCCGATAGGCGGTAACTCCTCTCCGAATGATCTCCAACAGTTAGCGAGGATGCACGGGCACACTTGTTTATTTTGTTATTTATTTTTCCTCTGCTCATGGCTATTCAATACAGCCTCACGTGTGCGCTTATAATCGGATACGGGATTTATTTCACCACACACGAGGTGTCACATGCGGACGTACCGCTTAAACCATATCGCCCATCTGCTCAGCTGGATCCATCGATGCCCACTTTATCGATATGTTATGGAAGGAGGAAAAAACTAAATCACACTTGTACATCATCTCACAGGCACATCTTCCATGCTCTTCCCTCAGCGAACAGGCTAACATAGAAATCAGGAAAGGAACCCTCACGATATCCGTATGACTTGGCCACCATCCCATCACCCATCGCCGTTGTAAGCCGTACCACAAACACTGCAGCAAAACTGAACCGCTCAGAAATTGCTTTCTAATCCCATTAAACCGGTCACACGCATTCCACATTCCAGTGGCATCATCTTCCAACAAACCGGGTCGGAATGTCGATCTGCATACGTTTTATTCCACTGCGTTGCGTACATCATCACCACCATCATCATCACCATCATCATCCTGTGGCAGGATGGAGAAGAATTTCAAATCGCTTTTACGATCACATCGCAACATTTGCGAACCCGGAATGCTTGCACTTGATTCCAAGCAATTAACGATTAGCACTACCGCATGAACCGAGTATCTGTATGTAAGTAATTTATGTTCCACTAGCCAGTGACTTCACCGTGGAGGAATTTCATCATCAGGTGTGAAGCACTCTCGCCGGTAAAGGTAATACGAAGCACAACCACATCGTTGAAACATTTATTGCTCTTCGTTTCCTCCATGATTGTGAACCATGCTTTAATCACTTTTTGTACATTTCTTATCAGCTGATGTTTTTACACCTCGTATCTTTTCTGTTATGTGGGGTTTTCCCCAACCGTTTTGAGAAGGACAATGCTGTGTTCACATCATTCACTTTACTCGTACTCCCATAAGAGAAGCTGACAGATAACAATAAACTTTTTACAAAAGCATCATAGAAAAATAACTGAAAACATAAAAAAATACAATCATACCAAAAATACGACTGTTAGATCACAAGCACTAAGAGATAGTAATCCAAATTCCAAGATGAAGGTGATGCTTCTCTGGTGAAGAATCCAATAACACCAATACTGCCTAAAACACTAAGCGCTTTACTGCAGCGGACTTCAAACAAAATACGAGAAAAGTTAGTTTCTTGTCATTTCCACGCTTCACTTCACGCTAGAGGCAACGTTTCTATCAACTACTGTGAGCGCAAGTCACCGAGCTACTGAGCTGCTGCTTTCATGCCATTCGGAAGGATTGATTTGAGCATGATCCAGTGAGAACTTGAGTGACTTCCCCTGGCTTGTAGTGAGTTACCACTTATTTCCACTCGCTTAGAATGTCCTCTCAATTTAGATGTTTCCCTGCTGCACCAACACAACCGCGCCGCTACTGCTCGGTAAAGGACATATAAAACTGGACAACATTTGTTTACGTTTCGAGGTTAGTATTTCGACTCCTTTCTTGCACCCTGGAGAATTATATGTGTCAAAGTACCTTCTATGTTCTCATCAGGGATGAATCGTGTTAAGGTTGATTTATAATCTTTTATTTGTTGAAAAATTACTTACCTAATTTTGCATTATGAAATTATTTGTTTGGAATTTTTTTTGTGGATAATGTTATGCAAATTTTAAATCACTGTCAATTTGTTAAAATTGCAATGTAAACTGATACATGATATGCAGCATGTTCGATTCTTGCAATTTAAAGCAGTTTAGTACACATGGCATGTACTCCATGAGATAAGCTCCAGAATTAATGGCCTACGGCAAACTTTTCCAATCTATTTACCGATAGTTTCTATTGAAGCGACTTATCAAACTACCTACCAATTTTTCGCTCAATATCATCATGCCCCTTCCACGCATAAATAATCACATAAAATTAGCGATAGTGTCATAAAAAAGTTCAAACAGCATTATTAACTTGTATACACATCAACGCTCCACGGCGAAAGATACCATCAACGTCAACTGAGTCAACACCGCACTACAGAGGCCACCGATACGGGACGCGAGCGGAACGTCATCATCCAAACAGATTATGTTGTGCGCTGCTCATTGAGCGAAATTTTCCACCCCAACCAACCAGCGGCTCGTTGGCATAATGCCTATCCAATAACTTTTTCACCCACCGATGCGCCCGACCTGGGAGCTGCTGGAAGCTTCACACAACGAACCACCCGTAGAGTGAACGTTGATCTGTGGCCTCCGTCGGTTTAAAACCGATGGGGTCCGCTGGATCGCCTGCATCGCACTGACTTCAACATTATCCATCACCCTGCCCCCATTCCATCTACCCTTAGCCAGCGCGATCACATCTGAATTATTCGCACGTGACCGACCCAGTATGGAAAGCTTCCAGCAGAGCAGAAATCCTGCCCCGATCCATTCATTGTCCGCTTCGAGTATTTCCCTCCCACAAGTGTACCGGCGTTTATCACCATGAAACGGTGCACAATAGTTTTGCGGCTGTGCCTGAGAGCAAAAGTGTGTGTGAGAGAGAGCGCGCGCGAACCGCAAGATATTCCCACCGGGAAGCTCACTGGTTGTGAAGATAAACTGGACTGACGTTAGACTCTCGGTGCTTCGAGTCAGATTTGCGTCGTGGGGAAATTTTGCGAGCGAACGTTTGATGTCATAAGCCGCTGCTCATATATGGGTTTTTGATCAAAACTTTAGCCAAGCAGAGAAAATGTACACATCGTTTTCTTGAGGATGTAGTGCTTTCGGTAGAAATTGTCACGATTTTCATACCATTTTTCCCAGAGATACAGATTGACAACAAGATAACATCAAAATGATGATCTTGGAAGTTATTTTAAAAAATGTTTATAATTTTAAACATTTTAAACTTTACATAAGTCTGAGGGACGTTCAGTAAAATCCCACATGCTGCACAGTATTCAATGCACAAAATTTAAAAAGACAATGTTCCTGCCATACAGCGCTATCCCTTCATGTGAATTTGTTTCATCGACCTCAATTCTTGATGGTGCCATCGTTCACTTGACAGCACGTCCATCGTTGCCTCAATTTTGTTGATTCTTTTACGGCTTTCACTGACGACGGAAGAAATCGTCGTCGACCCTTTACACACAACCCAAGCATGAAACTTACACCGAACAAAACAAAAACACGTAATCAGTAGATACAGCGCCCGGAACGACGTCGGCAATCATCGTCGGAAAGAGCGCTGGTCGTCTTTTACGTTGCCTTTTCCCGGGCTCGTACCTTAAGGCAATAAAGTACAACGACGTGCATTGCATGAGCCGATTCTGCTCGATTCTGCTCATCAGTGAAGAAGATGTAACCCGGTGGCCCCATTTTGAATGTGCTTGACGTCTGAGCAACATACCGGGCGTGTGTTTGATGGCTTCCCGATGATGAAAACACCCAACACGCCTAAATGTGGTGAGAAAAGCCAAACCATGGGTTTGAATGTCAATTGATCGCGCGGCCGTGGGAATACACTCCCTATTCTTATGGCTATGGAAACTTGTTTCGAGCTTCGAATCAAACGCTCAACAGCTCATTCAAATGGAACGTCCTCCTTCCCATCCGACATGGACTTAATGCACAAGCGTAGGAAGTACCAGAATTGATTTTCCCATTTCGTCGAGAGTAGAACCTTACCGGCAGTAGCGTCGCTTCAAAAACCGCACCCAATAGCGTTTCCGATCGACGCGTTGCTGATGCATAAATGATTGCCGTCAAATAATTAAACCAACTTCTGGTGCTTCTAGATGAAGGAATCGAAGGTGAATGGTTGTATCCGGTCGGGTTTTGATCAATTATTCAACCAACATCCGACGCCCAAGAGCAGTCTATTTGAACGGTGCACACCGCATCGATAGATAGACAGCTGTAGCTGGTAGCATAACGGCACAATTAACACTAATCAAGCTATATTGATTCATGATTTGATTAATCTTTCCTTGTAGATACTGTCGTCGGCAACGCTAGGCACTAGGCAGTACAAAGATTGGAGTAAAAGATCACACAGAACAGAACGCATAAGTGATTTTATAAAGGGAGCAGTGAGAATATGTATTACCTTCCCAAATCAATTATAAAGCACAACCTCTTTTAAATATTTAATCTCAAAATTGAACCCAATCTTGAAACACATTTTAATTAAAGATCATTGTTTAAAAAAATCCTGCATTTATATATGGACACAGCAAAAGGAAATCGAATGTGCGACATAAATTTTTCACTCCTGAACTATAAATTATGCGCTCACCGAATACATAAAATAACAATTTCACGCGTGTGCTTCTACGCAATATCTTGTTATTATTATTATATTTACGACGCCACTCAATTCGGATGGGGAACCGACGAGCGATGACAAATGTCACACATTTCCAGCTCACTTATTAATGGCTGCAGGGCGGATGGTAACTGTTACCGCAGCAACGTGCCAACCTTCCATTGGCCACTGTTTCTGCACTGGGAGTTATTTGCTTCATGCTGGGCTATTTTTCTCTCATACTTTGGTGTAGCAATTTCATCTTTATTTTTTCACTACGCTAGTTCCAGTTTTTGCGTCGCATATGAAGAATTTATGCTAAGGTGCCGAATTGAAGCGTTTTAAATTGTTTATGTTGTGATTTACTTAACATGTTTATTCGTTGATAAACAATTTGTATATGTTCATCAATTTGTATACAGGAATGAGATAATACTCCATTGAAATTGAAAATTCAGAAAATACGAAAAAAAGCTTAGAGTTTATGCGAGTTTCTGCTTTAATTAAAAAGTTATAATCTACAATTTTAATACATTACAAAATTTATTTATTTTTCCCTACAAAAAACAAACCTTCTGAATGAAAGTTTTTCCGGAACACGGTGTGCCGCAAGCGTTAGAACGTTAATCACTCTCTTAAGAATTATTTAATATTTTTTCTTCAAAATTTTCCTCCATTTGTAGGGAAGCACTTACTCTCACGATGGTCGCATCCCTTTTGCATACAGCGCAAAGCTTCCCAGAACGAATTTATGTTACTCCCGTAGGAGGGTAACCTCCCCAGTTTCCCGGAAATGATTGTTTCCCACTTCAAAGACAGATTTTAAGCAGCCGGCAGGCATAAAACCTCAGCACCAATCCGGTTCTACAGCACGCCAATCGTCAAATCTCGCTGAATCGCGCATCAAAAAGCGCTTTGCAAATAATTTCAAACGATACAGAGCCACCAGCAAGTGCCGACGGAATGGAATCGGAACATCGATTCGAGAAGGGGAAACGATCCGGTTCCGGCCGAGCAATCAGCAGAAAATATTGAATTATCATGGCAAATGTACGATGAGTGCAAGTGCCACATGGTAAATTGCGCCCACTCAGCAGGGTTTTCCCAAATGTGTATGCTCCGTTGGGATTGTTCTTTGGAGATCTGTTCGTGGGCAGTAAACGTTAGCTACGTGGATGCATTGAAAAGCGACTGGAAGACACCGGTTCTAAACAGATGTGCACTTGGAATGATTTTTTCAAATATTTCTAAAAAAGGGAACTAAAGTTTTGTCAATTCATTAGTGTTGTTGCTCCTTTCCATGCAGCTAATGCATCTTACCACTTTCCAAATATTATGGCTTCCCTTTGCAAAACGTAAAAACAGACTACACAAACCAAACATTGCTCACATCGTTGCACCCGTAAGCAGAAGAATGTTGATTCATCTAATTTTGCTGCCAGCACTTTAGACAACCCGACATTGCTTCCGTTTGTCGCTGCCGTTCGTCAGACATCGGCGGATGGGTGATGCAAAACTTCCCATGCGTTGCGGTCGACGCTGTTTCCCCGAAAGCTGGTTATTTCCTGCCGACATTACGGCGACTGTGACAGAGCATTTCCATCTGCGTGGCTCAAAGAAACCGTGCTCAACGCGTACGCGTACGCTCAGTGTGCCAGCATTAATTTCCGCGTAACGCGTGAACCGTCTCAGTGGACTGCTTCTACGAAAGTTTCGGCACCAGGATACAAACCGTCGTGGCAACGTTTATTGCCCTTTTCGGAAGGGGCTAGGAAAAAGGTTTGGCACAAGAAAAAACATGGCGAAAGTTTTAGTGGCTGCTATTTGGAGCGGACAACAAATTAGGGAGAGCGATGTGATGGGAAATTAAATGTGTAATGTTTTTATACACAAAATAAGCCTCAATATGCGTTTCTTGAGGAAAGCATAAGAAATTGTTCTGGGTTACAATTCCAGTTGTAATACCCGTCTTCTTACTTACTATATTTTACTTATTCATAATCATACATAGTACAAAGTTAAGTAAGGCTGCATTAAAAACGTTACAATAGAATACGACCGATTTGCCGAAAATCGTAGGGAATAATCAGATTCACAGAATTCAATTACCATTCATCCGGACGTCCATATCCCGGAAGTGTTCGGACCGTTGCGGACGTACAAAAGATCGGAAACAATTGTACGTTTCATCTCTTACCACTACCACGAATCAAAGCAAAACATAGTTCGTGCGTTTCCGTCTTAATCGTGGTTTGGTATTATCCCATACATGTTATCGATTGTAATTCTTCCAAAAGCACAGCCAATGGTAGACAGGGAACCGTGCGTGATCATCCGTTTGAATCGGAAATGATTCAGTCGTAAGACAAGTTTTCTAGTACACATGAATACATTTTTTATAATTCTTTGACTTGGATAAGCTTTATTGGATTCAAATGTAATAATAAAGGTTTTAATATAATATTTATTTATACAGCACCCTGCCAGAAAAATTCCAAGTATAAAAACCCCCTTCGAATCAATAAAAAAAATTAAATGAAAGCTTACCAAACCACTCTCGTACACCAAATGTTGTTATATCTTCAACTCTCGAGAAGGAAACTGAAACGGGTTCAAAGGACACTCGTACAGAATGCCACCAACAAAACCACGCCAGCAAGCGAACGCCCATTACGCCTAATGGGAATCAAAGGGATCACGAAACCGATGCCAGAGACCACATCGTGTTTCCGCCCAGCGAAACCCGGAAGCGTTATTGTGAAGTGGTACCGAGTCGTACCAATTACAGTTAAACATTTAAAAGGAGCCACAACTGCCGTCCGACCGGTACACTAAGCTGGCCAATTAATTTATCCCTTCGTTTCCAGTCCCCGGAACGCTGTGCCGTACCTTGGCGTTGATGCTGGAAAAGTTGCTGCATCACTGTGAATGGGCCTACTGTTGTTTCCCATTGCGACAGAAGCGTATTTCAACTGTGATATTATCAAAAGTTCCAATTCACTTGCTATGCTCGTACACTCGCCTGAGTGGAATGTAATCTTAACCTATTTTTTATGCAAAGTTCTTCATTAGCTTTCAGCTCAAAGCAAATATTGATGGCAGTTGATAATTATGTCTTTCTTTTGTATCTACAGTGTGAGAGCAATTAAAATACATTTCATTTAGCTTGGCTGTCGTTGTTTAATCCATTCATTTAAAGTAAGGTTTCATGTTTTGTGTTTAAACTTTTTTCTCGATTTGTGACTATTTTCATTATCCACGATATTCAGATAATATAGAACTTTTGAAATCAAGAAGCAAAGATTGATACCCAAAATGGCGTATTGGTGTCTTCAAGAAGAACGTCAGATCTTTCAATCCAAATCTGCTCCATGATCTTTACATTTGATGCTTTTAAAGTACAAGAAAGAAAGTAGCAAAATGAACAGAAAGTAGCATAGCAGTATACCGTCATAAAAAACATTCCATCTACATAATTAATCAACCTTTCTGGGTATTTCAATTTCGGTTCCCTTCCGGTATCAGAACCAATCATTTACTCTAAAATAAAGGCCTATAGATAGGCACACACTCAAAAACGTGCACAGTTGATGTTTGCGATGGGATCTACGTCTAGCAAAAAGTTGTATGTTTTGAACCAATTCCCCGGTATGTTGTATGTGACGTCATTTCTTCAAAAATTTATAACTACCCATCTGCCTGCTCTCGTTTGTCTTTCATCTGTCAGGTGAACTGTTCCTGCAAGCTGCTTCCAGGTGACATTGAACGACAATTTACTGCATGATTTCCATCCACTTCCCATCATCATTACAGTGAAACAGCATCAGAAATAGCTGCCGTCCGTTGGTAATCGTGCAAGAGCAAACCTTTCAACTGATTATTACCTTGAAATATGGCACTAGATCGTCCATCTGCCGATGTAACAAACGTTGCATGAAAATTTCGTTTAACACCTGTATATCAAGGGGAAGTTAAACATTCATGGAGCATTTAGAAACTATTTAAGAGAGACAGCTGCATCATCACTGGACGAGCTATCATCATCTATTTCTAAGCATTCAACATTATCAAGAATGCACTTTATGCATATATCTTCCTTTCAAAGGAGTTTTGCAAATTGCCGTTGATATATTTGAACGATAATTCCGTATATATTTCAGGAATATAATGCTTGACGTTGAATATATAGAATATTTGCTTCGTTGAATGAAATGAACTATCTTTACCTATTGTCAGATCCAATTATGGTTTTCATTTTTATGTATTTTAAGTTATTTAAATGTATAGCTGATGAGAGCTATGATTGTTAAACCCTCAGGGATGCAATTTTTTGTTAATTCTCGGAATCATTAAAAAGAAAAGTATTCATGGTAGCTATCATAATAAAATTTCCAACAAAAAACAGAATTTTCAAAAAAAAATACCACTGAATTGTTAATGAGATAGATTATTGAAAGCTTTTTCTCCCTGCTTCTCGCCTCAAAAGCATGTCGAAGCGATTGTATTTGGAGGCTACACCGATAACAACTCCTTCAGGATCTATGCTAACAAACGACCAATGTTCGAAAGCATCAATCGTATCGCTTAGTATTTGATTAGCACGGTCCGTCACTCAGCACGCACATTCCACACCCAAACGTCAGCTGGACAGAGGCATTCGTAAGGTCAAACATGGATAGATAAAGTAGCAACTCTACTGGACCGAGGGATAGCTGGAAGCATGTTGTTTTTACGTGCTCAAATCCGAAACAACTTTCCCAACGAACTCGGTCCCGAAGGCTAAGACTAAGTAACGGAATGTTAGTTGGATGGAAAGAGGCCTAACAAATGGCCCACCATGCACCCTATCAACGAATCGTTTGAGGCAATCCCTAACGGCTATTGATGAACAAGCGAAAGTGATTTTCGCCTGTTCGGCAAATGCTCCCGCACGTGGAATATTAATGTAGGCAATTCTACGGTCTTCGGTAGTGGGCCGTTGAAATTCTTCTTTCTTACTAGTTGATCTTACTTTTAAGCTTCGCTTTGAAATATTTATGTGTTCTGCATATTTGTGTGAGAATTAATTTTGCACAAAAAATTTTTGAAACAAAAACTTTTATCATTGAACATAAGAGGATCATTGCAAGAAGGATATCTTGAGAAATAAACAATAGCTGGCAAGAGATAAATTTAAACTATTTAAATAAACTTGAACAAATCAAATATTCAAACAAAACAAAACAGGTGTTCTATCTTCACCTAAACGTTGAGCAAATAAGCATAAGCACTTTCATTACATTAACACTTGTCACAATAACCGGTACCAAAGCCGTGTATGAAATGTACGAAACACTAATCAAAGTGCAAATACAAATTAATTTACAGCTGTTCCAAAACCGGAAAGACGTTACCCGCCCGATGGTGATTAGTGCTTCGAATTGAGCAATTAATTTACACAAACGTCTACTACACTGCCAGTTTCGGTTTAAGCCGTGCCCCGTGATTCTAAGTGTATGTCGCTGCTGAATTTACATTTAATCACTTTGTATTCCATTTCACTATACCGAAGGAACCGTTCGGTATAGTCGAACCTTACACGATTTTAAGTGGTTTCACGCCACGCTTCGGTGTACGACAGCTTCATCACAATAAGAGCTTCTCGTCGCTCGACGAACTGGAAATGGTTCACAGTTACTGCGAAGCCGAATGAGGAACAATTCTCCAGACGCTGATTGCGGTACAGGTAACAGTGAGATTGTAATTAAAACTACACATTCCGTCGCTGTGCTTTTCACTATTGCCTCGGGGTGATAAACTTACAACCTTCGCCCTTCTTTGCTGTTCGGTTTTTTTTTCAGGTGTGTTTTTCGGAAGTTAAATTTTGAGAAACTCCATCTTCTTTCATTTCGTTGCTCTACGATTGGTTCAATACAATACAATTGTTTGATTGCATCCCCAAGCGAAATAAGAATTATTTCAAAGAAATATAATTAAAAAGTGATTTTAATCGGTTATTACACATCTTTTTGCAATCCGCTTATAAAGGAACTCCTAGAAACAATCTTGACCTTCTGTTGAAATACATTGAACTGCACAAGGGTGAACATCGCCTTCTATCAAACACTTATCTTTGTAAATCTTTTATGTTTAAAAGATTGTGTGACTTGAAGATGATACTGAGATCTCGAATTCTCCAGACAGGGATATTTTTTTTGCAACAGGAGAAATTCCCAGAGAATACATATCGCCCAATACTAGTTCACCCAATATCGAGTATAGGGCATTCGAAACAAAAAGTCTTGAAACTAATATATAATAACTGTGAATATATTAAACTAGCTACCAATATTACACCTTTTACTACAAAAAGATTTTACCAATCGAAGTAGAAGTAGCATCTTTTCGTAATAAAAAGGACTTGAATAAATCAAACTAAACAACTTATGAATCTATGCAATAATTGCACATTTCCTCCTGCATTTTACATTTACATGAAACTTTTAACAATAACATGACGTCTAGTAGCTCGCCCTTATTCAGCCATTAACAAACGATAAGGCATGAATTTATAATTAGAACCTGCTTTCCATTTCAACCAGAATCCAGAATTTCTATTGCACCTCCTCGCTCATTTTCACCATTATAACACCCTACAGCGAAACAGACACTCGTTACCATAGTGCTGAAAATTGAATACTTCCCATTTGTAACTACACGTCTCTTATGCCATGCCTCTGCTCAAACACCAACGAGCATTGCCAAGAGCATGCATACATGAGAAAATATTCCCCACAGCGACAGCGTGACGCTTTCCCTCTTTGCTGCAACCATAAAATGAACCAAAGTTTTCAAATTTAATAAACAAAACAATTAACAATCATTGCTGCCGTTGTATGGCTGCGGTTGGCATCAGCTACGTCCTTCGGCTAAGCTCGATGTGTCCAAGTCACCATGCGACATCCGCAGTCGAGTGGAAAGCATCGGTACACTCCCACAGGTTTCTTTCTATAGATTTTACTGCCCTTTTTGCGGTCTCCAGCCATCGCCAACGCTTGAAATTGTCAGCCCCCGTACTAGTATCTAATTTTAGTATCGTTCCGAACCCTAGTTCTTGCAACTGACTTCACCGCACAACTGAAAATAGAAACTGTACAGGAAGAAATGACAGGCTGAGTGCTGGGAATGAAATAGAAATCATAATTTCATTTCCTTTCACAATCAGACAGAGCCTTATGTCGTCTTTGACGGGGGTTTTCTGTGGTATAATCGTGGTGATCACTAGCTCTTTTACTTGGAATAAAATGACCGCGAGGGAGTAGAGCAACCGTTTTCGGGATATAATACAATTAATAATAGAAATGATACAGAAGGCAGAGACAGATACACTAAGACATTTGTTTCTCAGTGGATAAATAATTTGAATGATCTTTTAATAGATATTTTTTCTTAGATAATTGTTAATAAATTGTATTTCATTATTAAGAAATTTAACCATGAACATAGAAATGATGAGACCACCATCTATCTACCATATCGTCTCAAACATCAAATCCACAGACAGCTGTTTAGAAGTCTTGCATAAGATTCAAATATCAGCTTATCAATCAACAACTCGTTGAACAAACAAGACGCATTCTGAGAATTGTTCAGCGAAGGTGGCTTCATCAACGTTGAATCCCGACACCTTCTTAAATTGCAGATAATGCGTGTGTAATGCCAATTAGGTGGAATCGCAAAAAACATTCATAACGTGGCACAACAATTAATTTTAAATGAAAGCTCAGACATTCATTCCTCCTACCATTGGGTAAAATTGTCAACATAAAAAATAATAATTGCCTTAAAACACTGTGTGTTTTCCAATTTTTTCATGTATGTTGAAAACAAACGTATTAACTTTCTAAGCTCAATCTTCAGGTTAACCATCATCATGTACTTCATCCTCTCATAACTCATTATTGTTGCGAGCAACTATTTTGCAACGCAAAGTGCCTACAGGCTAATTAAACCTACCCATCGTATCCATGCCGATTTCTAGGAATTACCAATCGATAAACATTTAGAAACGAACCGCGAACGAACGTTTTTGCTTCAACTATCTCCTGATGCGTTCGGTTCCTCATTTGTAACTGAAACTGATTCTAGAGTTTCGTGGTACGCAGACAACCAATGTATATTTGCATAACGTTTCAATGACACAACTGATCATCAACGTACTAAACGAACGAGGTACTGGATTTTACTGATACAGTATAACTAAAATCACATAGAAGAGACCATGAGACCGATTCTAAATGTTCGTTGCTAACTGTTCCATTTTCGATTTGATATTTATGAAATGATACTTGTCCTACAAAGTTAAAACACAATTTTCTATTCAGTTACAAACCAAGTCGAGCGACAATTTTGCATCGATGTCGTTGATACCTCTATCGTTCCAAGCTTTTTTTGGTGCCTTGACCAGGATCCAATCGAATGACAAGAACCGCGGACATATGCCCAAAACTCCCGCAGCCATACAGTGTCTGAACTTTCATTTGCAAATTCACTCAAATGCTTACAACCAATCTCTGCTCCATGAACGTAAGGGGTATCGACGTACACCACGAACGTCGTACGCATACTTCCCCCAATTGCAAAATGTGCCACAAAATACCTCAACTATGAGGCACGAGATGGCTCCGATGTCTTTCAACAATTTCCAGTACATACCATACAGGGACTTGCTTTCCGAACTTATCCATCAATGGTATCCCTCTGATTTCCCCCTTTTTGCCACACCCTTACATTGAATGCTTTTGTTCTCATCGGCCATCACCACCAAATGCCACAACGGGCGTCACTTCTTAACGCGTCAGTTCCGACACACCAACCTAAAAGTGGTACAACAAAGCTTACCCACTGCTGGTAGCACCAACCAACCGAAGGAACATTTTCGACAAACTACGGTACCAAGTGCGTTATCCCATAACACGTTCGGTGGTTCATCTCTTTTGTCGAACGGTGACCGGTTTACACCGATCGGAACATGCCAATTCGAACCCTCCGAAACAAGGCAGCTCGTCGGTTGATTTCTTTGAGATCAACAACTTTTGGGACAACCAACGAACCCTTTCATAAACTTGCTCGACCATGTGCAGGTGAATTCAGTGCCGTAAATTGCTATGGTACATCAATTTTGCCACCCTGATCGATCAAAACGGACTATCCTTCATCGGTAATGTCCGGATAGTGTGTCAGCGTATGCATGACGCATGTGGAACGGTTCGCATATGGCAGGAAGGTTTGTAGCAAATGAGCAAACGAAGCATGATCCTTTCGGAAAAGGATGCCCCCAAACCGGTTCGAAAACACGTCTCGACAGTGGGGACACGACCCTTTCGATAGTTATTGCTTTGCGTGTTCAAAGGCTTGCTCCAGTCAGCTCTAGTAAACATAAAACGCTCATCAATTTGCACTTATCTAAAGGGGGAAAAAATAATACACACGTTCGATAAAACTATTATGAACTTCAAAATACTTTTAACGATCCTGCCCTTTGGATCGAAGTCAATCTTTATTAATCCAGCCGTCGTGGTCATTTACTGTGACATAGAAATTCTCATTAAAAGTACTTGAATACAGCCAATTCCCAAACGCCAACAGCACGTCCACAGGTAATACTTGCCATTTTCTTCACAATAGCTCTGTTCTACAGTACCAAATTAAAATATATTACCTCTTAAATCACATCCACCGATTTGGCTTAACGACAGCGGGCACACTTTGTCGGTTGCGACCTTGCAAAGAAAGAAAACAACTCAAAACAAAACGCACCAAAGCAGGATAATACCGTAGACATTCATTACTTTAATAGGCAAACGGCGTGCCGGAACATCCCACGGAAACCGAGTTTGCCATTTTTCATTTCCGTTCCAGCAATTTCACTCCCTTTCGTAAACGTGTGTGAGAATCGGTACGTAACGAGTTACCTTGCAAGATGCAATAAAGAAACCTCCTTCTTGTGGGCAAGCCGTTCACATCCTCGACGATTGAGCGAAACGGAAACACGTGCCACCTGGTCCCAGTTTCCGGGCCCGCTTCCGGATCACATTTTCCACACGACGCTCTGCGCATTTCTGTCGCCCGGGCAATAAATCATCACCACGATGGGATGAAACCGTGGAAGGATTTGCGCAGGTAGTGCTCGAGTGCTATAATAAAACTAAAGATCCCGGAACACACACACATACACTCCTGCATGCACGATTGCACTTGCAGTCGATTCGACGCGAGTACGGGCAAATCTCGCTTCAGCCGTTTACGTACGCTTCAGCGATTGCGGAATGCATTCTTCCCAATTCATTTGCTTTTATTACAGCGTTTCGTTTCGGGCGAAGTTTCGAGCTTGGGTTTTGCCATTTTGTAACCTGTTCGCTTACCAAGTGTGGAATGTGCACGATAATGCATTCTCGCACCCACGTGCGAGTTACCATTTTGCATGCAAGGAATATCAACAAGTGCGGCTAAAAAATGTCACCGTCGGTTTGTAGCTAGGGTTTTGAAGGGCGAGTGTGTTGAAAGCTCATTCTAGATGCTATATCCATATGTAGCAATGTATCGTCCCTTTCTCCCGTGAATCTAATGAATTTTATTCCATGAATAAGTAACAACTCATCGTGAAATAGGAACATTGTAATGTAAAATATTTACCTAATAATTGGTCTAACAACTTGACTAACAATTCTGCGGACTCGCAACAGCGTATCATAACGGTTTCTTAGAATAATATCGGATAATGTAGCGTGTTATACTCCTCCAATTTTAATAAAACACATTCCAGGATGCCTAAATAACTAAAACAATATTCAGATTTCTCCGTATCTGCTCAGAAAAATTCACATCCCACTCATGCCTTCAGAAACATCTACGGGAAAAATTTCGGCTAATCATAACATTAGAGGCAATTGCACTAGATAAAAAAATGAATATCCGTTTAATGCATAAGCGCTAAATAAAAAAAGAAACAACAGTTTTGTATGGCCATTTTAGTAACATAATAGAGCTTCATGCCCAACAAAACTAAAGCTTTATGTCCTGCAACAGCACAGAATGCACCGAAAGTCGGATAAATCTTTTTTAATCTTCTCACTTCATAATCATCTTAACGAAAAGCTCAAAGCGGTGACGTTTTGATTGTAAAAGAAAAACTGAGCGTTTTTTATTTCCACCAGTCTTGAGTTTTATTTCGCTCCGCAAACGACATTTCCCGAATAGTTTTGTCGTTTAACTAAATCCCACAGATGTTTGGAATTAAGCTTCCGGTAGTTAGACGTACCGGGAGATGCTGGTGCTTAGCAAAGCAAACTTTTGTGACGGTAGGGGGAAAAAACGACACGATTTGGCATTGCACAATTCTTGCCCATTTTCCCATTCTTTTGTCTGCCGTTTGTATGAGTGAGTGTGAAGAAAATGTTACACAAACAAAATCCTGATAAGCTAATTACGCTACAAACTGCAGTGGAAACTGGAACCAGTTGCATTCGGACCGGTTGGGAGAGGATCGAAAGTCAGAGCTAACTTTTAACAAATTGCTTAATCGTTTCACTTGTTTGCAAAGCTTTTTTTCATGGCGAGGAGGAACAGTTTTGCGCGAGAAATAGTTATTGGAGCGATGAAAAGGTGATAAATTGTCATAAAATTTTATAACCCAACAAAATATAATAACTAAATAAAAAAAAAATTACTTCCTCGTATTCATGCATCAAAAATTACTTTTTATTAAAAATGGCATACTCATTACACACATGCAACACATATGTAAAAATAATTAATTTTTTCGATACTCTGGTTTCACAGTTTTCTCCTCAATCAGTTTGTTTTTATTGATTTTCGACAATACATGTTAAAAGTCCTCTGCTCCCGTGTCAAGCAATAAATCAATCGAACCATAAAAGTTCAACCACAGCTGTACATCGAATGGACTGCTGTTGAACACCCAACACCTGGTTTTTGCTACGGGAATAAATGCAATGAACGAAAGCAACATGAACCCTGGAGGAAGGGTAAGTGAATACTGGCACGGCCATGATACGTGCGATGCGTTTCTATCATCGTGGAAGCTTGTAGTAAAATCACGTTTATATTGCATTTTTTTGCAATCTCCACTTTGTTCATTTTCACCGTGCCGTTTATTCATCGATCCTTCTGTGAAGATTTTATTAAAAATGCTCGTGTACACGTGACACAACAAAAAAATACATTGATAAGCGAAAAAATGGAAATGGTAGGATTCACAGCAACATTGTTTTTTTCGATTCCAACGCTTTGAAATTGGTGTTCGAAATGCTTTATTTTGGAATTTTATGGTACCATCGCCTATATTTCAATTTTTTTTCGTTCCGTGGTAAGAACTGAAAGTGCATTTGGATAAAAATGAGGTTACAGTGTGTTTGCACTTCTGGCCATTATTTCCAATAACGAGACTACCTTCCGCATGCGTGTGTATGGATTCAGATAAACGATAATTGAATCAACGTGTGGATCGTACGATTTCTACCACGATGCCATATGATGTAAAATACAAGCAGTACCACGTGCTGTCATTTATTTGCTCACCACTATTAATGTACATAGAAAAGAAATGGATTTAATCACTTTTATGGAATTGTCAATGTAATGAAATATCTTACCGTGAAACGTGGTGCAATTGATCATGTACATAATGATGTAATAATTATAAATTTAATATCACTCTCCATTGAGCTATTGTATGATTTTACCGTAGCAAAATGAAATGAAATTGAATATCAGACCACAAAACTGATTCCATTTCATTTTTGAAAAACTGAATACAGGCATGCTTTGGAATCGACTCGGAACTATTCACAGCCACACAGAGTGTTGCTAGTGTTGCCGTTTCGAGAGAATCAATTCCCAAACACCCACTAAACGCATGAGTACACTGTGTGAACAAAATTCTTCAAAAACTGATAGCAGATACAATGCTCAATGGCTAGAGAAGAACAGATATGTTGTCAATATGGCCTATTCATTTTTCCTCCCGAAGTGCTCAACGAGAAACTCACATGAGAATGTGATAAATCAAACACAACAAAAAACATGAATTGTTAGGGATTGAACGGAATGTACTTGTGGTGATCAGCATCTTTCTAGGAAACATACATTGCTTGAATACTACTGTTCAGTTGTATAAGATACCTTCCTGGAATGAATGTTGTTCCACGGAGGAAAATGGACCACACAGAAGGTGCACGAAAACAAATGGAACACTAAAATTCATCGAACCAAATCGTAACACATTCGTTTAGTAGTAAGAATTTTCAATACACTAAAAACTCAGTTCAATAATAGAAATGATTTTCAACTGACGATTGAGATATGCCGTCTTTCCGACCAGTACTGTCAAGATCTTCACGATAGACAAATCAAAGTGTGTAAATTTTGTTCTCACTCGTTCTCTGCCTAACGTGAGTTGAGTTCCCACTAAAGTATTCTAGTTGTTACTGAGCTCCTGCTGGAACTGTACTTCCGAGAAGGTTCGCAATAACTTTGTGATATCTGATTCATTGTTCGAGGTGTGTAGGCATCAAACGGAAAGCGACATATTATGATGACGGTGTTGAATGGGATACTTTTACTTTAGTGAATGTTTTGATGAAATGTTAGCAAAATAAACCAAGTACCAATAATACTTTGGTCGTCTACATGCTTTAATATAGAACTTTAAAAAAATTAAATAAGTTATCAAATATCATACAAACAAAAATTACCTTTACTTATAGGTATTGAAGATTTGCTTGTGTGGCCTTAACACCCTGTGCAGGATTGTCTAAATAAAATATCTCTATAATCCAGTGCCGCTTGGACAATTTGTTGTTGATATTCTCTAATCTCACGGCTTTACTCCCCTGTTTCCAACACAGCATATCACCAACAGAACAAACGTTTCGCACCGAAAGCTCTACAAAAGACACACGAGCACCTAGTACATCAACCTTTTCAACATTAATTACTACGAGACCCGAAGCATAATGCGTCAGACAAAAGCTCTAGAACCACAATGGACACCGACTGGGACATCCTAAGCATGGTCGGGGGATATTCTTCCTACGGGCGACATTAAAGTTCTGCAGCAACACGAATGAAAGAAGACACTTCATTTACCATCCGGACTGTAGGACGCTCTGCCAATCCGGGTTGGTGTATGCCTTTGGGATGTATTAGTGTCGTCACTGAGAGTGAGAATTAATTTATCGTTGATATCAATCTTCTGTTCCAGCAGCTACCGTTTGCTGCTCGGTTTGTGGCTTCGGTTCTATTTTTCCACCACCGTAAACCAAAAAAGTCAATGAAATGCGACACCTCAGCGGGAAGGTGCGAGTTGTTATCGCAGATGTGCAACATAAATCAACTGTCCGAGCTAATCGAGAGTGTCATGATTGGGAGGTATGTGCACGGGTAGAGAATTAGCGAAGGTTTAAATATTAATGCATACTGCTGTGTGCTGGAATGCAGGTTAATGCCGTTTAATGGACAGGCGAGTAGCTGAGTTTGTCGGGTGAAGTGTGATTAAACTCAACTAATGAGAATTAAAGCATGCATTACTTGAAATATTAATGCAATGTGAATCAGAGAATATTTTGATAACGAACATAATATATAAGGTAGCAATACGGCCTGGCCGTAATTTATGAATTAAAAAAAAAATTTATAGGGTAGAATATAAAAGTAACAATAATTTATTAACATCAAAGGCGGCCACACGCGATTTTGATATAATTTTTAAATGCTCTTCAATTTAGCTTTAAAATAAATTAATCCAAATTTCAAGAAATTTAAAATATAAAACCACATTTCAAATGTTTTTAACAGTTGTGAAACTGTCAGACAATCTATGACATTAAAATATTGTTTCATTTATTTTTAAACAAAACATTCAACGGTTCAAACGTGAGTTGAATGGGTATGTGCGTGAAATAAGCTGGAAAACAGAATCGAATTATCTCCACGCACACACAGCTTAACTGCGAACAGCACGCTATTCCCAATAATGACAAACCTAATCGCACATTGCCTGGCTCATTTCCAATCCAATTGATTCAATTTTAAATTGATATTTTATGTTTTCTGCGTCGGTGGCGTGTGTATTTGTGTGTATGTGCGTGCCAAAACAGGAAAGGAAACTGAAACGGAAAGAAACAAAAATGAAAGCTCGGATATCCCATGACAACACAATCCTAAATTTGTGAGGGCGGCTTATGGCTAGGGCTTAGGTGTTAATAAAAATAGAATCCATTTTCTTTATCTGTCATGTTTTGTTGTATAGTGCTTACGGGTTTGGTTCGCAACGGCAAAATCTAGAAAATGTTAGCAGCCTGAAAGGCATCAATTCATATTCAAGTAGCGTAAGTACAGTTGATTGCTATTGATGAACCAAAACCTCCCAGAAGGCGACACACAAAAAAGAGAATAGGTCCAAAACACAACCATAACGTGCATGCATTTAAAAACACGAATTTAATTTCAAAGAAAGGTTTTAACTTCTACACCCACAATGCACAATGAATCACATAATTTAAAAATTCTACATTAAATTGAATTGTTTCATCCGTTTCAGCGCTCAATGGGTGAGCATTACAATTCGTTGACCAAAGTAAATAAAAATAACCATCTCAATCGGGCACCATGCAGCCAAACATTGATTTAAAAATTAATTACAATTTTTTCTCCGCTCGTATCCCATTAATATAAACAGCCGTACGAGGGAAATTGGACGAGCGGGCTGTAAATTGTTAACAATCATAAACATTACACGTGTGCTCGTAAGGCATTTCCCATTAAACAGCATCAACCGCGGGTTCGCAAATCATTTGCCCCGGGAACCGTTCAGGCACGATGGCACGATGCGTGTTCCCTGGTTTCACATGACCAAGCTCGGGTACTGATTACCGAAGCCTATAAAAATTCCCCCTCTCCTCGTACAGCAACACCCAGCGGCTATACACATAAGCGAATCATTTTTTATTTAAATTACACCTTTTGTGTCAGTTTGTATCATCAGCATTGTGTGCAGCTATCATACAAACATCGTAAGAAACATTCATTCATTCAGCTATACACCAGAGCCTTTGGTAAAAATGAGACGATGAAAACGTAACCAGCATGCGAGCACGCAATTGAGCTTCAATAACAGGTTGTAAATCGCTTCAGGAACACAGGAATGATATCGATTTAGATGGGATTTCTGCACACAACAAATAAACTACTCACAAAAGCTTACATTTCTGATTCACAAAAACATAATCGGTATACAAAAACTAACCGCGAGTGTAAAACATAATAAAATGAAAAATATTTTAAAGAATATATCAGCAAAATTCTAAAAATCCCATATGATCAATGTAGAAGAAAAAAAACAATTCAACCATTGTGTTCGTTGCATCAAATATCGTTTATGAGCATGATGTGACTCTGGGGAACGATACCCAAGTCCCGGCATATACCCTACTTTTGTACGTGTGGTTTTTTTTCTTACCCCCAAAAACATCCCTTCCAATCAATGTGATAGCATACGGGGCAAAGCATAAACGACACATGTTATGCCTTTTTCGGACGCATAATATGAATGGCAACAACAAAAAAAAAACGTACGACAAGATTCCTCTTATCTGGCCTTATCGCTTACTGTCATTTTCATTTGCTGTGGATCCGTCCGCTGCAGGCCGAAACCATTAAATTGGAATACAATCAACCGGAGGCCGATGCTTGTTTGTTTGTGTATGTTTTTATTACGTCCTGCCAGTGTGTGGGTGGGTGTATGTGATTTCGAATACAAGAGAGAGATATTCTGTGCGTAAACAGCTTACAGTAAGGGGTAACGATCTTAATGTGGAATTCTCCTTACATCGGGTTACATTTTTTGTTCAGATGAATTGTCCTGAGAAATATCCCACGCATGTTCTTTTGGTATTTTCGTTTATTGAATCCCATTAAAATTTTAATCATTTGTGACCATCTCATGTTTCTTGAAGCCGTTACTAACAAAATTTTAAATAAAAGTTCTTCATATATTTTTACTCCTAGCTTAGTTTTGCAGCTGCTAAATCGCTTCCCGTCTCCCTTAACTTCATTCAGTAATTAGAACGCGCACTCGTCTCATTTGAAACGCAAGCGAAACATCAACCACCATCAAAGTTAAGTGTTTTTTACTGTTCAACTTTTGGTTCAACTTCCCCCGGAGTTCTCCATTAACCGGCAAACGATTGCTTTGTTACGGTTTCGAGCGGGCCCCAAAAATTAACCACTTCAATTTTCCGAGAAATTTTGCATTCCAATGAAAGATGAATTCAAAATTATTCAAATGAAAGTAATGGTTTCCATCCGCTACGCTACGTAACGTACCAGTTTCCTTCTAGCCTTAGGCAAACCGTCAGAACGCAAAAAAATATATATATTCCCGCAAGCCACCATGGCAATATCGTCATCAGCCTTTGGCGTGAGCCGGGATCTGCTAATGACCGGTTGCTTTGATGCAAGCAGAAGCGAATCTGCGTGTGTCCCATTTCTATAGACCATTCCGAAAAGTGGGCAGCCGTATCCGTGACGCAAACCGGCTGGCAGGTCCGTAACAACGTTTAGCAAAATACCCCAATTTCTACGTCCAGAACGAAAGTGAATGATACGGGAGCTAACTTCCCAGCGCAAGCTCTAGACACGGCACGTTGATTGACATTGACGAATTGCAGGAATGATTTACTTGCTGACCTTCTGACCTTGTGCTGCTGTGGGAATAACGTACCGGAGTGTGGTACAGGAATGGGAGCGTATTTAGAATAATTACGCTCCCGTACCTTCCCTCTACGGAACACTCATTAGTGGAAGCAAATGGCAGCGAACGATGAATGATGTGCGTTAAATATGAATCGGTGAATGAATTGGGCTCATCGACACGCAAACATTGCCGCAACGCTGATACCGGACGCAGGCCATTCGGTCAATGGAGACGCCCAGTCTTTTAGTCAATTTATTTTTCGATTATTTTTTGGTTGTCCAATCAACAATTCTTCGAATTTGATGTAGCATTATAAATAGTCATGAGACACTTTTGAACAATAAACAATTTTGAAATTATTGAAGTTCGTCAAACGAATAATGTGCCATATAAAAGTCCGTGTTGCAGATAACACTATTAAATTTTCGATAAAAATAAAAAAATCTGTTTAAATGGTCTACATTAACCATAGCAATCCCTGCCACAAAGTGCATTAAAAGCGTTTTCAAAATGTTAAATAAACTAAATAAAGAAATTGAACGTTCTGCTCAGTCCCGCTCCTTTGCAGGCATTTCTCATTTACTTTTCTTATGCTCTTACTCTCTAACCGAATACTATTCCCAATAAAACGAATGTAGAATTTATTGAATACTAATACTCGACAATCTGCATGCCTTCAAACGTTATATAGCGCCCAGCTGGCAGGGGTGCAGTCGATGCAAAACATTTGAATGATTTATTGCATCAGCATGTCCGACGGCTGCCACTCGTGCAACAGCACCGCCAGGATACATTTTGCTGATTGTGCAACTGGCTAATGTCACACGCACATCGTGCAGTGTTGCCGCCATCAGCGACTGTCGAGAGAGTGACAGCCGCCGTTCGAGTAGCAAATAGAATAACATGCATCATGCACAAAAGCACGAATGGTAGATCGGGAAGCGTGGAAAGAAAAAAAAATCTAACTAGATGATCATTTTCGAAGCATACCGAGAGGAACTGACCTCACTCATTCAAAGTTTGCCAATGGGTTTCGCTCGTTCCAGGAAATGACCTGAGGAAGCACCACCGTGATAGGCAATATTCAAATATTCATGTTTCACGTGCAACGGTTATCGTGACGGGGATGTCTTCTTTCCCTCGTGCATGTTGCTCGTAGTGACGTGGTGTGGAAGTAAGCCACTGTTTTTTCCATCTTTTCAGCTACGTACGATGCATCGGGAGACCCGCACACTTTGCTAGTTCGTGGCTCACAGCGACGCGACGGTCGTTTTTCATTGAATTTTACATTCACACCGGAAACTCATTAGCGGCTAACGGTTGACCTGCATCCTGCACACATTTTGGAAGACTCTTGTCCACACGCTCGGTGGTAAAACCACCAATGTCACATCCTACAAGAGAGAGAGCAGGCTGGCTGTGGCAGAAACATTCACGTGGTGGCGCTAGCATGGTTGAGGTTCATTGGCACATTTTCCTACCCGTTCGTGGCTAGAGATGGTTCAGGTCAAAACCAATCGAAACGATGACGTTTTTCTAACAAATTTCTAACCGCCAATTTCGTGCAACCGTCCAAGTTGGTTAGAACTCGTCGTTCCAGCGTACGGAAACCGTTGGGAAAAACAATCAACGAATGTCGAATGTGCTACAAACATTTATCAACTTGGTAAAGCGGAGAAAGTTTCAAGGTAAATTAGAATTAAAGGCATTGTTTGTGAATTAATCATATTAGTTAAGCGTAAAGTAATTTTAATTGAAATTTATTATATGATCAAATGGAATATTATATTAAATATAGGGCGGTTAACTTTAAAGAGATTTATACGCTTTAACGAAAGTTAGAAGATATTTTCAATAAGTTTTGAAGTGTTATTGTAAATAACATCATCAAAGCTATACATGCACTCTATAGATAGGTGCTCTTCACATAATCAGTGAAAGAATCGACAAACACCTAAATTTCCCCGTTCGATATTGCTTCAGGCATCGATATGCAGTGCACGAACCAGCTATGGTTCATACTCCTTTGGCCGTAGTGTCGCTAATTAAATTAAGCAACACTGCGCAGCATAATCCTTTGAAAATCGCGAGATTGTGCCTACGCAAACTAACGGTCTAGCATAAGTTATGGGGCACGGTAGCGATGGCATCTATCGACGCTATGCTCCGGGTCGTACATGTACCACCACGCCTCCACCCAAAACTTTAATTATCAACTACTACGAGATGTTTGAATTACCTCCAAGTGGTAGCGCTTGTATAAGATCCTTCCAATAATATATCCCAGCGGAAGATATCTTAACAAGAGGGTCTTGGATTATCCATTCCATCCATGAAGCCGTTTCGAGATGCTATCGTAAAGACGGAAGATTATAAACACTTTAGAAAGCTGTTCCATAATATCCAGCTACTATTACGATACGAGGTTAGGAAACCAGTGTGTAAAAATTAATCATGCCTTCATATTGGATAACTGTACAGAGTTTTCTGCATCATAAATCAATATTTGTTTAACCTTGTTATATAACCTCGTTGACGTCCTTAACGTATATCTCAAAGTTTGAGCCTTCGTGAAACTCTCGAACACAAACAATAAAACAATTGAGCCATATATGTATTTCAATCGTTTGAAGCAGTTATTCGGATATTTGAAAACGAATCTTTTAACATTAGGCTCTACAGAACAGAACGGTTTATCCTTACGTGAACAAACAATAGTTTATTTATACATGTAAAAGATTATATGTTTTTAAAAAGTTAATCCCGTATAATACGCAAAAGCATTTTCTCGTTCATTCTGCATGAAATTCCCTACGGCTAGAAAAATACTGCAGTGAATCATAACTTTTTCATTTGATTTTGCACTCTCACTTCTCTTTTTCCAACCTGCGTTCGATGGTGTTCAAGGACGACTCTTGATCAGGCGTTTGAAAGGTATGAATCCAAAACAAAACAAAATGATCGCTTTCACCAGTCAAATCATTCCTTCCGAGAACTGTTCATTTTTTTCAGCGTTAGGTATACGAGTATGTATGACCACTATCCAGTGATGCAGGAACATCGAGAAAAGTGCTCATGAGGAAAAATTATTATGCTCGGCTAAGCAGGAAAGTACCCATGCACGTGTGCCTGATAAGCAATTCACATGAATGCGAATGAAGCTGACCTTGAACATGGACGAAACCGATCGACCGGTGTACCAGTTTCAAGGCGAAGATTATCACAAGAAGCAAAAGCTGCAAAAAGCAACAACCGATCATGTTTTTTCACACTTTTTCTCGCCAAGGCTGTTCGAGTTGATCATTAACGTAAGACGGTGACGAAGAACTAGGTTCTCGATTCCGAAGCCAACAAGGTTCAACGAGAGGAACAACGCAAGAAGCCGTACTACTGACGGATGGTCGAAAAAGAGTCGCTGCTAACGCAAGGTTTCATCAACTGGACCAAGATTTGAATAAGTTTGAATAAGGTGAACGAAAAGTACGGCCGAGATGGCATTGAGAACATATCTCTGGTACCACCGATGATTATTTATTCTTCCTCAGGAAGTATGCAGGTCAATTCTAACTGCATCCATAATACAATACATTGATACCGAGAGCACCGGCACGAGTCCACACATGGAAGTCCACAGATGAATTTGTTCGAACCGGGCCTGTTAAACTCATGCATCTGACTCTGGCGATCCTCGAGTTTGGTTGATAAACGCAGCATACAGTACTCGTACTCGCGCCAGTCAAGATAATCCATCAGTATGTCCAACACCGCGGTGTACTGGGTGAATATTAAAACTTTCACTTCTGTAGACACAGTAGTTTTTCAAATGCGCAGTAAAGCTTTATTGGTCAATGCCCAAGCACAGCGCTCATCATGTCAGCTATTTCCAATGGATGTACTAAAACACTGTCCACTTCACAGCCATAATTGCTGCATGCTACCATATTCAATAAACCACAAGAAAACACTGAAAGACATGTTTCCACCTATAACGTACCACTCTATCGCCCATAATGTCCGTTCGTTTTTGTTGCTCACAGCATAAGCAAACGAATTATTACTCGCCGCTCTTGTACAACAGCTGATACAGAGCTTTTTGATGAGTGTAACTTTAGCTAGATTTGCTGACGGTTGAATGTCAAACATAATTACCTTCGCTCAACCAACTGTACGCTGAGATGATCCTTTGTTCTTCGTCAAGGTTGGCGGTTCTGACGCACAGACAATCGCCGGACATTCGTAGCCATGCCCTTGGGATGCACATACTTGCCCCATTATTGTTCCATGTTACCGAAGATCACATTGCTCGATACTAAATTGCGAGGTTTCTTTACGATTCAGCTGATGTAGCAATAATTATCCTCTTTATAACCTCACATAAACTATTGCCAAAGAAAGCATAAACAAAGGGAGCATCACAATGATTCCGTTGATCATTTATTAACATGATGAAAGGAACAAAAGAAAATAGCTTTGCATGAGCTACCATACCATCAACATTTCACCCGGATAAACTTTGCAACTATGCTGTGCCTGTTTGATTGTGTACCATGGTTTTAATGCCAACAGTTTAGTGAACTTTTAAACGCCCATAAACATTCACCCAACCGGGGCTGCCATAAACCGTATTAGTCGGTATCGTTGATTCGCAATCACAGTGCTAAAAATCATCTTTATACGTTCACGAGGCGATTAAATTAGTATTTTTCATAAAACGATTCGACAAGCTGACATGCTAATGCGAAACCAGTAGCAAAAATTCATTGGCACCACTGAATGGTGCATAATCAAGATCCATATGCATGAGAATTATTCAACCCTTTCATCGTCATAAACAAACGATCATGACTTATATGAAAGTATATTCAGGGAAACGCCCAAAACGAGATGCAACAACCACATTCTTTCAGCAATGCTGTTCGCAAAGCAAAGCTGGAGAGAAAGACAGTGGAATGGAGCACACAAGACATAAGGCAAACATTTTATTGGGCTTAACATTTGATGTCTGTTCCGCCATAGCACCAAATGAAGGCTTCCGCACACATACAGGAACAGTGGAAGATGACAGCTTAATGAAAGAGAAAATTTGCAAATTCTAATCTCGAAACCACAAAGTAAACATAAGAATAAACAAATTGTCCTCTGCAAGGAGAATAGAGCATGTCTGTCGCTTTTTCGTATTACCAATCAGCCATTGAAAAGTAAACTCAATTTGAGAAGTATGTCAAATGATGAAACAGTTTTTATGTTTTATAAAATATAAGAAAATACAACTTCTTTTCTGCACTATCAATATTTTGTAGGAAAGGCAAAAACAAATTTACAAATTCTAGAAGCATGCATACACAGAAATTAGGCGAACTCATCGCGAATTCCGTCTAAAGCCGACTGTTTATGCTCTGTTTGCAAGTCCTGAGTAGTACAAACACAACCAAAAAATCGATTGGAAACTCATGCCGTCAAGCCATTGCCCAATTCGGGCCGGCAGACTATCGTGCCATCTTGAGAGCGTGCTAAACGAATGGAAGCGAAAAACGAACAGCACAGAATGCTTTTAAAGAACCATTCTTGATATTCTTCACCATCCATTTCCTGCTGCTAAACTTTCCCGTGTGCTCCGGGTTACAGTCACTAGCATGAATGCTTGACATGGTGCACCGCAAGCCAGAACCGGAGAAATGGAAAACGATCCCGACACTATCTGATTGCATATGCTCCAGTTCCAATTTCTTGTTCACTTCATCGATTTTTGCAACAAGGCGTCGTACAAAACGCCGTCTACAAACAACTGGAAATCGTCAGAGACACGCACACATGTGTACGGCTTGGAATGGATTAGGAAGCATGATGTTTGGGTTGTCTACCCTGTTGGCTTGTTGCCCTTACTGTCAGCTAGAGTTTTAAAGTGTAAATATTAAATTTTAAAATATAGTTTTCTGTAAATACAAAACAGATAAAAATAAAAGTTTGTCACATTACTTGCTTACACTCAATAAAAAAAGAATTCCCATTTCGTCAGATAATACCATCTCAGAGACGAAATCTTTCCACATCATAACGCTAAAGCACTTGAGCCATGATCGTTCACAATAAATAAAAGATAAAAAAAAACTTCGCTTCACTGAAAAACTGTTGTTGTTTGATGTACGCCTTCCTGATTCACAACCCCGTCCCAACCGAACGCTATAAAAATACATTTCAATGGTGTCAATATTGACTATTCAAACACCTCACCATATCAACAGGGAACGATCGTCAAATTCAATTGACTTTGTGTCATGTTGAAAGCGCTCCGGCAAAAGTACATAAACCTTTCATCGGTGTCAATTTTCCCCATGAATAAAGTTTAAATGTAACCATATCAGGATACAATACTGATTACCAATCATTCCTGGATGGTTCTTCAACAAAACGTTACTTGGATTGGCTCGTTTTTCACGTTGAACAGTGTGAAGGAAAAAGACATAGTATGTACATAATGTTGAATGACAAAAGTAATCGTCTCAGTCAGCGCAACGAGTTAATGCTGCATAAACCGTGTGAAGCATGTTTCTTAAGAACCACCGGGCGTCTCCATCGGACGAGCTATTGAAACACTCGATGAATGGAGGCTTATAAATAGCGTAAACCATTAGCTATTCGCAAACGCCTTACTTATGCTTTACAAAGCACACCCAGCACAAAAACGGGGCATCCGTGTGAGAAAGTGTTTAGCCTGGATCATAAATCTAGCGTTTTAGTGTAGCACTTAGATAAATGACCTACGGCCTCAGGCCGATTTATGATAAATTTCACTCGAAACCGTCCGTCAATCGATGCCATTCCGATAAAGAGTGTCTTTCCTAGATTGCAGCACGTCAACTCGTTGTACCTTCCATCGATTGCGGTCGTACACGATGATGCCACACAAGTAGCGCATGGTCTAGCATTTCGAATAGCCTAGTAAATGATTTATGTTATTGACTAAAAAGCACACGACTACACTGTCGCCAACAATATGGATCAACTAAATGGTTGCTCAAGTGAATCAATCGATCGTTTGCACACTGTTATCAATGAAATTGAAAGCATACCGAAACCTGTCGGAAATGGAAGAAAACGCAAACACATCAACAAGCTGCCAACCACAAGAAGAAAAATGGTAAAGGAAACCCTACGGCTGCAAGATACCATCCCAACGAACTTACATTGATGTGGGTGGGAATTATTTCCTGACGCTCGCTTTATAGACTTAACAAACAAACATTGTAGGGAACTTTTAAATCTTGTTGTTGGTTTCATGCTTCTGGTGAAAAACATGTTTTACTTTTGCTGTGATTTTTCTTTTCTCAATGTTTGATACATCTGGCACAAACAGCTCTGGTTTGTACGAAAACAGTTTAAAAAGCAAAACTTGAAAATATAATTAAGCTGAGTAGGTTTTCCGTATGCCCACAAAACCATACATCGGTGGTTATCAAAACTTATACATTAAAGCCCATGATATTGTTAAACTAAAAACCAAATCCTTCTGCATTGTTGATAACATGAGCTGCGATCATAACCATAGCGTTTACATGCAAGATATTAATGCTTGTGAATGGTGTGCTTTTCGAGGAATATAATATATTATCTAAGTGACTCAATCGGAGCTGCTCGATAGCCGACAAGAAAAAGGCGTAAGCAGCAGGACCTAGGGTTCGAATCCCATCCGAACCGTTGCCGCCGTAGCGATCTAAATACGTGGTATCATTAAGCATAGTAAGCCAGAAATGTTTAGAAGGAGCCAATTAATGTTTAGATGAATTTATGTGAAACTGATAATCACGCGAAGTAATCAGCACCTTTCCTTCATGGTTAATCGAAACTATGAGTTTAAGACAGGTTGTTATTATGTGGTAAATGGATAATAGCTTCAAGCAAACAAAGACCTTTATAGGAAAACCACATTATTTATGTATATTGTTACATTTAATCAAATGTTGAATACTATAAAAGATAATGAATGCAGTTTGCATGAGAAATTTAACAGAATATTCAACCTTCGTCAAATTGTTTACATTATTATTACATTTTAAAAATAAACAATCGTTTGAAGCATGTAAATATTCTTTAAAATTGGGTTTTACAACTATTAACAATATTATAATGCAATTCAATCATTGCTAAACCTAGATTTACCTTTGTTTTTTTTTTGTACTTTAAATATGTTTTGTCCTTTTCATGTGCAATTTGATATCCTAGAAAATCTGTTAAACGCATAACAGTATGTGGTAATTGCGTACTGAACAAGGCTCTCCAGAACGTTTCAGCAACAAATCAGGTTTTACGAGCTTTTCCCAACATACGTTACATAATTTACCTTCACAGAGCGGTAAAGTGTGGCAACAAATACCAGTCCTAAAAGAAGTTTATCGAAAAATAACCGATCCGTTGGAGGAATATCGCCAATGCTCTGATGATTTCTTGGAACCGGAAGAGATAAAACAATACATCAAGTGCGATACATTTGGGTGCATGATAGGAAGTTCTTCACCGCAAGGAGAGTTATTTCACGGACGTGGAGAATCCATCCAGCAGAAATTGCTGTTGAATGCCTTCAAAATTATTTGCCTGAACGGAATACGATACGGTGCGAATGGTTATTATTTTAGAATTACATTTTGGCGCTTGACAAAATAGCCCTCATCGGATTTCTATGGCAGTCTCGACAGTACGATTTCGAGTGTTTCCAATGAATAAGTCAATGACAACAATCTAGAAACAAAGCAAATTTTAATGAAAAATCAACACCACTTTAAATCCAAACCAAACCCCCACCGATCTGCATTACTCCTACTGCCTGCCCATTCGGAAATGACTGTTCTTATACGAACCATTCATTTGCATCAAGATCGAGTCCAGATTTCATTTCGTCTCCTGCCCGAAAAGCCTTGTGAATGAGGTTTCATCGTCCGTAGCTATGCGTTTTCCACCCAAACTTCTTCACTATGCATGGCGCTACATTGCATTCGATATTCACAGCATGTCTACTAAGCTGTAGCTGCACACAAGTTGGCTGACACGGTAAAACTCACTGACCAAGAAAATGGAGTCGTGCTGATGCCATTCCAATCATGCTCACACTCAAGGCTGACCTAAACTAGTCCGTACCGTAGGACACTCCTTTCAACCTTCGCAACGACGAGCCTACGTACCCGATTGGAGTTGGTGTGTAATATTCTTCTCATGAACTTTTATGCGAGCGGATCATATGAGGTTTTCTTTGAATTGCTGGTCAATTTTGGTGAGTAAACTTCGACTGCTGCTTTGAGAACTATGGGTGAAACGGGGATTATTTATAAATATGTTAAAACAAAAGAAAATCAGTACGAGTGAAATCAGTACGAGTTTTGCCAAAAACCAGTAATAAGAATGAGTGAAAGTAAGCAAATGAAAATTAAAGTCCTGCATGAAACTTGACCATTTCATACGATGAAACGAGCCCATCAGTGCACCCTGACCATAGCTTTGATTTTAAATGCATAACACGTTCTTTCACTGCCACAACGAGCTTCGGAGAAAAGGTAACCGTGCATCGCTATGCGGCCCATTGCTGGAAAGAATTACACCAAATAATGATGGTTGGATGTGGAAAAACCGATCAACAAGCTAAAATCTACTGTCCATCAGGGTAAGACCGCAATCATGCAGTATTTCGCTTTCATAAGCTTCAACTTTGCAATAAAGAGAAGCATGCTTTACATGTGAAAGATAAGCCAAAGGCAAATGAAAACCCCTCCCGTCACACGTGTCACAATCAACTTCACCGAACGCTCGCTTGATCGTACCAATATGAATTTCTCATTACATTGTTCATGGAAGTCACAATGGGAATAAAGTCTTCTTTATGGTTACGGGTTTTTTTCTTGTTGTTCAACGAAGAATGTTTCGTTTTGTTTCATCCTTAATGGATAACCGTGGTCGATCAGCGTGTCGTAATTAAATTCCGGTTTGATACAATCTTTTACACTTAATTCGATTTCACTTCACCCGAAAGCAAGCACGGCGGGGATCGTATTGAAATAAGCTACATTCACGCACCATGATATTAAAAAATACTATTAAAAAGTTATGCTTGCTACTTTGTATCTCGTGTGCCTCCATATCGAAAGAATATTTCCGCGAATATTTTTTAAAACCCGTAGATGCTTTTCTCCCGAAACATCCTGATAAAAAAAACAGAGTTCTGGTGAATATTTCTTCTTCCAGAAATAACATAAATATGGATTATTAAAAAGTTTTCAAGTGATAAGAAAACAATCATTCTACCTATAAACTATAACCTATAACCTGGAACGAAACATCCGAAATGAAGCTTTCAGAGCTTTAAACTAATAAGAAATAGAGCACTGCAGTTACTCAAACCATCACAAGCATGAACAAGGGGACAGCGAACTAAAATTATAAATCACACACGCAATTAACGTGAATGCTGGATGCTGTCCAAATGCTTTAACACAACATTTATCTACGGTTCAGCGCATCGCCGTAAATAAATGTATTGCAGTGGTGGTACATTTTCTTGTGCTGTTTATGCTGCACTAACCTTTGCGTAACTTGTGTCTTTGATAAGTTGTTCAGAAAACGGTATTTACGCATCATACTGTATTATATATAAATTAGTATGAAACATATTATATTAATTCAAAACTCTATCCTCAAAATCAATAATATTTCACAATTCTTAAATACATCACCTTTAAAAAATACACTTTTTCCAAATGCTCACGGTCCTGTCAACTTTAAGAAATGTTGGTTGAAAACTATACAAATGAGCAGAGCCAATTTATTCCGCCAACTGTCCAGAATAATTTTGCTGCTGTCACGTCAACCACAAAACGGACTGCCTTACCCTCGATCCCGTCCTGGCTCCATTGGTCAGCAGTATCAAAAACCACTCAAAATAAAAATAAATCTATCACGAAAAATGGCACGCCCGAAGGCTCTGTGTAGATTCAACATGTCGCCAGAGGTTCCGTGTCTCGGTTCTCCATAACATTACCGCTTTTCACCCTTGTGTCTCTGTTAAATAACAAATCCTGCTGTCCCAAATCACAGCTCTCTGCTTCTCTCATTTTACTGAGCAAGATATTTCTCTCCTAGAAGGAAAAATGTCTTCCTTCCTAAATTCCTTCCCATCAGCTTGAATTGGCCGACATTTGTGAGACATGCACCCGACATCGCCATCACCAATCTGTGGCCATTCATCTTTCTCGAGCTCACGTTGTGTTTGAAGCGTAGGCAGAAAAACAACGGCCCGATGGTTGCCTGTGCTGTCATGATTAGCGTCATTTATGGCTGAAAGAGTCTTCAAGGTTTCGGCCAAGACGCGTCGTCTACTACTCGTGATGGATCATACACACCCGGAGAACGCAGCGTGGCACTTCTGTTTGTGACTGTGAATAAAAATATCACCAAAATAGCTGAAACCTGATATCCCTTCTCGGTTTGAATTGCTTTTTTTAGACAGCCAAACAACACTATATCAATTACATTAGTTTGTTTCTCATCCAAGAAAGTATTTGTGGGGAAGCCTCTGAAAGTTAGCAAAGTTGTAAAGAACAGTCCAGAAATAAGAACTGATGAAATAAGCGATGTTCCAAGAAAGCCATCAAAACGAGAAGAATCATTATCTTGTGTGGAACACTCGGTACGGTATTGGGAAACGATTCCTTGAAAAAGGACATTCCGTCACCAGAAGCCTCTTGGTAGTGTTCGATCAAATCGATTTTCCACCAACTAAATGCACTCTTCTTCGTGTCTCGTAAATTCGCTGTCATCTGGTCGTACGAACATTTGACCTCATCCCGCAGTCGACGACTCGTATTTCAAGTGTTGAAAATCAGAAGCACAAGAAGATTTACGAGATGCAACACCAGCCATCTAGTTGGATGAGGTTTCCCCCTGTACGACAGCTTAACGAACCGAGCATCCTTTAGTAGCACCCAGGAGAACCTACATGGTGAAATATTATCAATACCAATAATATTCCCTCCAGCCACACACGTTTAATATCCAACTTCCAGCAAAGCAGAGAAAGGATTACAGAGGCTTCTCTCGGATTCGCTCCTATATGGGGCCCCGGTAAATCAATGCGCTTGGCAAGACCCACCTATTCCCACCGGTTGCAACAAGACGGTAAAATCGGAGAAAGTGGTGCAGAGATTGCTTTTTCGCTGAAATATGGCCACCGAATGGATGAAGTACAGTGGTCTGCATTCTGCTTCAAGCTTCTTCCACACAGTAATTCTAACACACTTCTTACATCGTCCCCATTTAACTGACCCCTTTTCATTTTGAAGTTCTTCCATTTGTTCTACATTCTTTTACCCTCCCGATATTGCACACCATTCGGAAGAAATCTCGAAAGAATTCTATTTTCTTCGTATCGTTCTTACCGCACTGCGTCATGTTCATCTGTGCAGGGGCAGCTTTGTTTGCATTTCCTGGCAACACCTTACCACTGGATGTTATTGTATCAATTGTACCTTCCCGTTCACTGCAACAATCCTGCCAACGAATGAAGAAACTTCGATGTCAACTTCAATCGAGTTTACTCCTCGAACAGAACGATTCGATTCCATGGAAGAATTCAGTGGCAGGTGCTCGTTATTGTTGAGGATTTGTGGTCAGTAAGTAGTTGTTGGGCTCCGACTGAGATTTTCTGCGTTCGTTCGAAGAGAACGATTGCTGATTGCTTTGGGCAACTTTGTGGATAATGGCTGGAAATGCAATTACAGATGCACTATTTGCATTTACCCTTAAGTAAATTGAAAGACGAAAGGCTACCCAACACCTGTTGCGATTCAGAGAATATTTTGAAAGAAAGTTTTCCTTTACAATAAAGATAAACAAAAAAAATCAAACAAGATAACATTTATCTTTAACATCAAGCGAAAATAACCTTATGTAGTGGGGAACTACAAACGACAAGATTAAGGACATTATCACAACTTAACCTAACATTCCTGTGTGGCACATCTTACTGTCTAGCAGCAGCTCCTTTTCACCTTCGTGAGCACAGTACATCACATACTAATGTAAACATATGCGCATTTGGAACCGGAACCACATTGTACCGGTATATGCAAATGTTCTAACTGCATAACGATCATGCCCGTGTGTGGCTACACAATCCCGTTCAACAGCAAGAAGAGCATGCCGGATCGTACAATACTTAGTTTATGTAATTGCCGGATCATGTTAGCTTACGTCTGTTGGACATTGGTCATTAATAATCTAGTTTCCACCGAGCATTGTACCGACATCCGGAATGCAAACTAATCAAGTTCCTTACCGAATAGCTGCAGGATGTGCTTTCTTCAATCATCCGGATTTGGTTGCAGTCTTTCTTCTTCACTGGACGGTACAGCGCTCGCGTTTATGTACTTTTTATCTTAAACTGTTTTCTTTCTCGTTTGGGTATCGCTTTCTTTGCTCTTTTTGAATTCATCTTCGAGCAATGGCTGATGCGGTATAAAATTGAACGAACGACAGACGTACAAACTGACAGAGCTGTAACAAATGAACAGCTGTTGCATAAATTTTTCTTTCCATTTTCGTATCAACGCTGTTTCTTCATTTCGGTGCACTTACTCAAACATTATAGATTACAATATATTTACATTGTAATACTGATAAAAAATATAACACGTCTAGTTAAATTGCACACGTCAAATGGAAATTTGTCCAAATAATTTCCCAGTTGAGTTTAGCACAGTTCTTGTTCAAACAGTTGCATACATACTTGACAAAAGAGCTTTACAATTACAATAGAGATTGGAACTTTCCAGTTTATCCCAAAAGTTGCCTGTTTAACATTTTCGTCTAGCAACACGGCCTGGCCGTAATTTATGAATAAAAAAAAACATTTTCGTCTACATTCAGCATGTTGCTAACCTTTTGTATTGTATTGTCGTAAAGTTGCTACATAAATGTCGAGCATGTCCATGACTATCCACAGCCAAATGAAGAGAAATGAAAACGATTTAACGAGTTATGTAGTAAATTTCTACACTTTCGGGCATTGTAACATTTATTATAATAGTGGGAAATTTTACGGATGAATTCCAAGTTCTGGTACACCACCTTCTTTACATTGTAAATTAAAACATCGTCCTATTTTTACACAAAACGTTTTCAGTTAATAAACCAATTTTAGTAGGCAAATTATATTACTTCCCATAAAATATACAGCAGCGAGGCAGAACGCATTCTGTTCCAAAATATTTCATCGCAATTTTAACATGTCGTGTCGTGTCGTTACGTGCTCTAGGGCGTTAAAATGGCAACCGAAAACAAAAAAAAAAAAGCTTCCTTAGCCCTTCATCCATTACACATCCCTGTGCAACACAAATCAGTCCTTAATTAGTTTGACGTTCCTTGCGCTTACGTTACACGGCTTTCGTTCGCATGCAAGCACGAGTGTGCTTTCTACACCAGTAGATAAGAACCCATCTAACTTGCTTAACTTTTTACTATATTTTTTTTGTCTTACTTTCTTACTCAAGATGATCTCATTTACTTTGGAAAAAAGATTTTAAAAAGGTTTGTGTATCATTGAAATTATATAAAGTTATATATTTGATTAATGTACTTGAACCAAGATTTTTGATATTTTTTGTTAATACTAATCTTTGATATGCATTGTATATTGGAACACAAACCGAAAAGACCGTTCTAAGAATACTACCCGTACATTATTCTTCCCTTGTATAAAATTCATACCCAGCAAGTTAATTACGGCAAGAAGGATGAGCATTTAAAAAGGAAATTGTACAACAAGAATGTTGCTTAACAAATGCCAGCTTCGTGTACGTGACACATTTTTCAGGAGACTTGTCTAATAAATTTGACTCGTTGCTTTTCAGCTTTCTCAGTTGTAAGATTATATCTCAACATCTGCTCACTTGTTTGATGTTCGCAAGATAGCATTCAAGTGTTGAATGCAAATTTTGGTGCTTCTTAGCTACCCGCCGTACTGTGTAATTTTATATGTAAAAGTAGATATTCCTTCATTCGTTGTTTATTGCAGTAATAACAGTCGTTGGTGTGGTTTGAAAGATGGCTGCTTCAACAGCTAAATTAACTCTTCTCAGATTGAGAAAGTAACATTGCGTACATTGTACAACACTTGCAACAAGAGTTGTAGTATCGATGCGAGAGCTCTACTAGAAATATTAAAATCACTCACGTAAAAACCAGTACACGTAAAAGTTACTGTGAAAACCCACCATGCAGCTGCTATCATCTTGGTTTTCATCAGAATTTTGAGTCTTTTTACGCAACGTGTAAATCAACGCAGGAGAATAATTCGATGGTATGAGGAGCCCATATTGAGTACCATGTAAATATTTATATTGAGTTTCGATTTAACAAACCACTTCCTAAACACTTACCACATTTTCATAACATTTTAATAAAAATTGAATATTTCCTTGAACCTGAAACTGAAAACAAAATAATCTTGCAAAGGTCAAATAACTTTCTTCGATTGTTACCAAGCTTAAATACGTCAGTCTATTCTTACTTGATCACATACAAACTTCTCAACAACTAGCTCCAAACCACAACTAATCCAGGCAGACTAGACAGACTTCACTGGTTTGGCAAATTGTTTCAAACTTTGTGCGGTTTGAAGTTCAACTGTATCTCTACTGACATACGCGTGCAACTTGTGATGTAGCATCTCTTCTAAGCATACTTTTTTCCAAATGCTAGCAATCATGCTCCAGGCGCACTGATGAAGACAATGTTGAAAAATTCATGCAAAAACAGTACGCGCTGGAAATGAAGTATTTCTTCCCAAAACGAAGACCAAAGATTTTTTTGTGTACTGATGTATGACGGCCGGGCTGTATTAAACTATGATTGCTACCAATGAATATTTATCTAAACACAAATTTAAATCGATTGTAAAAACGAACTTGTGTTTTTCTGTTTTTCTTAAAACAAACCAATGTCATTCGCAGAATTGGAATTTCAATGAAATTTTCTTCTTTACATTGAACGCAAAAAAGCACGCTTTAAGTTTCAACTCGTTCTTGCCTGATGTAGAACATGTAGTCATAAATCTTGACATCTTATCAATATTTAAAGTCGTTCTTCACGCACAAGTGCACCAATGCACTCGACGGAGCCCTTATGATAGATACTGATACTGAATAGCTCGATACTGAAGTAACATACTCATACACACACAAATCTTTGCATACAGTCTGTGCAGAAGAAGTATAACTATGTTAAAGAGATCCTATTTCCGGAAAATCTCCGGTTGAAAACGTTGCTTTCCGTGCATTCGTTACCATTATTATGCCGGTTATGCACGAACGAAAGTACATTTTTTTACAAGTGCAAAACAAGTGATTTTTTAAGCCAAGCTACTTTTTTCTACACATCTTTCATTGCTTGGAGCTTCTGTTTGAACTAGCAAAAACAGCATCCATTCATAACGCATCATTCACGAGCTTTTACTTATGAGCACTCTCACAAGGTTTGAAAAGAATTGCTTGTTACATGCGAGCTCAATTGAATGAAATTTTTGAAATTACTTTTAAAGCTGACTGCAGTTGTACCATCTGGAATATTTTACATTGACTCGAAATATTTTTGTAGAAATGTTATGCATGCATTCAAGCACCGCCTTTGAGAATCAATTGCAAATTCTTTGAACTTGCTGTTTAATGCACTTGCGAATCAAAAGAACTTTTCAGATAATATGAAAAGTAGAATTTTTACAATTTTCATTTGTTCTACCAACAATCATTACTCACATACCGAATAAAATATGATGTCTGCGATTTTCAATACGATATGATATCAAACAAATCCCAAAGAGAAATACCTTCCATCGTAGAACTCAGAACAAATATCATTTAAATTTTTTATGTCACATTATCAACATTTTTAATCACATTTTTTCCAACAATCCAACAATCATTACTGAAACACGTACATCGCTTAAAAAAATAATCTGAAAATGGTGAATTTTTCCACCAGGATAAAACTTTTCAAATTCTCGTGATAATTGAAATGCCACCGGCAAATCAATTCAGCTTACCTTTCTTGCCTCTATCCACCACCGATGTGGATTCAATGAGTAGGTAAAGTGTGCATGAAATTATTCCCTCTACGCCATGTTATCGAGACGTGTCTGTAAAGCGTCTGTAGGTAAGAAGGTTTCTTTGACAGAATCTCGAAATTGGTTGTACTACACACACTCTTCCAGCTTTAATCGTACATAGTTTGATAAATCATTTATCGAGGAGAGTAGACGTAATCACAAGAACTTCAGTATTGCAAATCACCATAATCATTCTATAAAGACAGTGACAAGCGAATGAGAAGTCCACTTATAGTCATTCATAAAAATATATCGTTTATTATTTTCTTTCTTAGTGGTACTTGGAAGTGGTTATATGCTGAGTTTCGTTCATAAACCGCGAAGGAACGAATAATCCCAAAAAAGGTTTGATCCACAAGGTTGAGTTTCTATTTTGGTTTAAGTGTTTTACCTGTTTCAGACCATTAAACATAATTAAATGTAGAAACTGCAAACGGTTCCGTACGGTCTCTATTCATGGGTCTTGAATTCATCCACATTAATTTCCATAAAATGGTCATCACCTTTACAAGAATCTTACACCTAGAATAAGTAAGCTGATTCTCGGAATGTTTTTCGCTTAAATTATGCTCTACTTAATTTCATAAAATCAGTGCACTTATCCATGGACCATTTGCCACTGGCGTTCAACACACAGAACGGCTCCATTTTTTCCTCTATCACAATCGTTTAGAATGCCATCAAATCCGATTATATCAATTCAATATTTTCTCATTGTTCGTTGCTTTCTAAGCCATTTTCTTATGCACAAGCGCAGTACAAAATGGCTGTACCGTTCGTTGCAAGCGGTTAAATATTGCTTTTTGTTTACTTCTTTGTATAGCTCAGAGTTTATCACTCTATAATACGCGCTTTATTAAATTGGTTTATATCAATGAGATATAGCATAGTAAATTAGACAAAACATTATAAAACCATTTATTAAATTTTGAAATTATACATTCATTCAATAAAAAATTAAAATCATATTACTAATCCATTACAGTTGTAATGAACGTTAGATAATTACTACGATTGCTTAGTCTAAAAGTAATGCAAGTTTTTTGACATTTTTATCGAAGAAACGTTACGCTTCATTAAACTTTATTCCATTTTGCAACAAGGTGTATCTGCCTCTTACTGCACGAATGGAGCGGAAACTACCGAGTGTTAAAGTTTGCCCTCGTCTGTCGTTGCCTTAAAAACTGATAAAGAGACTCTGAAACAGTCCCGCAAACGAAAAACACTGTCCATTGTCTCCACTGTGTTGAGCAGTAGTTGCACTGAGCGGAACATTCCCACCCAAAGTAGTCGACCGGTAGGTTGGATGAACTTATTTCAATTATGACAGTTTCTTGGGGTGATAGTGCACCTGGGTGCTTTTCGCCCCAAGATTTGTGTACCTTTTTTCTCGCCTACACTGTAATGGAATCATTCCAGCATTCCAAACATTTTTGATACCTTACTTCACAAGCCGAGTGGGGGTTTTATCCGCAACCTGTAATGACTTTAAGTGTTGTAATTAACTTGAACCATCTCTGCTAATATTTGAACAAACTTCAAACAAAGCTACCCCTTTATTCACTCCGTCCTAGCATAATTACCAAACAAACGAATCAATCTCAAATTGCGACAAAAGTTTCCGTTCGCTCTGTCCATTTTTCCTCTACTTCCAATTTAAAGCGATACGCAGCTAGCAACCGTTAGGCGTTAGGGCGAAGATGCGGAAAAGCTAATTTTCGCCGCAGTGAAAACGGATGCTTTGATAAAGAAGTTTGCACCTGGTGCGAATCGCACGGCATCCAACACCGTCAATTCGGACGATAATCGGATAAGCAATCTGTTTAATTAACGGCGGGCTCGATTAAATAATTCATCCACTCCATACCTGTTTCAAAGTGTGTTTTTGCATCACGGACTGAAGGTAAGATTTTAGATAGTTCGCGTCTGCTTCTTAGGTTGTTAGACGCGTTCTTACCCTTGAGAACAGTTCAACTTTAAGCGAGAAACTTATTCATTGCAAGAGACATTTCCACGATTTCTCGCTTCGTAAAAGTGTAATAGACAATGTTCAAACACCTTTAGTACAACCATTCGCTCCGCGTGTTTCTAGCCCGTTGAAACTACTTTCTGGTGCCACAAAATCTCAACCGTTTTTTGCCATCGATTTCCATTACAAAAGGAAAGGCAAAAAACGGCACATACTTCCAGTAACACTATCAGACCATACTGCGGTGTACTTGAGCGACGTGAGCCGTGTGGTTTCGCGGCTGAACTAAGTGCCATAAAACCAAACCGGTAATCGATGCGAGGCGTTCTCATGCGAACGTAACGGACCCCGGGATGGTGGTATTTCTAAAGATTGCTTATTCCGTCTAGACACTGCGGTGATGGGAAAATTGAAATTCTTACCGTCCGATCGGGGATATCCGCTGTTGTTACAAAGAATGTCTACCGAAGAAGCGTATTATCTTCTGCACCATTAGCTGGCCACGACACAACAGCACTACCGAACTTTCTGACTTGATGCGTTGGCATCCAACAGGCAGGAGGATCATTTTAACCGACAATCAAGCCGTTTCCTTGCCGAGCACGTGTAGGGTGAAAATTTGCCGGTGAAACGCTATTTATTTAATGTAGTTTTACTGGGCCAAATACTTACAGTCTGTTACCAGTTTTACTTTACGTTATTGTATAATATAAAACAGGAAGATGTTAACCAGAGTAAAGATTAGAATTGACAACTGCTTTACAAATTGAATAACTACATTTCAACACATCTATTATGAAGCCATCGTTTTATGATCATTTTTATCATAATTAGTTAACTTTATTATCAAGGTGTATATTCTTTAATTACTTCAACGCCTCCAACAATAACAGCTTATGGAAAAGGATGTTAGAACATCCTCAGCTGGGCATCCGTCGCATTGTTTCCTAAGAACCCACAAAATATATTTTAAACTTCAAATAGCGTTAAAAAACAGCGAAGTAACCACAGACCAACGGAAATGACCTACGGAAGCATAAATGTTTTCCCTTCTTCATACAGGCCAATTTCTTACTCGAACGCTTTTTTCATGAGGATCTTTGAGTTTTACGCTTTGTTTAAAACCCGTATTTACGCTCTATAAATATTAAAGACGGAGAAAAAACAATGAAAACCACTTCTGTAGGTTTAATCACCGGTGCTTGTAATTTTTTCGCAATCATTTTGACCGGTTACTGGAATTTTGTTTCCCATTTCTCTACCCTGCTAGCACTTGTTGAAACCGTTCCTACAAAAATGACACAAGAGGTATGTCATTACCAAGGACACACGATAAGAGGCCTCTCCACGATGCTTTCAAGTTTGCTGCAGCATTCTTTCTGGTGTTGTGCGTTCGATAAATTTCATTTTGTTATTCTGCGGAATTAGCCAAACGTTTCACTTCGTCTATCGGGTGGGTTCCATCAAAATGTTTAAGCTTCAAACGAACCAATAATATTGCACCGTTGAGCACATCACAACTGATACATGCTTGCAATTTGTCAAAGAAACTGAAGCGTTCAACAAACTTCGCTTCACTGTGGGTGGTAAAACGCTCGTTAATTTTTGGAATGCGAGTTGCTTGGAAATCCATCTCATAATTTTACACCTTATTATCATTCTTTGTACACGATGTTAAAATAAAATTCAATGAAAGGTATACTTGACTTGAAAGCACTAAATAGTCGAAGCAGTATGGAACATTTCACAACCATTTCCAGCGCCAAGGCTTTTGATGGAGACGCCCAGTACTTAACATTAAGTAATGGAGGCGCCTGGTCACCGACATTTATTTTTAAAATTATTTCACCTTCCGCCTCACATACTTCATTGTGCAGATTTCATAAAAATATTTAACACAATTTCGTCTCACTCATAATATAAAAAAAATATTCAGAATCGCATGCTTCGATGTACGCACCATAATGTGGTTTTGCAATCGTTGCCTGCATACCCTGTACCCTAACCACAACACAAATTGTCAATTAACACAACAGACGCCGTCAGTGGGTCGCGCATAAAAGAACTCACTGGAAATTTAATAAAATACAAACAAAAACCTCAGCCATCACCTGATGTTCCATGGTGTTCTCAGTGAACGAAGCGCATGGAATATGGCCTGCTTTGACGGGACAGTTTTAATCCACACTACAGTAACCGCATTGATAACCACGAGCACACACACGCACGTCGTTTGCTCCACGGATAACCTGATAAAATATTTTGTGATGAAAATAAACCATGTGTGGAATTAATAACTGCATATCAGGAATTGTGTTCATTCATTGATTAAACAAAACCTACATATTTTGTTTCGTTTCATCGTTGATGTATTCATAGAGAAGATAAAATACAAAAAAGTAAGAGACGTAACGTATCAATTCATATCATTTTAAAATTAAGCATCGCTTCAACTTCCCACAATATCTTCTTTGGCCTAAGGACCTACTCGGTCATGCCTGCCATTTCTGGCTTTCGAGACTTAATGATAAAACGTAGTTGAATAGTCAGTCCTCACTACGGGGGAACGGTCCGGATGGGATAGTCCCACAATATATAGGATGTTATAACAGTAAAGGAGCTTTACTACTTAAATACACCAAAACTCAGGTCATAAACAAGTCTTAGTCACATGAGAAGATATGCATCATTATGCAAATTGTTTCATTTCACTAATATGCTTATTCCACGGTTCTAGTCAAATAAAGCACATCATTGCTCATACGAACAATGCTACCTGTCTAATTCAATTACCATGATCTCCCGGTTTTGCAGGCACCGGACTCTTTAATCATAACACTTCCCGGTACGCAAACGCACTCACACCAACCAAATACACCTGCTGGGAGTCAATCAAATAATGACATAATCTCCTGAATTCCCTATGAAGAACGTTTTACCTGCCAGCCGATTGTAATGATCGTCGTGGTGAGATTAATAATAGGACGGCAAAATGTCATGGCATTTCCGGTTCCGTACCACCTTCGCCTCTGATGTGATTGTGCTACTGATGTATGAACGGTGTATGGTTCTCATAAATCGTACCTCATACAAAACTCACCCTGAGTGTCAATTTGTAAGCGTGATTGAGAGGGAACGAAAACGAGTGACTGAGTGACTTCCCCGTTTTTCAGCTGCCCGCCCATACTCGGATAATGCTTACCCAAGGTCAGATATGGAGCTCAGATTTTCTCTGGAAATGAGTTCCCACTCAGTATCGTACCCACACGTCACAAGCGAGACGGAAAACATTTGTTTACGTTTTAGAGATTCGTGCTTTGCGAAGTACTCTCTCGCTGCACGCACAGCAAATGAGAAAAGCTCAAACCAAAGGGATCCAAAGAGACTGATGACTGTTTGTTTTTCATCTGTAGATGTTATTGTTCAAAGCCAATAATGAACCGGAAGAATCAACACAAAGGTAAACAGTCAACATTATGTTTGAAGTAGAATAAATGAGTCAGAACCAATAGTCATTTATCAAAGTTCTTTTCTTATAACCTTTTTAAAGAAATTATGTTTAAGTTCGATAAAATATCCCTAATCGCCTAATCATCACATTAAATTGAAGCAACGTTGTTGATGCTTTCATCGGAAATTCTTTTGAATGCCAACATGTTTAACTCCTCTGTTAAAACACATATCATGTAGCAGCTCAAATTATACTCCAACAGCAGTGGCCGCAAGCAAACTTTTTCGATCTACTTACCGATAGTTTGTATTGAAGCGCCTTATCAAACCATTACCTTTCTCTTCGGCGTATCCCACGATGCGCCGATACATCCAAGCATAAATAATCACATAAAATTAGCGATGGTGTCGTAAAAAAGTACAAACAGCATTGTTAACGTGTACACACATCAACGCTCCACGTCGAAAGATACCATCAGCATCATCAGTAACAACATGCTGTTCTAGCACCCGCCAACACGGCACGCGAAGGGAACGCTATCATCCAAACAGATTATGCTATGCGATGCTGAAATGAGTGAAATTTTCCACCCCAGCGAGCAGCGATGCGACTCGTTGGCATAATTCCTATCCAATAACTTTTTCACCTACACTACCAACACTCTCCGATGACTTTACGCTTTCCAGGAAACTACTGTAAACTGTGTACAGTGAGCGCATTCCGGGAGGTGAGCGTTGATCTGTGGCATACGATGTTTTAAACGTTGCGTCCGAGCTTTGACTTTATTTTGTCCTGTTTTTGTAGAATTCCCTGCGAACGTGACTGAACCGACCGACCACGTTTGCTCACGCACCTCTGTCAGTACTATTTATCTACTAAAGTTGGTTTTGTGCAATTTTAGTAATACAAAAGATTCCCGCATGAGTCCCGAGTGTGTACCGCAACCTGGGGCACTCCCACGAGGGAATTATGTTGAGGGGTTGAGCTAAAAGTCTTAATCCACCCAATGGAAAATGGAGCCCGTACTATACTCTCCCCTACCCAGCTACTCCACACATCCTGTGGCCGATAGGATGCGATTGTCCCTGCGCTATAAAATAAACAAGATGTACACGTTTCATGTGCAAACGTAGATAAGTTTGTATTCAAATGCATGCATGCATGTATGCAACGTTGATGGTGGGGCTACTTTTTGTGACACCGAGTTCCCATGCGAGCGAGGTTCACAAAAGGGCAAATGTTTGGTCGACGCTGGTCGACCCACCGACCAACTTGTGCTTGATTTTACTTTTATTTCTTTCGATTTGCTACCATGTGTGTTATGGTTTGCAGTTCGAAATGCTTTCTCGCGCGACACATCGCAGGGAGGCGAAATAAAACGAAACTTCTACAGTGATAAAACAACCGGAACTACCCTACATGTGTGTCTGTTAGTGTACACACAGAGCAACAACATTTCGACGTGCTGCTTCTTCCTCAACGACAAAACGCAACGACGCGTCACATCGTCATGATGATGGCAGAAGTTTTAAGAAGCTCGAATTCGTACTTTGAGAATGGAAGAATATTGTGAAAGTTTTCTTCTTAACCATACTGAAGAAAGAAGCTAAGTGCGGGCAAAAAGTCAGATATGCTCACCAATATGTAGCATTGGCACGAGGGTGCTTGAATTCGATATCGTAAAATTATGTGAAAATTTTAATTCCGTTATTTAGGATAAGTGTTCAAAATTACGTTTTTTGGAATGTTAGTTTACAAAATTTCTTATACAAAATGTATAAGTTGAACACCTTAAGCAAGTGGTAAAACTAGAACTCCCTAAAACATCTTCCTCAACATTCACAAAAGTTTATCATGTACATTTATTTTGTCAGTTACCCCCGATTACAGTACCGTTTTTCCTTTACCCTAAAGCACGTCGATTTTTTACGACTTTGCCTGACAACTGCAACCAGTACGGAATGGATCGTAAACTACATAAACAGAGCAAAACAAAAACATGCAATAAGCAGACGCACCAAACGAAACGACGTCGGCAATCATCGTCAGGATGGGTCGATTTTCTTTTCTCCTACCCTTTTTGCCCGGGTTCGTACTCTTCGACTGACTCGAAACCGTACGTTAAGGTCATAAAGTACAACGACGTGCATTGCATGAGCCGATTCTGCTCGATTCTGCTCATCAGTGAAGAAGATGTAACCCGGTGGCCCCAATTTGAATGTGCTTGACGTCTGAGCAACATACCGGGCGTGTGTTTGATGGCTTCCCGATGGTGAAAACACCCAACACGCCTAAATGTGGTGAGAAAAGCCAAACCATGGGTTTGAATGTCAATTGAACGCGCCACCGTGGGAATACACTCCCTATTCTTATGGCTATGGAAACTTGTTTCGAGCTTCGAATCAAACGCTCAACAGCTCATTCAAATGGAACGTCCTCCTTCCCATCCGACATGGGCTTAATGCACAAGTGTAGGAAGTACCAGAATTGATTTTCCCTTTTCGTCGAGAGGAGAAGCTTACCGGCAGTAGCGTCGCTTCAAAAACCGCACCCAATAGCGTTTCCGATCGACGCGCTGCTGATGCATAAATGATTGCCGTCAAATAATTAAACAAACTTCTGGTGCTTCTAGATGAAGGAATCGAAGGTGAATGGTTGTATCCGGTCGGGTTTTGATCAATTATTCAACCCACATCCGACGCCCAAGAGCAGTCTATTTGAACGGTGCACACCGCATCGATAGATAGACAGCTGTAGCTGGTAGCATAACGGCACAATTAACACTAATCAAGCCATATTGGTTATTACGGATTCAAGATCCCAAAGATACAAATATACGGTACTCAAAAATGATCATAATTTAAATTTAGACATATTTTAATTGGGACAAACAGAACCAAAGTACTAGATTGATAAATTTATCGAAGTTCTAAATCAAAGCCGGAAAGCTTTTTGATTTATTTTTCCAATAAATTGGTTTATTAGAATAAAATATGCCCAATGACCCATATTTATGGCTTTCAATAAAATTACATCCACCACTGTTCAAAATTACTACAGCCCACATGATCGAACCTTTACATATTTGAACATTCCTGCAAAACAATTTCCATCCAGTAAGGCTTTTCATTCGGGTTTGATCGATTACTCTGCAAATATTGACGCAGAGCGTTTGCAATCGTCCAGATATGGGGAGGTTGTACGCATTTCGAATATGGCCAGCAAATGAAGCTTCATTTCAAAGTTTATCAATTCCGGGGAAGTGGAATACATAATGCGAAAATTAAACAACTGTACATCCCCCTGTAATGCCAGATTCTGCTGCCAAGGTGTAATTAGAATGGAAGTAAGTTTGTTCATTTCCTTTTAAAACCTGGATTTATAGACAAAAGCCTACGAAAAGCCTTATTACACGAAAATGGTGCACCAGCTTTGAATTATTTCAATTCAAATTATCGCTCGCAAGCACACGCATACGTAACAAACACCAAAGGTAAGTGGCTTGTACACTGTACGTTGCGTACATTAATTATCACTCCCGAATGTAGAAAAGCATCGAGGGAGAAAAGGAGAAAAAACACAGAACGAGTCTCGTTCGTAGGGCAATTTTTAAGAAGGCACTTATAGACACGTGCGTCCCCCTGACGAGTTCGTTTGCAGCTACGTGAGCAGTTCTTTTTGTCATTTTTTCCTGTTCTGCTACTCCAAAATGGCACACATAACCAGTGTACCATCCCACAGTTAGAAAAAAGAACGTGTACACGCCTCAAGTGATCGTTTGATTTCTTTCCTACAATCAATGGAAGATATTGAATTACCGGTACGCTTTCTAGTGCCACGTGTTACATGTGTCTACTCAGCAGGATTTTCAAAATGGTGCTCAGTTTTTGGCTGCCACAAATAAAATTCCTATTTATGAAAGCATTTCTCTGCGCAGATACAATGCTATGGTGTTATGAGACACTAAAAATATATAGCACTTTCTTACATTAGTAAAACATAGCTATTATTGAACAACACAAACAAACTAAACTAGAAAAATAGTATAATTTTATATTTTCAAAACATTTTATTTTTTCAACATTTAACTGATTGTTTCAAGCCATTTTATATACGTTCTCCTCCTTTAATGATTCCAAAATCTCTGAGTAACTCATTTAATTACCACACGTTCCATTAAACTTTCCCAGCCAATAAACAGCGTACGCACACTCATCGCAGCAAGAAACACTGCTGCTAAACATGTTTATCAACGTATGTAATTATATTTCCTCCATAAACTATTCTTGCTCGAAGGAAAGGAACTTTGAGCGCGCTTGTCATCATCCAAGCCAAGCCACACACTGTCACAACAGTAAGTGTGCAAGCTCCAGCAACGCTCCAAGAAACGGCAAAGCAAACGAAACGCCGCCTTAGCTTGCCGCAGCGGTGGAAGATTGTTGTTTTATCTAATTTTCTTCCCGCACTCTGCCGTTCCTTGATTCGGGATGTTTAAGGAAGACGCCACAGTTCCGACGCCGTCCCGAATGCATCAAACCGGCACGGGAGAAAATTTACTTACGCCACTCGGAAGCAACAGCACATCAGTTCCGGACAGTTGGTGGGTTTTGGAGGCATTAATTTCCGTGGCGTACGCATTCTAACGATCCACCTGCTGTTTCTCTGGGAGTGCTTCCGAACGACTACGCTAAAAAGATGTTGCCATATATTCAAAACATATTTTGAAGCACGGTATGGATGACGAAAAAGAAATCCACTTGATTGGGGAAATATTGATATCCAATGAAAGAAATGAAGTCTTCCATTGCAACTCCAACTGGTTCTTTCTTCACTACTTTGGTCGTTATGGTGAATTATGTCGCTCGATTGCGTTCATTAGTGTATTCCTGCTTCCTTCATACACCCTGTCAGCTTGTTGTGTTTTATCCTTGCACTGTAATTCTATTTATTATTCAATTAGTTTAACCATTTGTGTGTTTCTTATCGTATCCGTATCATCTGCATGAGTATTACAACTATCCCATGAACAAGATCCGGACGAAAAGCGAATGAAAGGCCAAAGCGTTGTAAATCGTAGCAAGTAATCACAATTCCAAGAAATCAATTAGCGTCCAGCCGGATGTACGCCGGGAAGTTGATACCATGCCATACAGCTGTACACATTATGGAAAAAGAACCCGAAACGAAAGTTCCCGACATCCTTTTTTTTGTTTTGTTTCCTTCTAGTAACTACGTATGCTGGAGCTATCGAGAAGAACCCGAAAAGAAATCTGATAGCACACTATCTTGCTAAGCGATTCTAAATCGTAACACGAGCATTGTTCCCTCCTTTCAGCCCTAATTCACAACGATAACAACATTAGGCGTGACCGGGCGTTTTTGTTATCTCCCTAGGAAATCTTTCGCTGTCTGTGATTGACAACAAAGCGAGATGGGAAACGATGCTAAACTTTACCAATAAAAACAATGAAATGCCATTCATGGAAGGAAATCAACCAATCGTGTTAAAACTGTACTGCTTATGATTAAAATCATTTCTATCTATGCATTCGATTGAGTTGTTCGGTGTCATTGTAATAACGTGACGATCTTAGACAATCATGATTAAAATATTTTACTTTAATTTGGTGGATTGTTTTTTGGAATTCTTATTAAGTAATAGATAAAACTCTCAACACCGTCTCACAAAACACTTTTGATCCAGCTTACATACGGTGCAATCCGTGTGTGTAGGAACACACTACTGTCATTCGGCGCGCTGTAACTTGCAATGCCTACCATATAGTTGATGGATTCTTGATGTGTCCAAAACGCAGGAGTTCCATCATGAATCTCAAACAAATTCTCGGGATATTCCACATCTAAACACAATTCATGCGGTCCTAAAGCTGCTCCAAACCTTCGATCACAGTCTGTGTTGAACTTTGTAAAGGCAAGCGTTGCTGCCAGCTTATCTTCCTCTGGAACGAACGAGATACATTTGAAACAGTTTTGTTCGTGACCCAACTGAAAGAACAACGTACCTTGCAAACCAACTTGCTGTAGATGAAATGGTGTATGTGTTGTGTTGCTCCAGAGACACGCAGGCACCTTCCCGAAGAACGTTTCGGGTCGGTTAGCAGTGGATATCAGTGCAATGTTGTGTCGCTTGGATGTACTCTCGTAGTCGGGATGCACTATCAGTTTTTCTACAGGTAATAAAACCTCTATTGAAAGCTGTTCAAGTTCCAGGTGTACAAACATTTGGACAATTTCATCGTCCAAACAACTAGCTGCTGTCACAAAGGTTCTACTAGTGATCATTGTCCCGACACATCCTCGAGTTTCGTCTCCTACCGTCCAACGAACAGAGACCTGCGGATATTATAATGACATATAGTAAGCCGATAATAAAAATCTCTCTACCCGTACTCACCAAATGACTTTTGAGATTAAAAACATCTTCATCAATGATCGGTTTGTTTACACAGTTGTCTATCTCTCGCCATTCGGCATCCGTTTCATTCCGAATGTACTCACGCGGACAGCACAACAATGATCCCGTCTGGCAAAAGCGAACCGGATGATTCTGACGGAAGCGATACAGCATCATGGGACAATTAACTGCACTTGTACAAATTCCTTCTCCAGTACCACTGTCAACCGTGCAAATGTCCCCTTCCTCTAGATCATGGTTTAAAAATATGAACGGTTCTGTTCTGTCACCCTGTTCGTCCATTTGCGGTAGCAGAACCGACTCCATCCATGGCATATGGACGGCCAACCGCACACCTACAGCCGACTCACCATAGCCACAATCGCGCCCGAAAAGGTTCAACGCGTACACATACATTAAGCTGCGGGATGATCGCATTATTTCGCGCTGCATTGGACCACCAGGTGATTGTTGGCAAGTACCCGGAACGAGGAATGGCTCTTCTCCGAAACACAGATGTTCAGCCGTCAACAAATCTGGTGAGGCGGAACAGTTGGTTCCATTGTGCAAATGTACCACTCCGAGCAGATCGATTGTGCGATTTAGCTCTGTTGGATTAATTTAGAATAGACAAAGGGCTGCATGTGACATTGTAAGATCAACTTACGAGCGCTTTTCTCCAATGGTTCTCCATCTACGTAGATTGTGTTAAGCTCTAGTAATCCCCGTCCAGTCATTTCAAATTCAGGATTAGGTATATCACTCCGTTCCCATATGCAAGCTGGTGTAAAGTCCGAATTAAACTGCAATGGCTCCTTTAGTCGGAGTAATCCAACATCTCCATAAATCGAACCGTCGGTCCAATTGGGATGCTTATAGGAGTGCGTAACATCGTTCCTCTCATTGCCAAGATATCTCACAAAAGATGGTGGTTTCCTACAATTAAAGCAATGACAACCTGTTAGTTTTCTCCAATGCCATAACGAAGAGAGAAACAGCTATACCCATTCTTTGTTGTACATCGAGCAAGAGTAACGACTGTGCTCTCGTCTATTATCACTCCAAAGCACTCCTTCCGATCGTCTGTTTCATTCCAATGAATTGATACCAACTGTACTGATGCTTCGTCAAACAGATGTGCTTCAGATAGATCCACAGTTTCTTGTCCATTCCCTTTGTGCAGCACAACTCTCGGTTCGTGTTCTCGATACTGTGCATAACGTACGGCACACGCCTGTGGTTGAAACGACCACTCTGAAAATATTTGAATGAGTACTCTATTCACCTGGATTCACATAAAACTAACCTGTCGCATTTTCACCGCGATCGCTTAACACCGTTCTAATCCAAGGTACGTAGGGAGCGACTCTTGTATAAACTCCTGGCACAGACAGACCGCACGCAGTTCCAAAAGATGTTACACCGACAAGAAACGGAGAAATACGGGTGTTGTGTAGCAGCTTAACTTGCAATGGTCCTCCGGAATCACCCTAAAACGAACAACACAACTCTTGTGTAAAGTTATACTTTTTTTACGTGCTTTAATTTCGTGGGAAACCTACCGGACATGTATCCATTCGTGCATCACCGGCACATAATTGATTGGCATGCAAACCGGCCCGTAATCCTCGTATATTCATATAATGTTGATTGCATCGCTCTTTATCAACGGGAGTGAGAGAAACTTTTAGTAAAATCGGTGTCCTTCCTTCGCCTGCAATGGAAACTTCAAGTTTAACGACTCCTCTTTTCCATGGATTCCAATGCATGCATCATACCGAAACCGGTATCACCCCAACCCGTGGCTTCGAATGTTTTGTAGCGTATCTCATCCTCACTCCACAGGCAGGTAGGTGCTACAGTGTCATGAACTCTATCAAAACCACATTAAAAAAAAACATAATATATTCTTCAAACCCCATCTTCATAGTCACAAACATACTTAACTGAATGTTCCAAGCGCATAAGAGCAATGTCATGATAACGCGCTCGAAACTTATGCTCCGGATGTCTTATAATCTCCACGATCTTTATCTGCTGAGCATACTGATCGTCGGTGTCGTTGAAAAGGTCTAAGTCTCCAAATCGTGCCACATCCGGTTTATTGTTACTAGAAGCACATGCAAGATGCAGGTTCATTTGGAAGTTAGATCAACGCTTACCCAGTCACCAGGTACTCACTTAGCATCCTGCACACAGTGTGCTGCCGTTAAGATGTAGTTCTCCCATATTAGAGATCCACCACAGTTCCACGTAATACTGCTATCCGGTTGCGTCCATCCGATCGCTGCCATATGGGCAAACTCTCGTAGGTAGGTCGGTTGACCAGATGCGGGTTTCACTAACGAGTTTTTACCGTATTTGAAATGCCGGTAAAAGCAATCTGCAGGTATGGTCAACATTCATTGCAGAAGCATTCAAACGTAATACTGCTTGCGATCTTACCAGTTAGAGATTCCCTTTTGTTGGGTAATATAATATCCTCTATATTTGGGGCAGTTATATCACCTGCAGGTATCAGAACGCTCCCTATTTCTGTGCACAGAAAATCAAAATTATATAGATGCACATGAAAATCTTACAGTAATGCTAACCTAATAGGAAACTAGTAAAGAGAAGGATCGTAATCAGAGAAAACATCTTGCCGAACTCCAAACTACAACTGATGGTAACATTCAATCGTCGTTACGATTATCTCTCTCACTGTGTGCCGATTGGTATTGTATATTTACAATTTGCATTGCATTGATGTAAAGTACAGTTCAGCGATAACCGGTTTTATTTTCATAACATGCTGTTCCTACACATTCCAACACTAGCTAGCTGACGAAGGTTTCGTCATGGACATCTGGTTTTGTAACTATGAGGATGATCAAGTTATTGCATTCCCAGAACCAGTTAGTGCAAGATATAAGTTCACGTACAGCTGGTAATTCTGCAGACACTCAACGAGAACTAAGAGAATAGCAAGGTCTTTTTTTAGTTCATTTTATATCGGTGCTTTAAATGGTCAAATAATTCTTCATACTTACAGACATTGCGAACTCTAAACACAACCAAGTGTTTGAACTAAAGATATTTATTTCATAACTCATCAATCTGTCCGAAATCATCCTACTCGTAGTTCATCTACAAAACGCTTTTTATCCACTCAACGTACGATGACATACGGGTATGTACATTCACCGATCTATCGTTAGCTGTTGCATAATTCATCATTCCTACCAAATACTGCACACTTGAGCCATCCGGTAGTGGTTTGGACCAAAACATGGGATCTCCCTCCGAAACAACCGTGTTGGGCGGTTGCACATCAACACAAAGCTGACTGGATGCTAATCCTTCCTCAAATTCACTGCAATCCGTGTTGTACTTGGCTGTGGGGTAAACGTACGAATCTTCTGTTTCGTCTGTGAATAGAAAGTATGGTTAGTACACCGCACAATTATATTTTAACCACTCCTCAAACACTCACTGATTACTAGCTGAATCATTCGGAACGGTGTATGAGTCTGATTGGTCCAGATACAGGCTGGAAATTTCGACGATGCCCTTTGTGCAATTGTATCTTTCAATTTAATCACTGCTAGATCGTTCCTGCGAGTGGCTTTATCGTACTTTGGATGTATAATTGTTTCTTTAACATCCACCAATGGAGCTGTATCATTCGTTCCTAAACGAATAAGTGATGGTGCGCTTGTTTGTTGCTGTAAACATTTCGCACTAGTCAGAATGGCACTCGGGGTAATAATGGTTCCTCTGCAATTCCACCGCACTTGTTCATCTCCACTCATCTTCCAACCGATCATGACCTGCACAGAAAAAGATTTCAATGGTGTACTCAGCTTCAGTAAAGAACTGTTTAAACCAACTTACAAGATGTGGATAGTCATCTCCAATAGGTCCACTTTCCAACAACATTCCACTTGTACGTGCACGATCCTCTTGGTAGCGATCTTCACACTCGTCCAGTTCTCTACCAGCCGGCGATGTTTCATTTACCATATTTTCAAACGGACAGCAAACAACCTTAGAAGAGCTACAAAACGCTACCCTTCGATTGACGGAGAATTCGTACCGTACCTTAGGACATCTTGCCACATCCACACAGAGCCCATTCGTACCATCCACATGGCGACAGATGTCATTTTCTTCCAAATCCGAATGAAAGAAGTGAAGTGATCCGCTATCTTTCCTGTAGTCTGGGAGCAGTATTGACTTCAACCAGTGGGCATGGGAAGCAAGCCGTACGCCTACTGCCGGCCATCCAAACCCACAGTCACGTCCAAACAAATTGAGTGCGTACGCGGTACGGAACGATTTGTTGAATTTCATCACTGTTCCTCCGATTGGACCACCACGTGCTTGGTCACATGTTTCTGGCACTAGGTACGGTTCGTTGCCGAAACACAAATGTTCATCAGTTAATCCTCTTGATAAGTTCGCCGAAAACTCTTTCGGATAGAAGCAGTCATCGAATGGAAGTATCTTAGCACGGATTATTAGCTGGGTAGATTGAGGCTCTAAAGTTGAAGAAAGAGTTTATACTAGCGCTTTCGAAAAAATCGACTATTTCATCATGCTTACCAAACACATCCACAGACTTATCGTGAAGACTGAAGTGGTTAATATCGCGCCTTCCACTGCCAGTCTGTTCAACTTCATCCTCGGGAAGTTCGTCGCCATGCGAAATGCAGTGCGGTACAAAGAGCCCAAAGAACGTGAAATTCATTCTCATCTTCAATATTCCGATGTCATTGTGAAGCTGCCCGTCACGGTAACCCGGATGGTTGTAGTGCTTCACAACAGCATTCCGCTCATTGCCTAGGTACATAACGTACGAAGCTCGCTTTCTGAAACGTGGTTCAAAATGTTTTACCCAATAATCAGTTTGATTAGCTGCCTGCTTACCCATATTTGGTAGTACACTGGGCTAATGTCAGTACGGTGTCCTGGTCTATGATCAGCCCATAGCACTCCTGTACGTTACTATAGTATCCGAAGTGTATTTCAACCATTGCATGCGTGTATTTCGGTTCAATATGTCTACCACCCGGGGTGACCAACACTTCCGTATCCGTTTCTCCGATCAACACATCCTTCTCGTAGTGTCTTAAGTTCACATAGCGGAGAGCACACTCAGTTTCCCGAAACTTCCAATCTGTAATAGCAATCTCACATTAAACCTACTACTGGGCGCGTTTCTGGGTGGCTACTAACCCCATGCTGGTTCTCCACTGGCCTCAATGGTGGAACGTATCCACTGAACGTAGGGGAACACTTTCGTGTAGAGGGAAACTTTCGTTTCATCGCAAGAGGTACTGGCAGGGGAACCGATCGCAATGACGAACGGAGATATCTTAGAATTGTGGTGCAGTGATACTTGAACAAATGTTCCGAAGTTTCCCTGGAAGAAAGTGAACGTGTAAGCTAGGGACTTCCTTACAAATCTGCAATTCTTTTTACCAAACATAAATCTGTCGCGTTAGTGTCTACGCATAGATCAGAATTCTGCAAAGTATCGTTGCCAAAAGGCCATCTCATTTCGATCGCTCGTTCACAAGCATCTGGAACAGGATGGACTTCAACTTTAGAGACAGTTGGTGTTCCTGATACACTCCATTTAGCTACTTCCACGTTTCGGAAGTGTATCTCCTCCTTGTTCCAAAGACAAGCAGGAACAACCGTCGCATCTAGTCTATGAAACAAGAACGGTTTTTGTTTAGCTAGCCAATATCCCTCGATGGCATCTCTACTCACTCAACCTTTGCCTCCAATCGCAACAGAGCAATGTTATGATACCGACTACCCTCCCTCCACTCCGGATGACGTATAATTTCAGCGATCTTTATCTGTTGCACTTCTCCGTCAGCTTGTTGATTGGGATTTCCCAAGCGCGTCACATCGGGCGCCACGCGTCTGGATGATGGGAGAGAATTAGTATGCTAATCCCAGCCTGATCGTACATACCTCATCCGACATACTTCGCATTTCTAGTGCAGAGGGCTGATGTTAAAACAAAATTCTCCCACACTAGCGTCCCGATGCAGTCCCATTGTACGGTTCCCTTCGATCTGGTCCATCCAATGAATGCTAGGTGCGGGAACTCGCGGAACTTTAAACGGGGTCGATCGAAAACAGAATACTCTTGCGATGGTAAATTATGTTTATAGTATCTCATATGGCAATCTGCAATGTGTGAACAATTTTCTCAACGAATTATATGTCTAAAGAAATAAAAAAATCACTTATATGAACACACACCATCAAGTGATTCGCGAACATTTGGCATCATCGCTTGTTCGATGCGGTGTTTGTTCATTTTTTCCTCTAAATGTGCCTTAAACGTGCGATCTCCATTACCTAGAAGAAAAAAACTCACGTTGAACATAACTCCATCAAGCGTAATTATTTCCGTTGAAACCACTCACTTAAACGACAAACGAATAACAGAAACACCACGAGAGTTTGTCTGATGAACTGCATCTTGCCGACAGTGAAGCCACCGTAACACTGATAATGTAAAACGATCGTACGCGACGGAGAAGTACACACGCTGGAAGACCTTGACGATAGCGATCTCTAAAACAGGTTTCATTGCCAACGAGGGAGAATACGATCGTGAGTAGCGTTTGTGAAGGCTGCATAATGGAGCCGGTTTTTATTCTGGTGTTATAAGAATCGCAGGTCGTACCCCCTAGAGTGCGTTCAGTAACCTTACTACTGGTCTTGACAGTTGGAATGGATCTTTATACGTCAAAAAATCCGTTAGAGTAACAAGAATTAAAAACATAATTGAGTGAAACACTTGCCTTATAACATTCAAAGCTTCATGAGCCAGTTCAAACCTCCTAAAAATGGAGTATTGAATTTTCAAGATTTTTAACAGAACCACATATAAATCAATCTGAATTTCTAATAACATGGGTTTGTGCTACGAAATTATAGAATCAGACTCCTGTGAATCACAGTCAAATTCCACATTGCAATACTACCTTAGTGAAAAGTATTCAATATTAAGTCATCTTGATGTTTAAATGTTATAAAAATGAACGTATACAACAAAATATAAAACGTAGAAAGTAAAAACAAGCGTCTGGAAACTTGCTCAACTTTCCGAACATTCAGTAATTTTACAAATACTAGAGTCAAACTAAAATCGACAGACCCTAATCCACAGCACAAATAGGACATCATCAAAACCGGACACAATGCGCAAAAAGTGTACCGTACCATGTCTAATGAGCATCAAAGGAACCACGCAAAGGGTCCAATGGCTTCAACGTAACTGGAGAAAAGTTTCAATACGGTACATTGCAAAGTTTCCCCAAAAAACCTCACCATCACACACACACACATACAACCCAAAAACGCGAATAGTACACAAAAGCTGGCCAATTAATTTCCCTCCTCCCAACATGCCACAGTGGGAAATTCGACTACCTTCCAACCGACTGCGGAAACCGTACCGAACCATTCGTCCCCATTGAATGGGAAAGCCTTACCGAACGTTTACGACATTCCAAACGACAGCCAACGCAAATGGTCTCCATTTTGTCGCATCTAATTCACTGCTACTTGCCCCTGTTTGGCCCGCTCATTTGGCATAATATTTCCCTTTTGTGTGTTTTGTTTTTCTAAAGTTTTGTCCATCAACTTCCCTTGCGTTACAGCAACATTGATGAGCGTAAATAATTATGTCTCCGTTCGGCAGCTCCCTGGTTCGACATTTTTCGCTACAGAAGACCATTTATTCCACCGTCGAAGTTTTGACCGAAATCGCAGCGATTCGTAGTTAAATCTGCAGTCACTTGTGCTACATTTTCGTTAGACGGGTCTTTTTAGTGCGTTTTGACGTTCGGTAGAATAGTTGGTAAGTTGTGATAGCAGCACTAATTGGCTTGAGCAACATAATACAATAATTGACATTTAACATTGAATGAATGATTCTTTCGAAATTTTCTTGCTTCACTATACAAGTGGAATGTGTTTCTTTAGATGACAAAAGGAAGTTTTCAACTAGGATACTAGTACTCTAGCTGGTAAGCACTACAGAAAAGCTCACCGATTTATACTTTGCTTTGTGTTTTCTTTCTCCCAATACATGAATAAATAATCACTTTGCATAAATTGGGCAAGCGTAGGAAAGTTTCCTGCAGAAGATATCATCCCATTCAGTTTAATTAATCCCGTTCCTTATTCAAATTTATAACGATGGTTTACTCTCGAGTTGACATTATGATGCAACTCGTCTCGGAAACAACGAAAACAAAACGAGTTTGACCACTTTGTTGTTGCTGTTCCAAAAATCGGAAAGAAAGACTCTACCCTGCGCAGCAAATGAAGTTAATCAAAATATTTCCTAAAATCAATCATCATTTGCTTACTGCTACACAAACTACGCCATCGTTAGTAAAGCGTACGACTCCTCGGGGCGGCAATCGGATGCACGCCCGGTCGGTTCAAAAGTATTGACAATAATAATAGACTCCCCTCCCCGCATTGCCCTCTTTTTAACCTTCCCGCTCACGCTCCCATCCGAACATTTTTGGATAACGTTCGTTCAAACAAATTGTTTTCAATTTCCTTCCCGCAAGCCAAAACCCGGTAACGATCCTTCGTACTGGGAACCATTTGCTTTTCCGGTTGCTCCATCTCCGGCCGGTAGTAACTGTCCCCGTTCTCACCAAGATGCTTTGCTGTTTTCTCGTGTACGGCTAGAGAAATGGAAACGCTGGAGTTGTGCTGCAAATTGATCCTCTATCTCTATCCGAAATTTCAGTTTTGCGGTGGACAGCCTGCAAAGATCGAACGAAAAATAAATTGCCTCGGAACGCCCGCTCTCTGCCTTGGGAGTTTTATTTCTCCTAGGAAGTCAAAGATCGTACCAGCCCGGTCGTGGTCGGTTGGGCGATAAAGTTTCATCCTCATTACCCTCCGACTCGGTTCGTACGATTTGATTTGTCTTTGTTATTTCAACCGGTTTCCCCTACCCCAGTCACACCGGTCGGCCGGTCAACTTTCACCGAAATGAGGAAAGAAAAACAGGTTGAGAAAAAAGTCAAACATACACCATCCCCCATCGCTGGAGGTCCTAATAATGACCGGGCCGGTATTCTTCCTGGCATTCTCGTGCACGATCGGTTTTCCCCCACTCGCAACGAGCGTCTTCAGCGATTTGGATTTCGGATAAAAACAATATTGGTGATTGATTTCTGAATTAAATTTCCATCCATTACTCCCGTTTGCGTTTGCCGCCAATGCCGGGTGGAAGCATCGGGAAATGAAGGTCAGGTGGTGCACAGTTTAAGACATTTGCATAAGAGGGTAAAAGGAAGCGAACTTTTAACTTTTCGTTGCTGATTGCGGCACCACCGGTTTGGATTTCCTTTTGCTTATGGATTTGTGCTCCTTTGTTTTTCGGGGCTCCAGTGACGATTGAGATGATATCAAATGATTGTACGTTTGGAAATGGAGACATTTTTCTTTTGCCACTGCACGGTGACGTTTCGATCGAAGTTGGATTGGAAGCGAAGGAAAGGATGAAACTATTTCTAAAATAATAAATTACTATGAAACTTTTTAGCACTGGTGCAAACTGTGTTGCATGCTTATTTTTTTGAAATTTAATATTATTTTTCTTCTGCAAAACGAAACGCTCGCAATGCTCTCCATACTGTCTAACGAATGATTGATTTTGGGTAGTTTTGTTTTCTACTCAAGACACCGACCCATCCTTCTGTGACCTTCACCGCTCAGTCCATCTGCCGGAACAATCCAAATGATTGATCGAAAGAATTAAACCTCGATCGATAACGTATTCTTGTGTAAGTTTCCTTTGTTTTTCCGCTTGCTGCTTGCTCCTGCACTTGTTCGCAGTCACCCTGCTCTACAAGATGTCTACAACACGGAACGCAAATTGAACAAACTGCCACAATGGTTGCTTTCATTTGTTAAATTGCATCATTTATAATACACTTGACTTCCATTGACAAGCGGAATCGGTCGGTGTGTAGCGCGCGTTGCGTGAAAGGAGTCACTCCGGGCGCTCATATTTCACTGCTAACGAGCTGTATCACCCAACTGTGTGGCCCAACGGCAGGTGAGGTTTCCATGATAAAGCGCACAAATATATTGAGTATGAAAAATTATCTCATCGGTGTGTTGCGATGATAAATATGGCAAAGGATGGGTATGATTGTGGATATTTGTCATGTTTTAATTCAACGAAAAAGGGTGACATTAAAGAGATCTAGATTAGAGTGTTTAATGATGTTTAAAATCAAAACGAGGTGGTTTTTAATTTTGCTAAATAAGCATTTTTTAAAGCGCCTGTTGGATACCAGTGTGCCACAAAGGAACTTAATGATTATTTATAAATATTTGCTGTACCTATTAAAACTACTCATGAAAGCGAATGCCTTCTTCCTAAGCCACTATACTTGTGAAATATTTTATTGAAATATTTCATTCAGTTTTTAGCTGCTTTATACTTCTCCAAAATTCCATCATCAAACAAACATTTCATATCATTTGCCTTCGTCTAGTCAGTTGGAAATGCCAGAAACACCCTCTACACATGTCATGTAATTCTTCCCAAAATTATGAACCACTACAACCCGTTCCTGATGTTTATTGTTAACCTTCCCTAACTAACCACCGAATCAGACAGAACCATTTATTCCTACCCAACTGCAATCTGTTCCGGAAGACACAAACGCACAAACAACGATCGTCTTCTCTCGGGTACGTGAACCATCCGGAACAGTTTCCGCAAAACGGTACTGTGCATGACGTTGACGTTTTGAGAAATTAAAACATATTTTGTAGATTTCCATAACATAATTAATCAAACCCTTCCAGCCACCTAGGTGCCGGGGCGTTTCCGGTATCGGAACCAATCGGGTGTCCCTAAAATACGAGCGTTCACACCGAGCCAGATATTCGGGTGCGTACGCTACCAAAAGGTTGGTGGCACCTGGAGTTGAAATATTTACTTGCCTGTGCTGTGTGCAGAGTTCGAGAAATCTACATCTGGCCTGTATTTTGAGCAGCATTTTCCATGAAAACAACCATTTCTATGAAAATTTATAACCACTCATCTGCCTGCTCGTTTGTCTTTCATCTGTCAGGTGAGCTGTTCCTGCAGGGCGGCTTCCGGGTGACATGAAGCACTGAAGCGACAATTCACTGCATGATTTCCACCCATTTCCCACCATCGTTACTGTCCAAAGCGTCACCAGTAACAGCAGCGTTCCGTCTGTAATTGCGGAAAAGGATAAAGGGGAAACCCTTCAAATGATCATTACCGTGAAATATTTCAACCAACCCATGATGGCGTGAGACCATCTCGCTCGCTTATCTACGCTTACGGAACGCTGTCGTCCATCTGCAGACATAATAAACGTTAACTAGTGCGGATGGAAATTCCGTTTCGCACCTGCACATCAAGTGTGGTCGGTTGATGATGGACCTTCCGGTAAGGATGCTGCCCAGGTCCGGTGCTACTCAAAAACGCACCGTCATAAACTTTGAACTGTTTTGACATTATCGGTACGATCAAAAATACAGGAGCGAGTTGTTTAAATGTCTGTAAAGAGTCGTTCCTCTAGCGTGGAAGCTTTGATGTACCAGAGGATTTGTAGCACCAAAAAACACTCTCCTCCCACACGAACTTGTGGTTTTTCAAAAGCTTTCTGGTGCGGATGAATCGATTTTCCGCCAATCCTTCTTGTTGCAGTGGAACGATTGATTTAATGACAGACATTAGCCAACTAGCACCCAAAATGGTAAATGCAATGCAATTAATGTTAATGGTCGTGCTGGTACGTGCGATAAATGACCACAACCGATTACCGTCTGCGTGAAGCTTTTGGATGGTTGCTCCGAGGTAGTAATTGTCCGAGAAGGTTGAAATTAAGATTGATTAAATTTCGTACTAATTGCATACAATTCGGCGAGATTGCTTTCGGCAAGGTGCGAAAGTCAGATTATGTTGGGAGTAATTGCCAATTAATTAGCTGTTGCATGTAATTACACGCGTAATAAGATGTTGTTTAACAAGTTCTGAAGAATAGTGTAAAAGCTTCTCAAGAAATCGGCAATATTTATTGAACTTACATTTCATAATATTGTTGTAGTTTACAAACGTGTTACATCATTTTATCCCAACAACTATCCAACCACTAATTTGATCACTAAAGCACAATTTTTATTGGCATCTATTATTAAACCTACAAAACAAGCCTTTGTTTACTACCCCCATTTCATAGCCTGGCTCTGCAGACCTTTTTCATATCTCCTACCCATCGACGCTGCAGCAAAGGATGTTCCAACTCATAAAAGCTACCTTCAAATTCCATCGCAAAACCCGTTTTGCGCAGCGATAGTCTAGGTGAATCTCCCCAGCAATAATCCGGGCGCTTCCTGGTGGGCTTCTAAAAAATGTGAAAATATAGCACACGTGCAAAAGATTTGCCAACGCCGGTGTTACCGACCAGACCAGAACCCGGAAGCACACACGGAAGCGATAAAAAAAGGATCAACAATTTAATTTGTGCCCTAATCCCATATTAACCTTTTATTTGCCGTACAAAAGTCAAACCCGATGCGTGGTAGCGTTAGAACCTCGTGGAAGGCAGGAAGCTTTTAGCAAACGTACTGTGTCATCTGGCCCGCTTCACATCTCCGCCTCTGTTCGTGTGCTGGTCCAAGAACATTCTCCATTAAATGAAGAGATTACCCTAGAATGGAGCAGCTTCTCGGAAGCGAATTCCCTACCAGTTAAACTTCCCCGATTCGCACGCGAGCTGGATTGTTAATGAGGTTGATTATTGTACTTTCTGGCATGTTTTTGTCGTCGAGCGTTGGGATGGGGGGTTGTTGATCCTGATCAGATCAGACACCCCGAGATGGGAAATGTGCGAAAGACATCAATCGTATCGTATACTAAGTATTTGATTAGCACGGCCCGATCGCCGGCACGCACGTTCCACACTTAAACGTCAGCTGGAAGCGAACGATTCCACGGCCAAACTTAGCCTGCTCAACAACGAGAGATAGCTGGAAGCATGTTGTTTTTACGTGCTCAAATCCGAAACAACTTTCTCCCGAATCCGGTTCCTAAGTAGCGGCAAGGTACGGGGGTTGGGAGACGGCCTAACAAATGGGCCACCTGGCTGTACCCTATCAACGAACCGTTTGAGGCAACCCCTAACGGCTATTGATGAACAAGCGAAAGTGATTTTCGGCTATCCGGTGAAAGATGAAAGCTTCTGCCTGTGGAATATTAATGTCTGCCTACTTGTCTGCCATCGTACCGGAGGATACCTTATTTCCTCGCTGCCGAAGTGTGTTGATGCTTTGGCCCTATTTTCACAACCCCCGTCCCGGTTGTGTTTTTGCAATAGTTTTCCTCCGAGCAGCGCTCAACTGAAGCAAGAAGGAAGGATGGAGCTGTGTGGGTAAGGAGGATTAAGCCTTACAAAAACATACCGTCTTCTAAAACAACACGCTGTGACCGTGTCTATCCTTTCCCGGTGCTTTCACCACATTTTCCAGCTCGGGAAAGCATATCTACATATTCATCAGAACACATCCATTTCAAAGGCGGGTATATTGTGTGTTTGTGTTTTTTTTTTTTTTCGTCCCACTTTTCATTTCCTACGATGTCCCACGTTCTTGTTGTTTTAGTTAGGAAAGCTTCTCTGCTGGGCTGGTGCGGTTGTTTTCTGTTGTTCTCCCATAATGCTGGAATAGGCAATTAGATGGAAAATAAACGTCCAACAAAGTAACACCTAACGGTGGAAAGATTGTTCAACCTTTCATGAGCAGTGGGACAGGGGAGAGAGGAGGAATGGTGTCAAAAGTTTTTGAAGTTGGATGATGACCAGCAACACTTTCCGTGCATTTGTTGTTGGTGGAATTTGCAGCAAGACTTTGCAAACCGATAATGGTTCACTTTGTTTAGTAGTCTATTGGTGTGTCAGGAGCAACATCAGTGTGAATAGTGAACCTTAAATCTAGCCACGTGTGTGTGGTTTGGGTGGGTGTTTTTAGGCTATTGATTCTTTTGTATTGGACCATCAATGATATTCCTTATGATTTCTATTGGAAGCGTAAAAGGTCACTGATGTGGTTATCACAAAGCTGTCATCGTAACTTCTTGTGGGTTTCATTAAAATATACTATAAAGCTTTAGAAATTGATCATCATGAAAAAGACTTTAAACATGGAAATTCTGCAATGAGCTCTTCTTTGATCTCTTGATCTTTGATGATCTCTTCCATCCCAACTACTACACTACGAACTACTACAAACCTACAAATGTTCTAAATGAATATGTTCCGTCTTTAAGAGCATTAGAACGAGTCTTATTGAGAACCAAATTGAATGAAACGAGAACCTCACGCATATTCATATTCTTCTCATAAATAACATGTTTACTAAGAAACTGTCTAATCCGATACTTAGACTCCCTCCGAGGTCTACTCCATCCCCTGTCAAGAAACAAATCCACCCCTTGAACGATCAATAACAAGCTTTCGATAAAGTCGTTACCACAAATCAATTTACAACTGTTCGCCACTGAAACTATTCCCATGCATTTTAGCAATTAATTTACTACACACAACATCACTTCGACAACAACGATACGTTGAAGCTTCGGGTTCTGCAGAAAAGCCCGCCCCCGAAGTATGGCTTCACAGTTTTCGCAACTCTTCTAACAAGCGCCATCTTTCGCTGGAGAAAGTACATCCCGCTCCTGAATCCCACAAACCGCTCCGGTAGTAACCACCAACACTGGTGGGTAGAAGCTGATGCAATTTTCTTACCCAATCTTCATCGCTACATATCGCCAGTCGGTGGTCGTACCTTCCTGCTGCCGGAAGTTTCTAATTAAAACTTCACATTCCGCTACCACGCGGTGGAAAAACTTGCCAAAGGGGTGGCTATTTTTTCCACCCGCTTACGTGAAAACTCTCGGATCGCTGCCAAGGGGGTTTATGCTTCGCGGAGAGAAAGTTACTACACTACCACGGTTGTTGTTTTTACCCAGGATCGTCGGCGTGCAGTTACGAGTTGCATGCTGTACCTTGCACCGAAGTACACTGGAGCGTTTTGTTCAGTTTTGTACGGTGCGCTTACCTGGTCCTCATCACTTATCCTGCCCTGTGCACTAAACATCTGCCAAAGAAGTAGTAACCTTTAATGGTTTATTTCATCCCGCATCCCGTATGCAATTGGTTCCGCGCACTGGCTTACCCTCAGGGTAGCAGTACTTTATCTTAACCTCCGAAATTGAATATATATCGTGAGCAGAACGTACTAATGCAACATGTGCATGCCATGTTTCACTGTTCGGGACAACAACTGCATGATTTTCCACTTAAGAATAGAAAACTTCTGTTGGGTGGAAAAGAATAATGAGAAATATTGAAGATCTCCGCCAAGACCCGCTATGGCTTCCCGGGGAAAGCGTGACGTAAAACATCCTAGCACGGCCATAATTAAAACTCAATTCCGGCAGCAAAAGTTTCTCTCCCAATGAAAGCAGTGATCGACGGAGCAAGAAAAGACCTCCCCTTCCCAGAACCTAGCATTCGGTTTTGCCAGACGTCACGCGATAGATAGCGGGCGTTTTTCTTCACTCCACTCCAACTCGGCTCACAACTACTTTTTCCTAACTGCGCACAGGTGGGAAAATCTTTTCATTGAACCTTCTTCCCGTCCGTTATCTTCTACCCACCGTTTGCAGGGAAATGCAACTTGCAGCAGTGTAGAGTACATTCTACGGACAGATTATTTGTCGATTAATGGATTGAGCTGTCGATGATGATGATGATGATGGTGACGACGTGCCAAACGAAACAGAAAAGCATTCGCTCCGTTCGTTCTGTTTCTCCTTGGAAGCCCAACTGGTTTAATTTTCCTTTTGGGTAAACTTGTTGTTACCTTCTCCTTAGGAAACTGTGCTGCAAGGTAAAACGACACAAAAAACGAGATGCAGCTCGGAAAAACCATCCCTTAGCAAGATTTACCCCGAATGGAACGGGGCCCAAACTCGCACGTCTTGCAATGTCTTGTTGAAAATCGAAATCAAATCGGAAAATCGAACGCCTTCGATGAAATGTTGTGATTAAGAGTCCTTATGAAAGCTCGAACCGTACCGAGGCGTAGCGGCTTGTTGAGCCAAGCGCGTTAAATACATGGCACGATTCTGTTTTCCCCTCATTCCGAAGAAAGGAAAACTTTTCCTACCAGTACCGCACCAAATGCCCGTAATGAAGGAGAAGACCAGAAATTCTCGAAAGCAGCAAGAAAAAGCGCCTTAATGTAGGCAACGACGACGATGCTTGCGACAAACAGAAGTGCATTGTTAAGTGAGGAAGGAAATCCTTCAGCTGCTGCAACGCGTACATCCGGTAAGTCGATCTTTAGGGAAAGCTGTACGTGTGCCCGGTACGAAATGCTGTATGTGCCACCCGTGTGCGGGTAGTGTGCGCAAATGTGTGCAATCAAATCGCAATCCAATCCCTTTTCCGCCGGCGCCTTCGTAAGGTGCCACCGAATGTGACAAAACAATAAACAGGACATTTAATTTCGAGCATGCCATTGCGGCCAACGGCTGCTTCGGAGCGAGTTCTCTGCTCGATGCATTAAAAGCTTTCACAGCAAACGGTTGCTGTGTTACCATGGTGATGTATCGGTGTGCACCATGCACAAGAAAATCGATGTGTGGAATTTTCTTCCAACTCTTGGTCCTTGCGTTTCCAGGATCAACTCTTCGTCAGAAGCCGATAATGGCACACACGTGCAGTATGCCCTTTTTTCTTATGACACTTTCACACACACACATACACCCGAAGAAAGATCACGCTAGCTTAACTACAAGCAATTGCAATCGTACTAATCCCAGTGGCAGTACAATTGTTTGTACAACACTGTTGCTAAACTGCTATTTTTCATCATTGTTTTTTGTTGCCGCTCCAACGCTGCTGTTCGTGACAATGCTTACCTTTCGCAAGAGGCGTCCGAGCATGGGGAACCCTCCTGTCTGATGGCAGGAAACCGTTGGGGATGGAATTGGAAAGTTGAAATAAATTGGATTCTCACTTCAAATGACCGAGAAGCATTGTGTGGGGGAAAAAGTTACCGGCACTATTCGGGTGTGAAGCGCTGGTGTGTGATAGTTTAATTAAGATGAATCGAAAAGAAACGAAAATACCCACAACCTGATGCAATCGGATCAATAACTTTTCATACAAATCATGCACAGGAGAACGGAAATACAAGAGATGAAACTAAACTCATATTAATGGGCAAAAGGGAATTGTGATTTATGTCCTGTTCGAGGAGTAACAAGCGGTAAAACAAATACGTTTGTAGTTGTGGACAAGTATATCTCCAGATAAATGTGTAAGCTTGTAAAGACATTTAATTAGTATTCCTGGAAGTATACTTTGTAACACAAGCCTACATCATCTGCTGGCTTTTGCTAGATGGTTTGTTTTTTCCTTTCTTCTTTGCTTAGAGAACAACCATCAATCAAGCAACTGCCATTTGTCTTCTGTAACATTGTACAGTCTAGCCTGCAGCTAGTTTAAGATGCACTACTTTCATTTGACTGATGTCATCATTATCATTTGTTGATGGATCGGGATCCAGTGGCCATTAGCAAAGCAAGAAAAGGGGAATTACCTGCCATACTCTCGTTACTGTTTATGGAACAGAAAGGTATAGCAAGTGATGACTCAAAAGAAAAGAGTAAAATTCATAATGTATATATGAAAACTATGCTTTGTCTAAGAAAGTGCAAGAATAATAAATATGTTCAATATAAAAATTAAGAGTGAAACAAATAAATTCCATAACTAATGCTGAAAAAACTGAAATAATCTGCAAGTAAAAAAAAAACAATTAACAAAAGATGTGGATCATAGAGAAGATGAGACTAGCATAATAGATAAGTAAAACAAACGTAGTATTAAAATAATATAACAAAAAATTTTACGTTTGCTATTTTTTACCAAAAAGAATCGTAAATCATGAAGCTTGCTAAATAATGCGACTTTTACACAATTCAGCTTAAAATAAGAGAAAATTAGTCGGAAACTGTTCCTTGAACGACCATCAATACAATCAAAATAATCTGAATACTTCCATTTGCTGCATGGTAAAATCTATTACCATAATTTCTATCAATATTTCTATCATTATTTCCCATAATGAAATACTGAGAATTTGTAATACAGTTGAGAGCATAATTTCCACTGAATCTTTAACCTCTCTCTCTTTACTTGCGGTTTGATCGCGGTGCAAATGGCCGAGCAGGATGGAATCGCAATCAGGCATATTTGCGCATTTCTCAGAAGAGCTTACACGTACGGTTCACGAAAATCCGCACACTGATTAATGATAATTAGTCAATTCTATTGAAAGTCTATTCTTCCTATGGCCTTGAGAGAATTTTCATTCCAGAAAGGTCCGATTGATCCCATTCTAGTCGCTTTCTTTCGCGGACTACAGACGCCTAGCTACAAAGCTCCAGGCTTAGAGCGACTGACCACACCGGGTGAAAATAGTGAATGCGTAATTTGTCTTCCACTTCATAACAATCCCGATTTAAAACGTTACCTTACTAAAGAGTCCTTTTACGACGCTGTCTCCAACTTTCGATAATAACACGCAGAGCCGGAAAAAGCTGACGACATCAGACGAATATCCGGACACAGGCGATGAAGTTTAGCTAGAAATGCAGATTTTTCATTGACTCACCACCGCTTGTCATTTGCATACAAAGACCCACCCAGTAAGCCGTCAAATCTTCCGGTGTGGAAAAATCAACCGACGGCAAACGGACATCAACCGGATATAAAAATGAATTAAGATAAACAAATTTTCTGTCCACGCAGCCATGCCCGGTAGTCGCATTTTTGCTATGTCAAACGTATATATAGCGTTACTTTTATTACTGGTTATTATTACGATAATAGGCTTACAGTTTCAACGAGTGCTATAATAAACTAGGGTCATAATTTTGATAAGCGCACGCTCTAAAACTTAAAGACATTACCCAGCCATCGTAGAGCGTACAGGAAAGTGGAGGGATCCACTTGTGCACCGCACGAGATTCGCTGAAAAGGGCACACCGTACACGCAAGCCGAATGTAGGGCCTGTACGGTTGAGCAGGGAAATCTCATGGGTCAAATCAATAAATTGAAAATCATGCCGATTCCTCGTTCCGGTAAAGAATCACGGCCTCTGTAACATAAACATCAAGAAGGTACCGTATAAAAGAAGGGTGATATTCTACACCGTCACGTAACGGAGACTCCCACCGAACATTAAAACTTTTATGCGTTGCCTTCTGCTGCTGCTTCCCCCTGGCGAAACCTCATTTCCGCCAGAGATTTCGTGTCCAAAGCTCGCTCCGTTTTGTGACCGTTTGTATCTGTCAGCTCCACGTGAAAGGGAAAATGGGTCCAAAAACTGATCCCTCTCCCCAAGCGTCGTCAGTGGTCTGTCTCTGCTCGTTGTTGTTTTTTCTTACCCTGCAACCATCTTATAAAACCCGATCTCCCAAAGCCGGGGGAAAAACTTTAACCGATCTAACTCTTTTGATATCTTTCGACGACGACGAGCATCACACCATCGTCTCCCAGTCTCCTTCTAATGTGCTTAATTCATTTGTCCATCCGCTTCAGTCGTCCGTTTAGTAATGATTACAGTGGCAAGCCTTCATGATGGTGAACATTAATTCTTATTCCGCCGGTTCGGCCCCTCCGCCTCCGGTGCCAGCTGGGACGGTGTTGTTGGCCACCTGCATGGCCGCTGCTGCTGGATCCAGTTGGGATTCAGCAACTGCTGCTGTCTGTTCGTAGTCGAACACCGCTCGTTTGTAGAGTGTCGCTATCGTTTTTGCCGCGGTCAGTATCATCTCGGAGCGGGACACGGATGTGTACGACCGATGCCACTCGGTGTGTGAGGTCTGTGAATGAGATTTTGCACATACACATACGCGTGCAAAATGGGAAAGAAGGCGTAAGCAGTAGATTAGACGAAGTTCGAGAAAAAAGACGTGTTTCCAAAACGCACAGTTCAATGGGCAAAAATGAATGACCTAACACCGTTTTGGGGGTACGGGTTCCGTTTTAAGGGATGATTTACGTTTGGAGCAAGCTCATTCACAGTGTGCTTATCGGGGATTCGAGCAGAACTGCCTAGCACGGTACATTACTGATAAGAAAGCTAATGAATTTCCCTCCTAATGTTCGTTCTTCTTTCGCTTTTCGAGCAGAGCTTTAACGCTGCATCAGACTAAACCATGTAGAATTAAAACTTGAAAAAGCTCATTCCTGTCACCGTTTTCAATTAAATCGAAACGCGTTTTATTTGAAACATCATTCCACAATGCAGCACAGGTACAACCGATGCCATTTTACCAATCAATTCATCTTTGTTTATTACTGATTAAACAAACAAACAATCAACCGGAAAGCTCCGGAAACACACTCCCGGCATCAATCGGACCAATCAATTTAATTGGCAGTTTATTTAGCTGCTAACAAAGTAACGAAAACCAACAACCCTTTGCGGATAATGACCGTTCCCGGTAGTGTCCGTACCTTCTGGCTAAACGACCCTCCCAACAACTGGAGCGTTTCGTCGAATCATGCCGTGTTATGTTAATGAAACGATTTTACACTTGCTGCAGTATGGCTACGAAATTAAAGCAGCTGGAATACTTTAAATTAACCGGTAAATGTTTTCGTCCTTTACTTTTTCTATGCAAATCAGTACAAACAGTATATTCAAATGGGACTCATTTTTAATTTTTAATCGTAAAAGATATTTGATTCTATGCACCTAAATCATTTCGAAAGGTCAGAAATCTTTCATTGCTAAACTGCAAACAACCGGACGTAACGAACGAGAAGCGAATCGGCGCCAAACGATTGTTCCGGCCGGAAACCGGAACAACCCTCATCCCTCCCATCCCAGCCCTGTTGGATGTGACTGTTAAACAAAGCAAATCAAGCAGAAGAAGAGCAACAAAAACTACATCCGTCCAAAGCACCCTGTAACGTTAGCAGACACACATAATGCACTAAAGATTTTCAACATCCGGGCAAACATGAGCATTTCTCCGGACACGAGGTTTTTTTCTGGTGGTAGATTGTGTTCGATAAGTTTCAATTTGTGCCGGCAGTGGTCTGCCCACCAGTGCCACCAAAGGAGCAACGTGACGTTGCGGTAAAATATTGAGCTTTTCCTTACAGACACATCGACACATCGTCACGTAACGTTACGAGTGGGCCAGGTGAAAAATGGTTTATAATCCAATTTAGACATATATTTTGCAGAACCATTCGGTAAACTTTCTAACGACTGCCCTCATCCTTCGCCGAACGACGTCCGATGGTTCACTGCGTATTCTAGGCTAGAGACCTTTTGGCTAATCATCATCATCCACTTCCGGGCACAACCATACACCGGTAGTGTGTTTGGCGTTGAAAAGTGCCTAAAGACAACACAGATACGCTCATTCTACACGATCGTCCATTCTTCGGACGGGTTTTAGAGATAACCAATCGATACGGATTGCCATGGACGTACGCTAACCGCAAACGAACGTTTTGCACTTGAGTTATCGCATGGTGCATCATTTTTGGATTCTCATTTGCAACTGAAACGAGAACTTGGGCCAGCACACGGGATAGCACGGTCCGGTTGCTGCATAACGTTCCGGTTGCACATTCGCCACCTAGCCACAGCTGATCATCGTGTCAAGCAAGCGCATTTCTGCATAATGCTACTAAGCAGCTGCAACCACACACATACACACCATCGCTGGGCAAACATCTCCGGAAGCTCACAAAATCCCGGCACATCCACGGCACAAATCCCACCAAACCCTTCTGACCGCTAGCTTCCTGTGCAGGTCAGTCCGTGATTTGCAAATCCTTTCCTACCGACCGTTTGCTCTCCGGGGGAGCGGGGATACGATTAAGCTCGGCAAAAAGACACAAAGCCAACCAAATAATACCGCCCCGGGATGAAGTGTTTCTGCTAGAAGATTAGTCGCTACGACCAAACGGAAAATTAAATGGCAGAGAAAGTTTGGCTAAGACACTCTGAACAGAGTAGAAAAGCTTACAAGAAATCTATTCACAGCTTTCTAGCTTTACTTAACACGGGTTTCCCGAGTATAATGAAATGGAAAACATTTCGCCAAACATAATCTCATTACGCTTGAATAGACACACAAAAAGAGGCAATACCGATTAATCGATTGCGCGATCCGTGGTGACAAACAAAACACCAATAAAAACTCGAAACCAATCCGCAGAAGAAGCAATAAAATTTAATTAAAATTACCTCATTTCATCGAATGAAATTGTGCGCTTTATCACGGTTTCCGATCCCTTTCTAATGTCATTTTGCAGGCGTGATTTTAATAGGAATTTATGTTTTTTTTCTTCTCACTTGTACACTAGTTACCACAAAACACATTTCAAATGGAATACGCTAATTAAAACAATCATTCCCATGAGGAGTAAACATTCATGTTTGTGCAACGTTTAGTAAAAAAAATCTAGTAATTAATAACGATGAAACAGGACAACATAGACTACGATTATCTGAGTAATTTATTGATGTAATCATTACTACCCGTTAGCCGATAAGCAAGTAGCTCAATTTAATCATTCTTTGATAAACTGTGATACATTAGTAAAGCGACACTTAAAGTGGAACAACTTTAATTTAACTCAATACACCAATTCCTAGACAAAATTGCATACTTTCAGGCTCATTGGGCTGTACACGCAAGTAGAAGGGAAATACTTAAAGAAAATGTTTAAAAAAATGAGGATGAACCATTTTAAATCTTTTCTGATAGAAATTACTAATATGAATGTTTAGCGTATTAAGTCATTCGACGATCCAATTAAAAATTCCTTACTCATTTTACTTATAAAAGGTCAAACCCTAGAGGGATGAGGAGAAAATGAATTCAACCCCTGATACAAGCGATTAGGATCTTTTCCTTAACTATTTTAACCCATTGTAATACAAGACGGTCCCTGACACAGGTATCCATCCAGTCGGACAGAGCAGAGATAATGTTGTGACGCAATCAAGTGGAAATAACATACCTCCTTAAGGGGTTTAAATGAATCCACTTCGTAGCGCTCAACGAGATACTGAAAATTGGTGCTCTCTTCGTGTCTTTTCCTTCATGGACATCAGCATCAGCAAACCAAAACTAATTAAACGACTCGTCCCGAATGTAATGCTGTGGGGTACAATCAATTAAAATCGAACCGTTGGCATGTCGTTCCCGCATACTTTGGAAAAGGTGTAAGGGAGTGATTCGTCGAAATGTCAATGTCTGAATGATGCAACTCATGGTACCGTGACCAGGATATGATACATACTACACAAAGGTTCAAAGTACGAAGGTACGGATGGGCGTTAGCTGGAACGGCTCATGGATAAATCGACAACTCAACCAAACACCAATCAAAGTGTAATCAACTGTTGATAAACAAGATTTTCTACAACTTTGAGCTTCTAACAAGAACCTTTGTGATGTAACATCTTATCGATACAGAGTGTGAAATGCTTGCATAACTTTATATTGATGCCTAGTCCCTTAACATCATGTATTCCTGGATGCGAGGGTTACGTTCTGGATATGTTGTTACTCGTCTAAAACCAAACGTGCTTTCTTCCTGTTTTATACAAACAGGATCTACCCCAACTGCCCACATTTTCCTCGGGACGGCACTCTCTGTAAAGTAAATGCAGTCACTGTGAAGCTGCAAGGGACCATTCGTTCCCTAACGGATGATTTCTTCAATCCACAACTTTGAGAACATCTAATCGACCATCATCGTGCTCTCTAGGGATGAAAGTTTATCAGGCTAATCAAAGGAAATCCCTTTTGTTGAACTTAACAAAACATCCATTCCGTCGATATCAATATTATGTTGACACTATCATCGAACGATAGTAAGTGGCTGGTAGCAATGGTTTGTTTCAGGGAGCTGTTGTTGAAAGTGAATAGTTGGTAAAATGGCCCATTTTTTAAAATACGGAAAGCATTTTCGAAAGATTTGGCAAGAATTGACAGATTAATCCATATACTTGAGAGTATACTCCTCTTTTCGATCTAACCAAGATTGTTCTGAGAACGCAACGCCTAAAAGTATGCATACGTGATTCAAGATAGATTTTGATAGTTTCCACGATAGATCATGAATCAAAAGAAAATCTACTTTACAAAAAAAGATGTATTGCTTATCTTTATTGCTTATCATTTACGGCATCTCGTGCATATCTTTCATTAGGCAGATTAGACATTTAAGCACATTTTCGTTCGCAATCACATGGCAAAAAGCAATCGATTAAGAACTAAATGCTCACTGAAGAGGCATGCCAACTGTGTCCAATTGCATTGCATTGTCAGCTGGCAGCGATTCTCGTGTAATGGTTGTACACAAATTGCGGATCCGTTCAAACGAGATGGGATATTCTTTTGTGCTGGAATGTTTACTAAACCGACAGCAAGAACGTATGCAAGCTGACAGTACGAACTTCCAGTAAACCACATTCCATTTTCGGCACTGTGAGTAACGTTGGCTTGTCGGATGTCGGATGGACAAGTACCGGGCTTCTAGCGACAACAATTACGCAATCAGAATGGACGAAAACTTTTCAGCAATTAGTTTAACGATCTATAAACCGCACAAAATGGATGCTACGTTGCGAACAGTCTTATTTAATGCGATAATGTCTATTCTGTGCAGGAATTCTAAGCATTCGGCACACAAAACAAGTTTATTTGTTCTAAATTTCAATTGAAGTGAAATTTTGGAAATAAATCGAAAAGCCTTGTAGAATGATACAAATTTAACTACTTAAAACGTGTAAACCCTAATTTTCTTACGATAAAATAAAACTACATTCGCAATGGCATGTTTTCTCTAGTAAGCGAACTCGATTCCACTCACCGAAAAAGATCCATTATCCACCATCTAAGTACCTTTGCACTCTCTCACCAGCAGAAAAAAAATCGGCTCCACTTCAACTTTAACCAATTTACCGAAAACTTTCAGCACAAACCAACTCTGACTGAGCACTTTTAAATTTTCGTCATCGTCCACTGTACGGTACAGCGGTGGCTGCGAAATAAGCTCCCCAGTTCCCGGCATACTGGTGACAGCTTGGACGGCGAATAAAAACAGCTCAACGTAAACTTTTCCGATCCTTTATGATGCTACCCAGCCCTCAAGGAACTTCATTGAATGAAGGTAACTAGTCTGCTATCGGTCACAGTAGCGTCTGAAGGGTATAAAGTCTACCCAACCCACCGTTGGAAGGAGACCTTTTCACGTCATTGTCCAAAACGATTTACCATCCAGCCAGAATGCTTGGCTGCAACGCACACCAACCTCCGAAAAAAAAATGGGCGACCATCAGGGGACATTGCAAACGTGTCGTTTGTGCACCCAATTACGAGCGTGCACTTGTGTGCGCGTGGAATACTGCATCACACCGTAGGACCGGTGGAACGTGCCCGGAACAAAACCGCCGGCAAGACGACCAACGACTCAGGTCCCTGGTGCATGTAATTGATTGGAATTATATGGAGTACACACGGTGTAAAATGGGAAAACTTTACACAAAAACCTTCTACCGCGGAATCACCTTCCCTCCCTCCCTTCGCCATGACCAGCTAGACGGATGGTATCTACCAAGTTACACAGGTTGAAATTGACTGCGCCCTTGCGTGGAAGAACCGTGGTAGACAATCCTCCGCAGCAAAGTGTCGGATCATGCTGAGTCGTGGTCCAACTTTTACGGCCAGGCAAAAGACTAGCTCTTGGTAATTTTATCACCAAAGAAAAGCGCATCATGCAAGAAAGTGCACAGTACGGTTCCAATTGGAATATACCTGCAGTGTTGCAATGGTAGCGTTTATTTTTCCCCCTAAAATCTTGGAACACAAATGAACCTGCTCTTAATAAAGCGGCTACAATGCTATTAATAATTCATCTCGTAAACACCGAACCGCGCTGCACAACTGCTTCACACGTGGCCAATAGTAATAACTGCATTCATTCGGAACCATCCTTTGCATCGTCTTTCAGACCTCGGTAGCAACGGTTACTATCAGTAGCTCTTCACTATAAAGGTACGGGTCGGGTAAGCATCCCGAGTTTGTGGCCAACTTTCCAACACACACAGAAGCGCGCGCCTGGTGTCGTAAGCTTATTTCATACCGCGCTTTCCATAACGACGTCGGGCAGATTTCATCGCCAAAGAACCAACGAAAAGCCAAACTCCGATGCAAAATAATGGCCAAGGACATACATTATTTTAATAGGCAAACGGCGTGCTTGCACTTTTGCCACGGTGGTAGTTCAAGCAAGCTATTTTTCCGTTTCCCTTTACCTATTTTACCTGCTTATTTCCGGTGCCCCCCGTCCGGCTAGTGTATAATTGTGTGAGTGTCGGATGGTAACGAGTTCCCTGGAAGTTGCACCATGCACACTCACTGCAGCAGGGGAAAGCTCTCCACATCCTGGAGTGGCTTCATCATAGTATCCCGAGCTCAAACTCTTGGAAACTGTTTGGGACAACAAGAAAACACGCACAACTTCTTCGCACTGTTTTGTTCCGAGCAACGACGCGCTATGCAATAAATCATCCCCAATGGGAGTAGGAAAAGTGCCACGGAAGGATTTTCTCCAGCATTAGTGGTAGCAGTAGTAGTAGACGTAGTGGAAGTAGTATATCAAAACGAAAGCGCATGCAATGTGTGGAACCACGTTCCATTAGTCTCCGAGTTTTGGTTTTTTTTTGTTTATCTTCTCCTGGTAAGCTCCTGTTGCACCTTGAAAACTCCATTTTTAATAGACAGTAATTTGAACATTCCTATGAATGTTTGAAATTTTGTCACTAAATTAATTACTTATAGTCGTAACGCTTTCAATGCGATAGGACATTGGAATCTCTTAGCAACCGAGCTCTCCCGTACACAGCTCTAAATTAATGAAAGGAGCCCTAATAAAGGCTTCTTTATAAAAACACGCGCAACCTCAAGAATACTTACATCAGTAGCAAGTATAATAAATAACACATCAAATATACAACAGCACATACTAACGTGAGTAATAAATTATACTCATTAAATGTCAATAAAGTACTTACTCAATCTGTACATGATTATTACCTGTGTTTCAAAAGAACACTTTCAACACAGATTATACGATACTGAATTTTGAGCAACAAGAGGGCCACGTCAACCCCATGCGCAGCAATAAATTTTGAACTGCTTAACACAAATCCACTCACATTTACACATCCAACAACGCAACCGTCACAACAAAAAGGAATAACAAAAACAATTTAAACTACCTCATGCAATCACAAAAATTAAGGCAAAACATTTATCTGTACAAACGCGTGGAATTTAAAAACCACATACAAGTACCATGCACCAAGTGTCTCACAACAAACAACTCTATTTAATTGCAATTTTTATCACTTACTTTTCAACTGTGTACTTCAAAGCGTTTATGAAAATGTGCCCAGGTAGGATAATAATTATGCAATCCCGTTCCCAACCACTCGAATCACGTTCGAGTGACTAAAGGGCATAAGTGCAACTACCGAAAGATGCCGATTTTAAATACGAACAAAACAGACAATATGTGCGACCATAATAACGTCGGTTTCTGGTTGTTTTTTTGTTCGAGTCTTTTGTTGTGGTCTCATTCTGCATTAACACCAGGTGCCAATAATGAGGATGACCATCTCCCATTGCTACGATAGTAGGTCATGCTTGCAGAAATGCGAAACCTTTTTTTTCATCTCATTTTGGCCGTATTTTAATAAGTCAAAATAAATGGCGGTAAGTGTTCGCTTGTAAATTTTTCGTTTTGTTTTAAAATGTATGTAAAACCTTAAGGGCAACAAAAAACACTTTTTTGCCATTTCACCCTTTTTTGCCCGGGACCTCCACTCTACCGCTTCCAATAGTTGTACCGTAAAACTTAATCCCACAAAAGGATGGGATTAAACCAGCGTACCATTACAGAATCTGGTGGTTGGTTAATGTTTTTCATAGATCCACGATACTTCGTGTGTTTTTTTGTTCCCTGTTCGCTAGTCACTACGCCAGGAACGCAAAAAAGCAAGTCTGAATAATCCGATTAAACACTACAATGTAAAGCGCAATGGTGCAAACGAGTGCATTCAAGCTTCAAATGCAATAGCGATTCTGCACCATGCAAAGGGGGAAAAGAAAATACCTTTCCTGAAACTAAATGAGCAGTTTTCTGTTGGATGCAGAAACGTTCATAAAAATTCGATTTGCTCCGCTCCTCAAAATGAGTGCAATGAATGTCTTAATCCATTCCCAACCTTTCTTGGTTTTACGGAACGTATTCTAATGAATCAACAGAGTTTACAGTTGAAAGAAAATATCTGAAGCATTACTTACATTCAAATTTCTTGCCATAACACTGCCAACCGTAACCGCAAATCCGGTATCCTTCAGCATATAATCTTCCGGCGTATCGGCTTGTAGTGCTGTTATAACAGGCAGCGGGATCGGCGTCATCTGTGTGACTGTTTTCAGCAAAATATTTTTCGCATAATCAAACAATACAATCGCTCCAGCTTCGAACCATCTGTAAAGGATGATGAGAACAATGTAAGTTGCCATTCTTTATGCTATCCCAACCATTCCGAATGATACGTACTGATCGGGAAACAATTCTACGACGAAGTTCTCTACCGCCACCACCGGGAGATGATCGTCCACACGTGGATTTTCGGCCCTTATACTATTGATTCGATGCTCGGCACCCTTTAGGCCAGCGGCAAAACCAACTGGTTGGGCCGCAATGCCAACCGCTTGAGCTGGTAGCCCACTGAAAAGATACGAACGTTGCCATATTATAAAAGCATTCGATTTATGTTCCAATTTGCTCAATTACTTACATGATAGTGGCCTTGCCGAAAACGGTCTGAAATGCTTCTCTTATGGGACGCACTTTATCATCCTTGTCCGATGCTACAATCACTTCCGTGTCTCCTCCGGAATCTATACAAAGGAATGAGTAAGCATTAACTTGTGCATTAGATATACACTATCCACACTTACTTATGTACTCCTTCATCTGTGGATCCAACGTGGTAACGATTGTGTCGACGGAATTCTTTGCCTTTTCCGCCACCTTCTGCAGAATACCACTTCCCGATACGGCACCCTTCATCCATCCGAACAAAGCCGACCCTCCCTGCGTAATTGGACTCAGTGCGGCAGCGACTGGTTCTGGGTTCAGTATCATGTTTGCAAACTCTCGTCCTACTGGTTCCGGTTGCCTGGGTGGTTCTTCCGGATGAACACCCGCTGCAGCCATTGCTTGCTCCGCGGTAAACTGTGACGTGTCCTTACTAGCAGGAATTGCTGGACTAAACTTTGTCGGTATGAATGGTTCCGTTTCATCTTTTTTCGATGCATCCTCAACGATCGCTGTGGGAATGCTGCTGGAAGACGGCACACTCTCCGTACCAGCTGTTGCCACGTTCGCCGTAATGAAGCTGGGCAGTTCGGACGGTGGGCTCACGTTTGATAGAATGTTTCTGGTTTTCTGCTGAAGATCTTTCATTTCGATCGATTTCACTTGCTAACCCAGTGACGAATTTCGATGCACAATCGTTCGTTTTGCTACGCAGATTGCTCCCCGAACAAAATAAAACAACGGCAGACGGAATTTGGATTACGTTTATTTTGCTTCGTTGTTTGTTTACGTTTGGATGACTTTTAGTACAAGCACTTCCCGCCTGCAGGAATATACGCATCTTGGGTGTGTATTTTGTATCTTATAAATTTTATGTTTAGAAATAATACTATGGAAAATGCTTATTGAAAACAATACATAAAGCATTCACCCTTTTATTTAATTCACAGACAAATTAATTACAGTTCCATTTGCGCCTTTTCAATATTCTCTATATACCTTGCCGTTCTAAACAGCAACCAATTTGACAGCTCGCGTTTCTTCGTTTTCTCCGCATGACGTTTCTTGTTTTTGCTGACGACAAGTAGTTAAAATTTCTTTTATCATCTCGTTTTTCGCGTACAAAGATAAGTGCAAGTAACTTTCGCGTTCAATTTCCCTGTCTGCACCGTGCGCTGTGGGAAATTCGGTGCAAAAAAGCATAAATACGACAGTACTGTACGTGTGCACAGGTGCAACCGGAACCGTTTCTTTGTTGTACAGAAGCGCCGACAGCAAGACTCTGCTCCAAGCGAGCCATTGTTGTGAGACTAGCCGTGGTCGACGTTGGACGAGGATAAAGAATAGCTAGCGATTAAGAGAAGCCACCCGGGATCCACCCGTGAACAGCAAAATGGACACCAACGGTACCGTGGACCACGGACAGACGGAGCAGTTGCTAAAACACACCCAGCCAGCTTTCGACAATGTTGATATCACATCGCCGGACGATGAGAACGAAAACGATATCTTCGAGTCGGCGATTCAGGTTTGTGCATCTTTCGCGGGCTGTACCTTCACCCAATTCCATCCCTTTGCACTTTTTCTTATCAACTGCCAACGTACATGCAGCGTCAGTGCAGCGGGCATCTCATTCGCTTTCTAACCGAAGCGACGCGCGTGTGTCTGCCGAACGAGCCAATACTATTAAATTAAATTAAATTTGATTGAATTACGTTCTACCGGAGGGGTGCATCATAATTGGCAACAGATAAGCTATGCGCCACCTTCCGTGTTCCGTTCGGGGGGTGTGTGATTCAGCGTTGACACCACCCTGCTGAAACGGCCCTTCTTTTGCTCAGTTCCCTATGGATACAGTGACTCACCAGCATAAGAACGCACTGCTCATAGATTACGATAAGAAGGCTTGAATGGGCGTTTTATGTTCGTTCGGTGTTCACGATCTCGATCGTCATTCATCCATTGTTCTTTATCGTCATCGTTCTCGTTTCGTCAGCAGGAACCATTATCGCCCGTGCTGGAGGATGTGCCGACAGACGAAGCAGGGGATATGTTTATCGAAATAGTTGTTGCTGACCCACAGAAAGTAGGCGATGGCATGGGATCATATTTAGCGTACAAGTATGTTTACCAACACACTCTTAACACCGATCGTACAATATGAGTTTGCTAACGATTTCATCATTTTCTACTACATTTCACACATTAACTACTACAGGGTGTCTACAAAGACGAACATTTTAAAGTTCAAGAAACGACAATTCTTCACGATGCGACGTTTCAGTGATTTCCTCGGGCTGCACGATTTACTCGTCAGCAAATATCTGCGGATGGGGCGCATTATTCCACCGGCACCGGAGAAGAACATTATCGGCACGACGAAGGTTAAAATGGGCAGCCAGCCACAATCGGAACCCGGTACGGGTGTTAACCTAGAGTGGATCGAGAACAGACGCGCGTCTCTGGAACGTTTCCTCAACCGTGTCGCACAACATCCGATCCTTTGCCAGGATACGGACTTTGTAAACTTCCTCGAAAGCGACCAAGAACTACCAAGGTCTGTTAATACGGCCGCCCTGAGCGGTGCCGGTGTAATGCGTCTGTTCAACAAGGTGGGCGAAACGGTCAACAAGATCACGTACAAGATGGATGAAAACGATCCGTGGTTCAACGATAAGATCAATGAGGTCGAAACGATCGATGCGCACATGCAGAAGCTACATTCCGCCATTAAGGCACTCGTATCGCACCGCAAGGAGCTGGCCACACTTACCGGTGGTGTCGCTAAATCGGCCGCACTGCTGAGTACGTGCGAGGAACATACGGGTCTATCGCAAGCACTTTCGCAGCTGGCGGACGTGGAAGAGAAGGTCGAACTGTTGCGCTCCGAGCAGGCAAACTCGGACCTTTACATTCTGTCGGAGACAATCAAGGACTATATCGGACTGTTCGGTGCTATAAAGGACGTGTTCCACGAACGAGTGAAGGTATTCCAGAACTGGCAGCACGCACAGATTCAGCTGACGAAAAAGCGTGAGAATAAGGCCAAGTTGGAGCTACAAGATCGGCGCGATAAGCTGGAGTTTGCCCAGAAGGAGGTGGAAGAGGTACATAAGTAGCAAACAAGCGTAAGTGGACACATAAATTATGGTTCTGTATTTTTACAGTGGGAGGGAAAGGTGCAACGATGCCAGAAGGAGTTCGACAACATTTCCAGTGAAATAAAGAAGGAAATGGAACGCTTTGAGTTGGCGCGCGCCCGTGACTTTAAGTCTACGATTGTCAAATATCTGCAAGACCAGATGGCACACCAACAACAGGTAAGTTTGTGGTGGGGGTAGTACTTCCGAAAGAATAAACAATCAACAGACTTTTTTATTCGCTTCAATCTATCTAGCAAATGAGATACTGGGAAGCGATCGTACCGGTAGCCCGTGACATTGCATGAGAGGAACCGAACGCGATGAATCCGCCCATCCTGTACGACGACGACGACGACGACGAAGACCGTGTTCCGACGACTGACAAACTACGCCTCTCGATTAATTTAGTCGATTCCAATGCTAGGATATCGTAGAACGATTCTACCGCAGCATGGTGATTGACAATGGTTTGAACCAATTTCTTAGTGCTGACGCTCAAACAAAACCAAACACCGCTGTTAGCTGATACGGGTGTTGGTGGGCAATTGTTTGGGTGTTTAACCGAAGATTTCTTACGCCGATCATTTCTCCGATCTATCAACACACACTTATGAATGAGGCGGTCCGTTTCCTTAAGATGAAATTTGTTCCCATTGTGCACTAAAGCAACAGTTTGCTAGAGATATCGATCGACCAAAAGTGATGTATTTGTAAATAATGACGGAAAGGGAGAGAAAGAGAGAGCGAGCGTGCGCGACCGCATTTGCAAAGAAAATAATGAATAATGCTGGAGTAGTAGTACACACGGCTAATGCCACTAGTTAATGGCTTCACAAATGATGCTTCTACCCCTTTGTCACATATCTTTCCTAGCAAAGTTAAAGATCCGCGCTCGATTCACCTGGCTGACAACTGGTTTTCTTACGCCTTAGATGTTTATTAGGTGCCCGTTGTTTCGTTGTGTTTGTGCCACGGATAGCTACGCGACACCCGATGTAAATAAGTATCTGATTTTGGACTATTGTTTGAGCTGTGAAGTGTTAGTACACACGCATGTGGGGAGTGTTAATTTGGTGCAAAATCTCGAATTTAGTACACGATTCGTCAACAGAAATGACCATTCGTGCGTAGAGCAAACGTAAAGGGATATTTTGTGATTATCAGTAAACACTAAACTACGCGACATGTTTAACATATTCATTTTGAATTCCATCCCGCTTGAATAACCGCGTGAAATATTATTGTTTTTGAAGTTTTCATACAGCACACTCGTTACGCACGTTAGGTTTTCCTTCGTCATACGCTCGGAATCGGTAGATATGTCTTCGCTTCGCTTGAAGCCAGCTGTTGAACCTTTCTTCCCATGGCTAATTGTTAACGACGACGGAAGTATTAGCTAAACCCGCGTACATGTTCTAGGGGCGAATAGTTGAGGATTTGAAATCATGATAGATTACTAAAAACAAAACAAAAACATTATGTTTTTCTTTTCTGTTGATCGTGCGCAATGCCGGACAAAAGATATTGTTAGATTTTTCATAGGTTAGGATATACGAACTCTATTACAAACTATGATGCATACAACCAGTCTCACCCATTTCTTTCCGTTTCCGATCTTACTAAAGAAGCTACCGTGTTAAGATAAAAACCAGATAATCAAAGACAGAAAGGGCAAAGAGGCAGATTGGGATATAAAGTGCGGCGGTTTAATACGAGGTGTCATCAATTTTTGTGACGTTAATGTTTGCGTAGATAGGCGATTCGTTTACGCGATGAATGGTGGCGGAACGACCGTTTGAATGTAAAACTTTTGAATTCCTTTCTTACCTTCATGCTGTGCTTAAATGTTACACTAAGAGGATGCGTATGGGCGTCACATGCACGGGCAGCAAACGGAACCGAAACCGTCTTATATATACACACACACACGTGCGCGTGTCAAGTGCAGAGAAATTGCATCCGTACTATTCCGATTGCCAGCCCCAACATGCTTGAAACAATCAAACTCCCAGTAAATAGAACCATTGCTGTATGATGGGTGTATAATTTGATAAATGATGTTGCCTTCAGTTAAAATCGTTAAGTATTGTTATGTTATGGTGCGCTTGGCTGCAAGTGTTTCAATCAATTACAGATCCCAGCATTCCAATACAATGTGTAGCCTCTATTTTGTATCTTTTTCCTCCCCCCCCTTGAGAGAGTGTTTCACTGTTTCCACTGTCTGCGAAACACGTCTCATACCTCGATTCGTAGCATTTATGTAAGCAAGAAAAAAAACCAAGCGTATAAAGAGCATCCAATGTATCTCCGAAGGGTGCACAATCTGTGTTCTTAGATGTACGTACGCGTGTGTTAAAATGTGTGAGTGTGTATGTATGTCCAGTATAGGAATTGAATAAGCAAAGTTTTTTGGGAAAGCCTCAAGCGACACCATGTATACTTCATCTCTCTAATCGCTTATATCCAAAACCAGACGGCATAATCTCTTTGCAGGACGTTTCTCCACAAGTAGTGCAAGCCTTTCGGGGAATAGAGCCCAGTTTACTGCATTTATTCGTGTTTCGTTTCGCTGTCTGTCGATTACAACTTATTAGATGGGAGGGAAACAAAACATACATACACACAACACCACGCAGCACGTTCAAACGCCCTTTTGACCGTTGTCCATGATAATAAGCAAGAATGTTCGAGCAAACATAACAGACACGCGAGAAATGTTATGATTTAAAAAAATATATATACACATATATATCTATATTATATAACTAATAGTTGTGTAGTCTTTTTACAAAACAAACGAGAGAAAACAAGTTGCACAGTCAAACGGTAAATATTTATCTTACTACACTTTATATCCATTGCCCTATGTATGTTTTGCATATATAAATAAACTTTAAATTTTTTTATTTTAGGATATTGTCCAAAGAACTTCAGCTTTTAGTGATCAATGGCCATTTCAAACTGAATCAAAATAATAAGATAATTCGTAACGGAGGCAGCAATCTGTAACAAAAGTTTCTGTAAAGTAAAGTGTTTTCTATGCGGTAAAAATTGGGACACAAACATACCGAAAATAAGACCGTGTAATCCAAGGTAAACATCCGGCAGGCGGTAAATTCAAGCGGTTGATGCAAGGTTTGAAGAACGAACACCTCAATCTGCAAGAAACAGCACACAAAAAAGGTAGTTACTTATCGAAAGATTAAGCTACTGGTATTATTGGTATACAGTACACTCTGCTTCAGCTTGTGATCCATCGGGTTAAGATTTAAACGTAGCAAAAGCTTTTGCGTTTTTCGCGACTGAAAAGGAGAAGAAAATAATTAAGCCTTCATACCACAAGATGAGAACTGTTGAGAAAAATATTTCTAAATAACAACACCGTTCTGCTTCATCCATCGCACTGACCTGCACACGGACCAATTCACATGCCTCAGCAATGCAATACAGCTCAAAGTAGCAAAAAAGACAATTGAGCGCTTCATACCCAAGTGCAGCAAACGACAGCTTGTTCTGCGTTCGATAGTGTAGGTACAGTATCTCGAAAAAGCGATACAGCTTGTAGAGTAGTAGACGCATACAATTAAAATCATTTCAAATTTTGCCTTTCACCTTATTACACCATCCACCTCATTACCTGTGAGATAATGAACGTCATGCAGAGAAAATTGCACGAAAGCAACAATTCCTGGTAAAGCTCGTGCGTTTTAGTGCAGCACGCCACTATTCGGTAACGGGCATCGGCCAGATAGTTGAGCTTGCTGCGAATATACACCGAATGCTGCGTGCGAACATATCCACGTGTCCCTTCGCTCGGTTTATTCGAATATTCCAACACCACCTGCTTCAGACGCTCGTTGAGCGCAAAGTGCAGATTTTGCAGAAACATCATTACAGCGTAATACAACGATATGGAGCAGATGATGTTCACCTTCGGATAGTAAAAGACGCACAGCGAAAATACCTCATTGCTAATGTCTTCCTCACCGAGCTCGATCACCTGCAGTATCGCCAACACGAAGGAGCTCGTCACTATAAACTGACTGGTGGTGATTTTACGCAAAATTCGTCCCTTTACCCACCGCAGGCTTAACTCCGTGGCGCTAAACAGTTCCTGCTTCAGCTGGAACATTTCTCGCATTAGCTGAGCAACTTCGTAACGCTTCTGGTAACGCCGAACAACGGCCGACAGAAATGTTTGCAGGACCACTTGGCCCTGCACCGCACTGATTGCCTTATTGACATAGGTTTCCTTAAATCCATTCCGGTATTGTGTATCACTCATCAGAAACTGAGTGCTCTGGTACGTAGCCGTACATCCAAGCGCGAGCACGATACTATAAATCACCAGAAACGTCGATACGCGTAACTCGTCCCGCTTCCGATCATAGGTGATGGTTAGATAGCCGAATGCGGTTGCAAGCACCGTGCTTAGCGTTAGCAAGCCGTTCAGCACTTTATCGTTCATCATCTATGGGCAATCGGATACAGATTGTGGAACAAGCTTTTGAGGAATGTCCTTATGTACTAAGGGGTTATTATGCTTTAGCTTAATCATTCAAACTATTATCGTAATAACCTCACTCTCCATTGTAGCCAAAACGCTCCGGAATGTTTGGATAAGATATGTAATGAAAACGATTCACCGTAGCTGCAGAGTAGGAAAAGCAACAATTTTAACCAGTAGGTTAAATATTATGAATTATTCATCCAGCATCGTGGTTAGGTTTGTAATGGACGTCCCCTTCCTTTAGTTGGAAGCACGTGGCCACTATTTACATTAACTGTCACTTTAATTCATCATATTATTACTTACTAAGGGGCGATCCTGTGGTTCTAAACGGCATCCGAACGGGAAAAAAGATGTATTACTTACTAGACGGTCGTGAATGATTCTATGCTAACCCCTCACTCCAAGAAATCAATGTTAGAGATGGTATAATTATCTATTGAAGAGGCTCCAACTCTTCAGAGGCCAGATCGAGGGTCTAAATGATCATCAATACTACGGAAAAGCTTAATCATATGTTATGAGGGACCTGAACCTTGCCTTACCTGATTTATTACTAACTGATGTATCTACTAACTTCAGAGATACAGTTACAACTTACCTCCTCACGAATCTTTCCGCACGCGCCAACGATTATTATCAGATACATTAAGTCGAAGTTAGTCCAGATGAACTCTAGCCCTCCCAGAAATAGCAAATGTGATGAATAACGACTCCATCCCACCAACATCTTGTAACATACGACGTAGTAAATGGATATGGCATGAATGAAAGCTCCCGAAAGATAGGCTAACAAAGGTACACCGAACAGTGCGTTTATGCTTTGCGATGCTTTCCACAGAAGTTCGTAAAACTCCATGTACCCGTACTTTCCCAAGTGCAATTGTCTGATGTTTTCCTGCTGTACTGGACCCATCGAAATATTCGGTGTAGTTAGAAGCTTTTGAAGCTTTACTGCAACCATCATCACATATTGCACTGCTCCGTACAATAGCAACAGCACGGTCGATTTCGTTAGCAAGCTCAGTACCATCCAGGGCAACATTTGCAGGTATGCTGGATCACTCGCACCTCCCGGTAAGAACACGTTGCAAAGAATGTTTACACTGTACGCACACTCATACGACAGATTGAACAGAAGACACTTACGGAACCACACTTTAACCGGAAACTCATCCACTAGCACAGGACTTTGATAGAGCTTCTTCATTATCTCGTACAATTGTTTCACGTTAGTTTGTTGCGTGAGAAGATAGCATGGTGGTACGATAAAAATAAAAACGTCTCCGAAACTCATGAATACAGCGTACGAAAATGTCACATTGATTCTTTTAAAAGCCTTTATGAGCATGGACACATAGATGCCAAATTGAATCGTCGGTCCGGCAATTGCCACGAGGAAGCAAAAACACAATAGTGCACTGTTCAGTTCAAGAGTCAAGGATGATCGGTGAAATCGAAAAGGAATTACACCCGTAAGGACTGATTTCACGTACAGCAAGCTAGTCAGAATTGTAAAAAGCGTCATTTTATTTGCTTCAACATTGAACTAGTTTCTGCAATGGAGTGATAATAATGAGTGAAGTACATGTCTGCCAAAGAATGTCTCAGTTTGAAACATTACGGCTAATGAACGTCGCTTCATATTTATTATTAAACTAATTGCTCGATGCTCGAAGGTTCATGCAAAGTCCATGACATTATTAAAATTGTATGCGTTACTTCATTGTTTTACCTGCATAAAAAGGAGTGCGAGTACTTCATCGTTCTCCTAATAATATACCAACCACGGTACGTTATACATTTAATAAATTATTGCAAAATCAATTAACACACAATCGGGGAAATCTGCTAGATTGAACGCATAATTTGGTGTCACACAAACGGTTATGCGTCTGAACCCGCATCCATGTCCAGGGTTGACCGTGACATGGGTTCAGCACGAACGACCAGGCGTCTCCATGAGAGTCTGCCAATTTTACATCCAGATAATTAAAACATAGCGCAACACGGTCCTTAATTTAATAATCAATTTCTTGCTCGTTTGTTAAACCGAAAATTTTTGCTGCCACGTTTTATATTTTGCTTTCCACCTACAACACACTCTAATTGTGGCCCACGTTGGTAATTTGGGACACGCAGTAAACATTGTAACGGCACACATCCCCAGAACTGGCTAAAGAGATATGAAAATCTCCATTAAACCCCCTTCCTTGCAGATCGATTTCAATTATCCCCACTAATGAAGCCAACCAAGTTTTGCATTAGTGAGCTGGTTTGCGGAGCGTTGGCCTGTTTGGAAGCTGGGAAATCATTTCAACAATAATAATAACAAGCTGATATAACCTCAGCAGCTGCCTGTGTTTGTGTATGTTTGTGCTATTGATTACATTTTTATAAGTGCATTTATATGGGCTTAGCTGTGTGTGTGTGTTTTTTTATGGAGAATAAAAAGAAGCTGCAGCCAGGAAAATATTCTATTATGAGCGGGAAGCACAGAAGGTTCGGTGATAAATATCGTTTTTTAGTACATTAGATTAGATGGACATTTTATAGTTCTATGCTCAATTTCTCTCCTTCCTCAATTCAGTTCCATAAACGGGAAAGGAAAAAAGAAGAAGGTTGTTTGTATAACAAATCTCCTTTCCCAACAATGAAGAGAATGTATTGTTAGTAGCCAAGAAAAACGGCAACTTGAATTCCTTCATTTGTAAACTTTGCACATGCCACCCTGCATTATCTATTGTACACGTATTCAAAAGTAAATGAGAATGTGTGCGAAATTTACATTTCCAAACACAAGCTGACAACACGCGCCTGGTTCACGAGTGGCCGAATTCCGTACGCATGCAAACAAAAACTTACCGCCAAATAATACGTCGTGATTCGTGCGGCTAAAAAGAGAAAACAACACAAAACAGAACAGCACACACACAAGCACACTACTTTACGTGTAAGCTGGCGGAAGAGGAAACGTCATCACATAGCGCTACAGTGATTGTATTGGTGTTGGTGGCATTCAAAGTACTTGACAAAAGAAAAGCACGACACAGTATGCGACGAGTAATGGTGTACGATGTGACTGAAGCGGACGCCTGGTGGCTCATAAAATTAATTACATGTAAATTAATTTCTCAAACTGGAAATGCTTTTTAAAAATTGGTTTAAAACTTTAATATTAACAAATTGTTTCCTTATTTTTTAGATACTAAAACTGGACGATTCCTTTGAGTGGGAACTGCAATCCCTGTACGAAGCAGAAACGAAACCAACCCGAACCGAACGTTCGGCTACGAGTGCCATGGTACACACCCGTTCAGGAAAACAGCATGCTGCAAACCTCATCAGTTAACATCCGTGCTTGTGTCGGTTCGGTTCGGTAGCAAACAAACGTAGAAATTCAACGCGATCAGTCCAACGTGGCCCGGTAGTGTTTGGCGACAATTCACGGTGTTTCTGCGCGCCAAAAACCCGCACACACATACGTACACGTAAAATCCGTTGTCTGTGGTTGGTTTCGTGCCATAATTCGGTCCCCTTGCCGTGCGGGGCGGGAAAAACGACACAAGGCATTCCCACCTTGCCTCGTGGTGAATCGTTAATTGGCGCTTAATTGTTAGCGTCATCGCTACTCAGAGGTGGAACGAGTCCTTATCGCGGTGGGAGCGTTAGTATGCGTTCCCGTGTGCGGAGTGCTGGGAAGGTATAGGGAGTGAGAAAAAAGGAAAAATTCCCTGCGGATATTCCGGCGCCTGCCAGCGATAATCCACGGTGTCTGTGGTGAACCCGGACCCGGGCGCTGGTTGGTAGCGCAGGTGTTTGTACAGTGTTTGGAAGAGTTTTTGGATTTTATCACCGTACAGCATCGCTCATCATCGGTAAGAACTTTTTTGGTACACACTCTTGTACATTTTAACATTCCTGAATGGGAGGGTAGGGTGTGTAAAATGGGATAGAAGGAAACAAATGGTTGTAAATTTAAATTTTGTCACCTAAACCATGCTACAAAGTGTTGGTTGCCGTTACTGCAAGAAACTTTTTACCCATGGTACATTTTTATGGCTTTGGCTAGTATCATTAATTAAGCAAAAATTGTCAAACCATGCAGAAAAATGTAATTGATGTTCAACAATATCCACTTTTAAAGATTTTTATTTTTTCCTCACAATTTAAAAATTTCCTTTTGCTTCCCTTAAATTGCATAGTAACGGAATCGAATCGAATCATTTATATCCAAACTTGCTGGAATCGGATGAACTTTTCTAACATAACAAATTTTCATAAATTCGTTTCCCATATCCTTACACGTTCCCCCATATGCACATTATCCATCTAGGACAATTTTCTATCCCTCCTCCGAATCTCTGCCATCCACTCTCACCTTCTTCATTTCCAAATCCGTATTCGATACATTGTAACCTACCGGAGGGAAAGAATGGTGGCCCATTTCTCACGCGTGGCCAATTTACATAATTTCCAACCGCTCAAGTTCGTACATGCCGGGGTGTTTGCCGCGAAACCCATCCCCTTTAGCAAGCACTCACAAGGACAGATATTTCTAGCGAAAGATAGAAGAAAAAACAGTGACAGGTTTGCCTTCTGCTCGCCGATAGCAAAATTGTGTAAAATATCACTCTCTTCCCAACATTCCGTTTCCCCTGTCCCTGGATTGTTGTCTTGCTGCCAGATACACAAAAGTAAACTTCCAAAAGAACCAATCGCCTCACATGCTTGCACCCATTTGGTTCGTGTCCTAGTTTAGATGGGAAGGGAGCCAGTTTGGAAAAGAAAACCGACGTTGTCAAATTTGTATTTCTTCCCACACCCAACAACCAAACCGGGGAGCAACTGGAACGAGCCTCATCATAAAGTTAGTTCGCCCAGAAACGATGTTCCGTTCCGAGGTCGGGTTGAAACATTCTTGCATCCCAATCCAATCAGCCCGCATGTGAATCATACCGGTAGCCATGGTAACTTCTCTCCCACCCCATGAATGTGATTGAGCCGTGCGCGGAAGGATTTCTTCTCCGGTGTCGAGGCAAATAAAATAGCATCCGAATGGGGCCAGAATGTTGGGTGAAGTCATCCGTTCCGGCCTTCCGTTCGGATGACGAGCTACGAATCGCGAGCATCCATTACCATGTCAACCTTTCTAAACGGATGGATCGGGCATTTGGAAATGTATGCTTTCGGAAACCATTTCCCATGATGCGCCCAGTTTCTTGTGTTTTTTTTAAATTTTACTTTCAGTGCTCTTCCCGTGTGTGAACCTTGTTGCTATATGATATTGTTGGAATTTCATTAAATTTTCTATTGCACGGGCTAAATTGTTCCATATGTTATGCCAGTGAAATAAAACATATTCAAATGAACCAGAAGACAATCATTTTACATACTACAATAACGCTTTGACCCTAAACCCAAAGTGCATCGCAAGTGATGCACAATTCGCAGTCTTATAAGGGCGCTCAAACTTGCCCAAGTGCTGTGCTATAAATATTTGCATCAAAGCTTTTGCCTTTTTATTTCTCCACACACAAAAAAAAATGCACACATAAAACGCAAAGCAACAGCCAAGTGTGCCAACACTACGTCTTCTTGCGTTAGTGCGCTATTCTGTCGAGGCAAAATTCAATTTGATTCTTGCGCTCATGTTCACCATTTGCAAATAGTGCTTGCTGCAGTGAGCCGGGAATGGAATTTTCTGATTAACTGTTGCACGCAAAAACACACACATACGGGGCAAGAACTTTCGTGCGTGTGGATGGCTAAAGTTGCAATTGAATTGAAGCCGTTGCTGTTGCTTGCGTTTTCATGTTACCCACATTCAAGCAATAAGTAGTACAAAGAAGTAAGTTTTTTTCTGTTCAAATGCAACCATCACGGCATACGAATGAGATATATAATTACATCCAGTGTTCTGTAAAAGGCAGGTTACTGTCTGCTGCCCACTCGGCTGTCCCATCTGGCGCTATGTGAGGGGGGAGGTGGCTATTGAAGTGCGAGGGCGCAACGTTTTAAATGCAGTATCACGTATGCATTGCATTCATATATTAATTCGTAAAAAGAACATACACTCACACACATACGGAGTGCCTTGCAGCGGTAGCAATCCCACGGGAAGCGATCCTTTAAACTATTCTACCCACAAAAGCTTTCAACATCGCTTTCGAAATGGGCGATCTGTGGAAGCGTTTATATCCGTCTCGGGCGTGCCGGAAAGGTATCGGGTGATACGCCGAGAGCACTGTGCAGCAATGGTGGTCATTTGAGGCTAGAACTTTCAGATTATAGCGATACATTCACATGGTTTAATGTGATATGTTTCATTTAGTAGGAATACGTATCATTTGTTTCACAAAGTTTTATGGTGAATTTAAACGCTTGAATGTATGCAATTCGTGTTTGAAATTAGTAACCAAATCGATTTTTCGCAGGAAGACTCTGACAACAATGTTTGGTTTCATATGTGTAATAAAACATTGGTGGGCTTCATCACAAAATTTTCCAAAAATCTCTTCAACGACAAATTGTTTAATAAATAGGAGGAGAGATGAGGCTTTTAAGTACGAATTTGGCCAATTATTCAAACATACTAAAGTATTTTTCAACAATGATGATTAGATACCTGGGAGTTTTAGTTCATTTAGAGGCAAACTTTAAATTTAGCATAACTAGAAACACACAAAAGTATTCAATTCTTACCATATTACTACTTTTTAAGCAGCCCTTACCAGTAGTTATGTTTAATCAATATTAATACTTTTCAAAACACGTGTTTTATGACCGTTTTCTGTTCAATTGTGCCGCAATAGCTCTAACGCTTTCTGTTCCACAACCAACCAAAGTCATTCGATAAAACCGCAACAGATTTCCCAAGAAACTTTCACACACGTGCTACACTCAGTGTATTTTTTGTAAATCTAAAATTCAGATACAATCACCCAACAGGTACCCATTAACCAAACATCTGACGGAAACATCCCCCATCCAGCATTCACCCGCACGCACTTGGGATGGGAATGAAAGCCAGTAGACAGTTACGGTCTTTTACGACGCACCCAAGAAACTAGCATCGGTTTGCGTTAAAGGCAATCGCAATAAAAATGCATTAAATATGAAATGGAACCCACCCACCCGGTGGCCACCGAGGAATGCTCATAAAACGAACGGCTTTAAGTAAACGCGGAACGTGATGTGTTCTCCTCCTAAGGATGGGCCGGCTTTTTGGGCAAGACTCCACCCTTCAAACGTCTTATGCTTCCCGGTGGATTAATTTCACTTGCTGCGATTGCGATTCCATCGTGATTGCATCACGTCGCTCGAGTTATGCGAACGTGTGAAGTGTGCATGCATATGAAATGGAAAACCGATCGGGGAGACTTGTTTAGTGTTGCTGATTCTTACACATCAAGGCAAAATTTCCATTTACACCTAAGCCGATCCGCGTAATAGCTGGTGGTTAGATGGAGAAATTGGATAATAAAGTGTGCATCGTCTCGTAGCTAAGAAAACTACGCGACAAAAAATCGATGCGAATTTGTGGGGAATTGTATTCAATGTTTGGTGTGAATAAAACCAAAAACAATTCCGGCCAGGACGAAACGATTGAAAAATAAAATCTTCACAGCTCCTTCGGTTTTTTATTGTTGGATACAGGTCAACCCAGAAAAAGGAAGCGCTGGGCAATGGTGCAGAAATGATGCCTCTGGTCCCAAGCCCGAACCGATCACGAAACGGTTAGCTCCCGGTCCAGGGGAAACCCAACCGTACTTTCACGAGGGAATGATGATGGTCTCTGGGGAGGGTAAAGCCCAAGAAAAAAAAACCTTACAACAGCCTCCATTCTTTGTACCCAAAAGGGAAATCTTAATCCACTGCTTTTTGGTGCTTCTACTCCAAAACACACAATTTATCCAAGTTCCAAGATGGGATATAGGGGAGCGGAATTGGAATGAGAGCGAATACAGCACAATAGAAACAAGTGCAAAAGGGAAAACATCCTCTGAAGAAAAAAAACGACATGAAACAGACAAGTGGTTGCGATTTGATTCTTCTTTTCTATTTCCCCAATTCGCTCGCCACCGAAAGCAGACAAGTACTGTGCGCTTGTTATTGGTGGGTGGTACAATCAAAGCTTTTTACTTTGCGGAAGGGGGGCAACAAGAAAAAAGTTCCACCAAAAGTTTTCGGTTTCCCTTTTTCTTTGTCGTGCTCATCACTTACCAAGAAACTACAAAAAGCAATGTGCAGTGCGAACGGAAAATCGAGCAAGCCATAAAACCGTAGACGATTGGACGAAGAGGTGGGGTTTTCGGGGGTGGTGAAGAGTATTTCCAAAGCTAAAAGAAAACCCCCAATAACAACACATCCCACACAGCACTTTGGTGCGTAATTTTGGCGTGAGGGAGGTAAAAAGTGTTCTTCACTCTCGCAAGAATATATCCTCTACACATACATACGCGCGTCAACCTAATAAGGATCCCCTTAGGCTCAGGGTTGCCTCACCGGAAAAAAAGGGGCCATGGAACATGTTCACATTAGTAAACAAAACAATAAATCACCTGATTAGAAATTCAATTAAAGGCCAGCGTATGCGGGCATGGGCACAGAACAAGAACAAAAAAGACGTTCGGCTTCGATAGGAGCGAAACTGCGTTCGATCCTTGTCTTATCTGGATGTGGATGTGAGGCTCTGTAATTGGTGGTCCCAAAGCGACGGCGGCGTCTCAACGCGAACAAGCTTGAGTGATTTGACATTTGAAGGCTACGTCGAAGGACTGGAGGAACGCTGTACAATTTCCATACTAGTGAGAACTTCAGGGCATGAATCGAACATTCTGCCTGTGATTGATATATTGCGAGTCAGTGGTTGTGTTTTTTTTTCATGAATATTTCTATTTCTTTCTATTGCCAAATCGATTGACATCAGCTAGACATTGTGTTGAACACTTTGCCCCTGGCAGTATGCAATTTGCAGAACAATGGAACAATATAGCACAATTTCGTTACTAATTTCTCATAATTTCATCACATTCAGACAGTTACAAAGTGTTGATAAGAGAAAAATCTCCACCCAACCATCAGAATAATTAACTTTTATTCATACTTATCTTTTTCTACCCATAAACTAATGGATAAGATCGTTTCTTGTTGATGAACAATACTAAATGTTCCACAACAAAGGAAAGCAGCACACCTTCACTATCCGAGATTCTCCGCAAGCGTCCTTCAAACTTTGGCAATTCATGACGTACTTCGTGGCCTAACTTTCCCACACCCCTGATGGACCCTTTTGCGTTGCTTTTCCGTTTCGCCGTCCGTTAGGCGCACTTCAGGCTCGGCGTAAATGGTTCGTTGCCGAAATTGATACGGTTATTGCGATTTCCACTTTACGTCTGGCAGTTGCACAATTCGAAACGAGCGAAAGGGTCCTCGATCCTGCCATTCCCAATGGGCTGCTGGTGCGTTTTTTTCCCCTACTCAACAGCCATCCGTAAATGAACTTTTATTTGGGCGATTTTATTTACTGTTCACGGGCACGTTTTACACGCGAACAAGGCCAAGCGGAGGTTCGCACGAAACACGTGATTTTCACGCACGCAAATCGATATGCCATCGTTATGGGGAGTTCCACCATCCTTTAATCTTCCATTCATCTTGTGCGATGCTTTTTATGTCCCCCAGTGCGTTACCGGTGGCGCACCGTTTGACAGTATGAATCTTTTGAGTTTTTTTGTTGTTCTTTTGCTGTTGGTTCGTTTTGCTTGATTGGATTCACTGTTCTGCTGGTCATAAAAGAGATCCCTTTTCGGGATTTTATTTGTACCATCGAACATATGCACATTAAAGGGAAAAAAGCGTGCCACTACTTTATTATTTGATAAATGGAGGGATTGTTGGAGTACGATAAATGGAACTGATATTAACGGTGTCATATAACAAAAAACAAATTTGCCATAACAAACACACTGGACTGATAAATTATGCAATTTGGGATATAAATTCGCCTAAATGTAAGCAATGATTTGTTTTTTTTAGTTTATTAAACACTTGTCTCGAGATCTTGACAGTAATTTAGGATAGCTTTCCACGCAATCACTGGAAGTGTTCGCTAGAAGTCAAGTAAATTGAATATTAATGAGATGCTCTTTCGTATCTCCCAGCCACATAGATCACATTTACTCGTACAGCATAAATTAGCAAAAGCTTTGATCAGCTCTCGTTCCTCTTCGCACCGCCCCCGCACAGCGCCGATAGGAACCGGCTGTTGACAGACACGAGCCAGGCGATAAAAACCGATAATAATCTCATCATCCTCGACTCATCGCAGAAGTCTCCAACAAGCCCCATTCAAAAACCACGTGGCCGCGAAAAGCCACTCAATTTCACTTCGGTTTTAAGTCGTCAGAAGATAGCAAAAAAAAAATGAACCATCCCACCATCAGAAGCGTACTTTGTGAAGAGCTTTGCACGGCCGGCTTTTTTCCGGCTGTTTAAAAGTAAAGTCGGGAATGGTTTACCCACCACCACTCCCCTTTGCTCAACTCATTCCCCTCGCCGAATGCAAATGATCCGATTTCACCGTGGAAAGTGAGCGATTGGATCGGCTCAATAATAATCCAATGTAAAGTGCTCTCACACACACTCACGCTCGTGCCACTGCCCTTTCACCTCTCTCTTGCTCGCTCTTTCCATGTATTGAAGCATCATCTCGTAACGCACGTCCTAAGTAGCTCCGGTGGCCTTCTTTTACGACGCGAACAAAACCGCATGACGGCAGCAAAATAAAAAGCTGCACACACGCGCACCGTCGGTGGCCAAACGTCATTCGACGCGGGACCAAGTGGCACCGATATCTATCGCGAAACTAGTGCCATGGTTGGGAGAAAACTTTCCATTAATCAATATTCATAAGCGGCCCAACTCCGGGGTTGGAGGGTAACCGGAAAACTCCGCCATTCCAGAGTGATTCAGGCGGTGGTACATATTATCTAGTGGCGGACAAACGGGATATTCCAAAATCGATTATGATCCGATTAGCCTGGTCGGGGCAACGTGTCCCGAACGGCGAAGCGTTGACGCAAATCGACCATCGAGTGTCCCGTGGTGCTGTTTATTGCATGTTTATTTGCGTTTCACGAGTGATGGAATAGCATTCTGAGGAAATCTCTTTAAACGGATCAAAACCCCCGGTCAAAACTGTTCGATAACTTTTCGATAACGCTTATAAGGAGGTTTTTGCCAAGCGAATTGCATACATTGTGGCTGCGTTTGATCGAGCTAAGTAAACCACGCCTAAAAGTATGCAATTTTAAGTTTATAGAACGAAGTTTGAAAGATTACTGCTCTCATTCTTTTTTCTCTGCTTGACGTTTTAAATTTACCACCATCCACCGAGTTGTATTACATGACTCTTTACTGTATGTTTAAACTCATATTTGCGCACCTAGTTAGTCATCGTTTCCTTCATTTCGCTTTCTCGCTGCAATAACATTATCCGAAAGCATTTTACCAATTGCAACAAAACGTCACGATCCACATCAACCAGGCACGTTCACATCGTTTTCATCATTTGGCTACGTTTGTTGCAAAAGTTCCATACATTCCACGTGGAGTCATGTGCCATTTTCAACCGAAACCACCCACAGTTTGGTCCTGCGAGAGAAGAGAATAGTGCACCCAAAATTATGCTGCACCAGGGTGTCAAAATGTCCCCACTGCTAATTTCCTTCTTCCTGCTCCCCGTTTTCCACTCCGTTTATGATGCCTTATTCGCTCTGATTCCGATTGCCATGGAGTCATTACCCAAGCGTACATTTCCATTAAATTCGTACCAACTTTCGGTATAAGCTCGCGTGGGGATTGCTCACCACAAAGTCAAATTCTACGGCCCGTTGCATTTGAACGTTGGAACATTATTCCCTCGCTCTCGCTCTCGCTTATACACACACACACACACACTAAGAAGAAACCCACACAACGTTGGACAAAGTTTATCAATCTCATCCGACGGTGATGGGAACTACGATGAGCCCAATCGGTGACTGTGTGCGAGATGACACTTGCTCTGTTCCGTGACGAACCGAATCTAATTTAATCATTACTCCCGTTATTTGTCAAGAAGCGTCGGCACGGTGTGCGGAGATTTTTGGCTGACATGCAGGACGTGATGGAGAAATCACGACGACCAAATATAAACCCCAAAAGCTAAACAGTACCCCAAATAAACCTCGGGTCTCATAAACCAAACGTTTCCCTCCCAAAAATGCTCATTCGAAATCCTCCATTATGAGGCTTTGTGCGTGTTTGTGTATGTGAGTTATACGCATTGAAGGCAAACAACCCATCGAGGTTGACAATAAAACTGGCTAGAAATTCTTCTGTGTTTCAATGTGCAGGACCAACATACTCGCGTGCCCGGTCTGCCAGAAAGGTAAACAAACCCGCCCGTATGGTTTTATGCTGTACGGCCATTTATGCGAAATCTCACCACCGACAGCCACGAAATGAACAACAGCGCAACGAGATCCATTGTTTGGAAAGGGGATCACCTCCAACTGCTGCTCACCACCCAAGTCCCACCCACTTGAAGCACGTAAACTTTTTCAATCACATTTTAGGGATCATTTTTCTTCCGACTAATGAAACGGAGGAATTTGGGGGTTGGGTATCGAAGTCGGAAATAGGAGTCGACAAATTTCCTGCCAGCACCAGCAAGATCCTTGATGGTTCGGTGGATAAATGGTGGCGTTTGTTTGCGCCACGATTCCGATGTGGCCACCGGCTCGAGGTAAATCGCGTCCGAATGTCTGGTTGGTTTATCTTTTTATCTTCTCGGTAGGCTTCAAATTTTTCTGGGAACGAGAACATTCCCAAACGTTTTGGTCACATAATTTGAATTAGTTCGCGGTAAGCTATTACGCAGAATACGCCAGAAGTTAGCAATTGGAGCGTTTCCGAGCAAAGGAAATGGGACTGATATTGTTTTGCTTCCTTGGAATCGATTCGCTTGCAGAAAAGTAATGCTTGGGATGAGATTTGTTTATTTTGATTAGCGTGGTAAGATTTACGCACGCTGTGATTTATTTTTAGAAAGATTCATACAAATAAGTGCAAAGTTTGATTAGAAAAGTAGGTAATTATGAAACGATGCCTGTTAGTATTGATGACTCGCTTCTGCTATACTAATTGCATAGTTTTCGGCGTTATAATAAAATGTATTGAAATATTCTACTATGCGGTTTCTTTCTCTAAAATCCTCATTCAACCCACTGCAAAAAATCATTCACCCCGTCTAGACAAGCTATAAGGAAAGCTGACGAATTTTCCACGCAGAATGTTTTACATGTAATATAAAAAAAAACCTTCCATACCGAGTCTTCTGGCAGGTGAAGCATGAAGCGAAACGAAACAATAATTTCCTTAAACTTTCCTTTCGTTGCACAAGCGCTTGGTCCGCCCGAAAGGGAAACACCACCCAGCATTCCCTTTTCTTCACGCGAGCCCTTTGATCCCTTTCCGACAAACTTCGGGGTCTGTTTTGTCTCGTTACTGCTATTGTTTCTTTTTTTTGGGTTTACTCTCCATAACTGCTCGGTTTGTTGTTAATGAGCTTTGGCAGAACTTTAACGACACTTTCATGTGCTGGTGAAACAGTATTCGATCAAAGCGCAGGAAGTGCTCTTTGGCTGCAGTGAATGTTGCTTTCATTCTATTACCTTTAGATTCTTGTTATATTTGTAATGAGTAAAACAAATAAGTTACGCACCGAAAACCACTAAAGCAACAAGCAAAAAAAATTCCCTCTGTTCCTCATTTGCGCTTATCATTTTCAGTTCACCTTTGGCAGTGTTTTTCATTAGCGGCTCACTCGCTAAGAAAAGCCATAAGTTTCTTGGGATACCATCAAACATTACGTTCTCCGTAGCGTAAAAGCAACACCGCACAAGCTGAATACCCGAAATGGTTCTCGTCTTACGACGACTTTCTTCCAAAATTGCATGGGGTTGAGCTTACATTATGGGACTCGTTTTTTTTGTACGCTTATTTCTTTCTCTGTTTCTCCTTTGTTCCTTTTTTTCATAAATTATTTTTCCCGGTTGGAGCTTTGGAACCGTTTTGTGTAGAAATTTTGACAATCTCGTACCGTGGCGAGCTGGATAATTGATGTTACATTCTTTTTTTTTCTCGCCGTTTGATTTCCTTACCAGCTTTTAATACGTTTCGAACAAATAAATAAACCACCTCGGAAAGCGTCTTTTGCCAACGGTGCAGACTTATGAAATTATATTTCTCCAATTTTCGCTTCAATTATTTCTAATATTGTACACCCCGTGCGTTGAGATGAAAGAGCGTGTTATTATGGTTCGCAGCGCATTACACCAGTAACCGTCAAGCGTGAGAAATAAAAGGGGAGCTTTTTTATTGTGCTTTCTCAATGGTTTGGGCACGCCACCAACACGCGCAAGGACACTTGTAAAATTGAATTGTACTGCAAGAAAAGCGGTGAGTAAATGCCGCTGTTAATGGTTTTATGATACGCGTGTATGATCGACACGAAAGGTCAATTTGTAATCAATTTAACACAAGCTCGGTCACCGAGAGTGACAAATTATGCTTCCCTTCATAGAACGCGTGAACGACTGGGCGTCTCCATTATGTAGCGTGCGCGAGCGATTGTATTATTTACTGTCGTCGTTCTTCCATTTCTCCGTCTCACCCTCATTACAAACTCACTTTGGACACTAAATTTCATTATCATTTATTCTCTTTACAAATTGTTCCATTAGGGAAATGAACCCGAGCGGAGTTCATATTTATTTATTAACCCACTTGGAATGGTATGGACAAACATCACACCGCTTGGGAAATATTTAATCGACTCATCGCACCTAGCAACCGGTGTGCGCTGCTTTGATTATAATGAAATATATAAATCATAATATAGCCCTTCTCCCTCTCTCTTATCTCTGTTCCGAATATTCTTTCAGCTACAACAACTACCAAGCGCATTATTTAAAAGAATCAATCTACCGTCAGGAAAAAGGGACTACGGTGCGAACGCCACATCCAACGGCCACCATCCTGCCGGTCACACGCCATGGATTACATCAAAGAGCTCGATATTCGACTCGACAAGGAGCACTACTATGCCGGTGAAGTGCTCTCGGGGCGAGTCATAATGCACACTACGGAAAATTTCAAGCTCAAGTGTAAGTATGCGCTAAGTGCACGAACATGTCTATGGTAAGGTGTCCTCATACTGGGCCACCTCTGCTCCTCCCATCATATCCATTCGCTTTACCACGCACCGAAAAAATGAAGTAATAATAATGAAAGAAGGAACGCAGTGCATGGAAGCAGTAAATCCCGAGTAGCTAAAATGACTAAGAAGGTACTAAGCACACAATGGGAAGGCCGATGGGAACAGTGGATTACAGGGATATAACGCTTTTATGACCATTTTTAAAAGATTTTTTTAATCACAATACGTTACCCTTGGTTAGTATTATGCTCCAATAGACATGACATACGAAAAAAGTATCTTAAATACCAAGAAACTACTTTTATAATTAATTGTACCACACCGAAGTTTCGATCAATAATTCCAACGTACTACCTTATCATGAACAACGCAGGACACACGTTGCTGGTGGCCCTTTTAACTGTAAATGGCACAATGTTTACCACTCTAAGAAACTGTTTTCTTCTCCAAAAGAACCTCGGAAAGCATGAGGCTTCTCTCTAAGAAGAAGAAAGTACACAAACGCTATGTTGTCCGTAATTTGGCAAATGTACAAATTTACATCCTTACAAGTCCCATCCCAGCATCACAGGCGATGGCGTACGGTGAAGCAATGGGACTCATCCTCTGGTCCCAACAAAAACCTGATCATTGTTAGCTTTTCGTCGTAATCTACACATGTCACTGCTAGGTTTCCGTGTCGGAGCTCAGTTATCACGCGTTTGCATTTCCCATCCCAATCCCTAAAGCCTTTGCCACCTTATCGTTCCGAAAAGTACAACCAGGAATAACAAGGTGACATGGAAGTTTCCTGCCGCATGATTCGTCCGTCCGTTATTACCCCTCCCCACAGCATCATGGTATAACATTCCATGGATCTGACATGACAGAAATCCTGCCACTGGGTATACCGGGTGCCACACATCCGTCGTAATCACATCGGAGTCGTACACCTTCTGCACCACTGTCAGCGTGTGGATGCTGACCGGTAAGAACTGTATCCGGTTGGGCTTTTAGCCCTACCCCCTCAGTGGGCCACGACTGAACGGAGTGCTCTCATGTTCCAGTCGTTTCGCTTTTCGTGTTGCCTGCCGGCCAGGCTATCGTCATTCCTCTTAAGTAATCTTACCACTTGGAAAACCACTTCCATCAGTAGAATGGCTGTGAACGGAGATTACTCTCGTATCGCACGATGAACTGCTTTGTACAGCGATGTTCAATGATGGGGCGACATGTTGTTTAACCAAAAAGTAACACCAATAACCCGAATCCCGGTGTCACAAAACACGTCCATTGTACAACATTTAATACCGATTGAATATTCGATTCATTCGACGCCTAAATGTATACAATTTGTTGCACAAAATTGACTCAAAAGCCGTTTCATGTGGCATAACATTGTGTCGTCACTGTTTTGCTAACCGCCGGCGTACAACATGTCAATGGAATTATGGCAAAAATGAAAACAACGGCATTAGCTAACCGGGCACAACCCAACATACCTTCACACGGCCAATGCGGACGATGCTTGCACATATTTGTGCTTTCACACACAAAACTTTCGCTATTTTGCACCGAACGCACCGTACCGTCTGGCTAGATCAATCGCTCCAAGTTCCTAGCTCTAGCTTCTTGGCCAGTTTTCCACACGGCGACATTCTCACTCACCCGATCCTCTTCTGGTGAGGTAACCGACCTCGGGCTTTGTTTTATGCTTTTCCCATCCAAAAAAGCATAGCGTGTAGGACACCATGTAGGAAGGGACCACACATTCTAACCTTCCATCAGTTGACTCTTTACTTTATATGCTCTCCTTGCCTCTCTCTTTCTCTCTTCTTCAGCCATCCGGTTACTGCTCAGGGGTAAAGCGCACGTCGAGTGGAAGGTGTTCGTGTCCGGAGACAAAAGAACGGTAATTACGTCCTAAACTGTGTGTATCCTTTCCATCACGGTATCATCCCTTGCTCAGGCAAACCCGTAGGGTTCTGCTTGCGGATATCGTCGACCTCTGAAAATACATAACGTTCCCATACTTTGTAGCTTGTTGACTTCACGGTAAGAAAACCGTTCAACGGGTCTGTGTCAAAGCAGCGGAACCTTGGCTAGAACCGTGTAAAATTACATCAGTTGTGCTTCGTTATTTACATAACCAAATATTTTAGATGAGCTTTAAGATCCTTTAAGATGAGTTTATGGCAAGATTTTTCAAAAAATAAAACAAAAAAAGCAAAATTGAAGTGGCAAACTCATCACGACCATCCGTCGAAATAAAAAGAAAGAACCTAACCGTACGCTCCGCTCCAGCTTATACCAAAAGAATATCCACCACCGGAAACGCTCCGGTCCCTTTTATTCGATGAATTATTTACGCACATCATTCAAATTCCCACAGCCGTTTTGTTTGGAGCGCTTGCTGTAAGTCAAATGCTCGGACCAAAATTCTAAAACCATTGCGAAGCGATAAAATTTCTACCACCACCGTGACGTGGTAGTTTTATCTGTTTGACTCATTGGTTTTGCGTCCGCTTGTTTAATTCTTCTTCGACACTGCAAACTGCAACCCTCGCGGATGATGTAAAACCACTGGCAAATAACGTTCAACCGCACAGAACGTAATCAAATGGTGCTCACTCATCGGCTAATCCTTTTTTTTCGAATTGCCTTTTTCTTTCCCCTTTCGATGGAGCTTTGTGTACGGTCGGTCATTATAGGGCCGGGCAAACCCGTCTCGGTTCACGACGCTTGAGATGGATTTAGTTAGCGGGCTCCACTTTGTGTGCGTTTGTCATCGAGTCTCGTAACCGCACACAAAGCTTCATCTTAATTTATTTGCATACTTCTCACAGTACCGCATCTGTTACGAGTTGTTGCTGTAAATGTAATGATTAGATCGGTACTCGTTTGATCGAAGGATTAAATTACAAATAAATAACATACGGCTTGTTAGTTGTATAGAAAAGCATTATAATACTTTTATAGGGCTGTTGATACTCTTTAAAAATATTTTCACATAAAAATTGTTATACCAACATTTCCCCAACCCCAAAATATTTTATGGATCGCTTTTAGTACCTACAAATCGTATCTTACCATAGAACTTATTAATGCTCTGGAAAAAGCAGCACCGATAATACGACAGTATAACCTTAACGATCCTTCCCACATTATTTGGCTCATTGTCCATTAACAGCATCATCATTATCGGGTCTTTTCACAAAAAAAGCTCTCCGACAGTACCGTCTGTCAGTGACCAAATTTCGCCGGAAATGGACATCAGCATCATCACGATTGTGCACCGCATCCAATGCTTTCTTACCCCGTTTCGAATCCCCACCGTTCGAGTAGTGTGTCGAGTGGTATCGACTGTCGAAAAAATCCTCCACCGTGATACCAAATGCGCAACAATTTCTCATTCCACGGATCTGCATCTGATGCGGTATCGGAGCACCGGACTCGTTCGTTTTATTATCCTTTTATTTATATCCTCTTTATTTTCTCTTTTTGTTTGCGTGGTGGGGATTTTTCCTGTCCGGAATATATAGGTTAAGGACGATCAGGTCTACATCGACGAGCGGGCCGTCATATGGGGTGAACGGGCGGGCGAAGGACTGGACGTGACCGTACCGGTGCTGGTGCGAGGTCAGCATCAGTTTCCGTTCCGTTTCAACATCCCCGAAACCAACCTTCCCTGCAGCTTCGAGTCACGTGCCTGTTACATCCGTTACTTCGTTAAGGTAAGACACCGACGACGACTAAGCTATTCGTTCCGTGTTTTGTGATCGCTATAATTCCCCGACGTGTATGGGGACAGAGGTCTCATTTCCCAGCGATAAATACGTTTCGGTGGAAATAAAACGTACACCCCCCCCAAAGACAATCAACAGCATTTAGTCGGACGGGGTTATATACCTGTGTGTCATGGGTATATACGGTTACGGACCGGTACTGAATATGACACATCACAAGTCCCCGGAACGAGAAGCACAACCAGAGCTAGTGTTCGCCACCAGACAGACACAGTCGGGACGAGTAAATTAACATGAAAATTCACTCACTCGCGCTCAGTAAATCGTATTTCGGTTGTGGCACGTGTCCCCCTCGGGTTGAAGCAGTTCCCTTCGAGAAGAAAGTAAATGATGCTATAATAAAATCACACGGTCATATGGTCACAATCCCGATGGCATCCGGCATCCCGTGCATACATTCAGGCGTTCGTGAACGGCGACCCAAAACAATTGAACCACATTTCATTTTTGATTCCAAAATCGCTTCCAGCCAGCAGGAAGATGACGGTCGACAGTTAAAAAAACGCAAGGCTACTGTAAACGCCCAGCAGAGTAGTAGAGACGTGATAAAATATTCAGTTTTCCGTTCCTGTCCACTGCATTAACCGCAAACTGTCGAGTGGCAAAAAGGAAGCCAGGATTAGTGACAATCCATCGGGACAGATGCCCTTCCAATGATGGCCGACAGTCTTGCTCGCTTATATGCGAGGTTCTCGATTGTGTTTCTTGACTGTTCTTGTTTGTTTGTGCCACTCCTCCTAACTAAACGGATCGTTTTTGGTGGGATTTTTATCATAAGCTGCGATTTTCTTCAAATCGTACCCATTTGCATTTGTTCTGCGTGAATGGATAGTAAAAGGGACTGTTGATTGAAAAACGGTCAAGTGTATATTTTGGGTAAACGTGGGCAAAGTGTCGATATGTTGTTAGAACCGAAACGATATGAAGCGTAAAATTGAACCGTGTGTGTTTAAAAATGATTCATCACATGCAAACAGTGGATACATGGCTTATAATAGAAGATGTTATGGAAGTCCCACCATACAAGTAATATGCATAAAAAACGTATTAACTCAACCATCCAACACATATTCTGTTGTACACAAGCGTTTGTCAATTAAACATGGACGGAAGTGCATTCGAATGAATAAAATGCAACTGATAATACAACCTATTAAGCCTAACAAATGCATCAATAAATGTTTCATTCCAACAGCAACCGGATTGATTGATTGGAAACCCATTAGATGAGCTTTCCCTGATACGAAAATCATTTCCCCAACCGACCCGATTCGATCTCTCCCATCCATTCACACAAAACGGTCAATAACTCTTTACCCACCTTTGCTTCGGGCACTGCAACCGGCTTAGTAAATCCCTTTTCCATTAATCAATTAAATCAGACACCGTGTGGAGGGCCGCTCTAGTACGAGCTTTTCACACTCTTTACACACGCATACGCTTAGGCTTTTCCAACTGCCACGTTCGCATAGCTCCGGCATGAAATATTCATCAAATCCGGCTACTGAATTCCACCGTGTGTATGAGTCCCACTCATGGAAAAAAAAATCAGGAAAAATATATTTCTGATATATACTGGAAAAATATGTCACCAGAAAAAAGGAAGCTAGGATTGATGTTGAAAGGCAATACCTTCCGGGGGCGGCCTTGTTGTGGAAATGGGGTTTTTCCCTCAATTTGGTGTGCAACTAATACATTCGACTCCGATCCATCCCCAGAGTGTGATTCGTATGGCACAAGCGAACCTTCCGGCAGTGGATGAAGTTGCCCATAATCGTTTCCCCATTTATAACATATACTAACACCTTACGTTCCTCTGCTTTTCCATTTTCGGACTCACTGCGGCCCTACATGCTACGGGGATCGGTTCTACGGTGTAGGTTACGATTGATATTCCTTACGCTTCTCCACCGCAAGGAATCAAGTACTTCACCATCATCGGACCACATATAGACTGTATGGATGAGCAATATCTGGTGAGTAGGTATTATATTGAACGGAATCGAGATCCGGTACGGCCCACTTGGTGCTGTTGTACCGGACAGTTCGATTAGCTGGAACAAACCGAAAAAGATATAGGTTAAGTCACACAATACCCCCCTGCTCACATAACCATGTGTCTCGTTCTTTCCGCACGCTTCCAAAGAAACCGGTTTCGGGACAGGACAAGAAGGTCAAGTGTTGCCTATGCTGTGCCAAAGGACCCGTTACGCTCAGGTACGTAAAAGGCAGCGAATGTTTTATTTATTCCCGTGCTTGTCCTCAACGATTGCGCCTCTGTTTTTTTTCACTAACCCCCAAAAAAAATCCCCAGAATGCAAGAATCTTTCAGCGGATGTTGTTCAATCCTCGCCAAACAAGCAATGCGCGAAACTTTTCTCCATTTCTAAGGGAGAGTTTTTTTTTCCTTGCTCTTTCGGTTATTTCTGGATGACCTTTAAGGGCATGTGCACCCGAACTGGTGAAAGTTTTGAGTTATGGGCTTCGAGTGGAAATAATCGCATTTCGGAGCCATCCCTTGCTTTTATGCATTTCTTATGAACCGTAGAATGGCTGATAAAGGGGCAAACAACCACAACAACAAAAAATAATGATTGTTGTTTGCATGCTTTACGCTCGCCATTTGTTTGTTGACCCATGCAAGAATATAAGGAATGCCGATGTTATGATGTAGTTCTATACAGCTTAGTGAGCTTTCTTTTTATTTTCTATTTGCCCTGTCGTATCGAATGAGCATCATTTGTAACGAGAAAGTTTTAATGTTCAAAACAACCCAGCAAAAGGAGACTTGCAATGGGTAAAGTTTTAGTGATTGATGTTAACAATTGGGCAAATTAAAACAAGAAATCATATGAAAACAAATTCAATAATAGTTGAGTTTATCGGTTGAAATGCTTTTTAACACAATTTAATTGAACACTACTTGACCCTTTTGATTAGGAATAGAAACGCCAGAAAGTATGCAATTGCAATGTTAAGTAGTCTCGTTATTAGGAAAAAGAAGTGAAGGGAATTTTATTGCATACTTTCAGGCGTGTATGCCTAGTGTAAGCTATTACTACCTTTCATTCCATAAATATTATTAAATACACCTGAAAAATGCCTCTTAGGCAAAAAACGTTGGACAAAAGTGATTTGAAATTATTTATCAATTTATAATATTTTATTATTAAGAGGAAACAATCATTTCCCACTCCATATATTCAGGAGATAAATTTCTCACGAGTGATTACAACTACTGCTTTTCCTTTCTATGAACCGGCACCGGTAACATACTATACTAATGGCCTTACCGCCCCATGCGGGAATTATTAGATTCGATCAACGGCTTCAATCCCCCGAAGCTCGCGTAGATTATTGCACGATCCCACGTCGACTGCTTAAGCGCACGCAACCAGCATACCAAAGCCGGTGTACCGATTTGTGAAATTGCACCAAAACAACCCGTTTCTTCTTCCCGTTCTTTCGCACTTCCAGCTGTTCTCTCGACCGGACGGCCTTCTGTTGTGGTGAAACACTCAAGCTGAAATCGATCATCGACAATCAGGGCGAGGAAGCAGTCAAGCTAAAGGTGCGCCTGCTACAGTACTGCGAGTTCTTCGTCGAACGGGGCGTGCTCGGTGTGACGAAGGAGGTCCAACACCTGGTGCTCGAGTACAAGGGCGAAACGGTGGTACCGAACGAGCGGCAGGATACCTGTGCCAACCTGCGCATCCCAACCATACCAACCACCACGATGGGCGTCTGTCGGCTGGCACAGATCTACTACACGCTCGTGGTAAGGCATTGCTCGTGTGTGTTTGGTGTTGGTTGCATGTCGGTTACCCCTATGTAGCCTAATCCTCGGCACGGAGACCTCTCGACTCTAATGAGCCTTCCGCTTACCACAGGAGAAGCTGTGCCTCAAGTACAACATCGGCTGCACACAACTATTTGCCCAGCCGATTGGGCGGGGTGAGCTGTGGTTAGCTGAAGCGTTAAAGCTTCACCGTGGTTCTGAAGCGTCCAAACCAAATCTGTCACGTTCGCGTTACGGCGCCGAGAGAACCGTACACGGCTCATTACTGTTAGACGCATGAATGTGGTGTGGTTTTACAATACTTTAAGCACAGTGCTGCAGACACAGATGAATGAAGCACTGATTTTTAAGACAAAGGAAAGAGGACTGGTGTAAAAGCAGGTCATTAAATGGAAAACGGACAAAATGCTGACGAGCAGACACATTCGTTAACTAAAACTCGAAAATATATATATTTTTTTTACAAATAATATTCCACACAATTTAATTCAGAAAGATTTGTATCCTGGTCACGGCACCAAAGCTTTTGGAGCTAAAATCTCTTCCCAATGGAACAGTTTTGTTTGCCAACTCAGTGCATCGTACCATCTGTCCGTAGCAAATCCTGGCTAATGGGCACATAATTCCGTGCTGTGTTTCAATCAATTCTCGCGGAAAAACCGCACGCTTTGTGTGGGACAAAACCACAGCGAATCGTAAAACCACATCAGTCACCGCAGCTGATAGAAGCGACCGGATAAATCCGACTCCAAGGCCGTGGGATTAATTAATATTTAACAGAGAGATTATAGTGCAGGTGAAGGTGATTTCAGAAATCCACCCCAAATCGAACACTAATCAATCGTCGATTGCCAGCAGACTGTGCCAGTTCCACCCTGCACCCGCAGTTGCATAATTTGCTCCCGCACGAAGCCGCTTAATCTTACATTGAAAATACATTTACCACTTTGGTGTTTTATCCCCTCCGCTTCCACAGGCCTGCCTGGAGTTCGATAAATCGGGTGACGACTTGCAAATTAACTTCCCCATCACGATCGGCACGGTACCGTTCCGAATACCGAACAGCAATCTTCAACCGCACATAGGATACGGTAAGTTTGATCGGCAGGTATCGTCCGCGTTTTCTTCCCAGCATTCGCAGCAAACGGTAAATCCTGCCGGTCTGACAGGAACGACAACAGCAAATGGGAAAGCGAACGATGCCACCATGCTTCGTGACTTGCGAACGTAGCACTATGCAGTGCTGCATTCACATTCCCTGCTCCAACCGGAAACTGGGCGACAGCACGATGACAACGCTGCCAAGCTAACCTCTGACCTTTTTCGTAAACGGTACCAGCTTATCCTTTGAATACTCACAAGGAAGAAAAAAACTATAATAGCTCCAGAAAAGGAAGTTAGAATGGTGGCATCCCGGGTGACAGTGTCAAACCGTCTGGTAGTAGAATGTTGATATAAAGTATTCATTAGTGGATCGAAAATTAACTGAAGTTGTTTGATGCGATGGGGAAATTAAAATAGACAGTAAGGAAAATATTGTCAATCAGCATGCAATGAGATGTTTAAAAGTTTTCAAAATAACTTCAAATTGCATAACTTGGGGCGTATTTCAATCGATACTCGGGTTTTTTCGGTTAAATCTATGCAATCTCATTGCATAGTTTACTACGTGTACTAAGGATATTTGACGTGTAAATTGAATCACCGCTTTGTCACAAACAATCCGTCCACGGTTAGTAAAAAAAAAAACACTTCTCACCCCCCAATCTACTCCAAAGGGCCAAAAATCCGTTTATGGTGCGTTGTGGAAGGAAAAAAAAATTTCAAACGTAAACCTCCCATCAAGTGCGTTATATAGCTGGACGAAATCCCTTTGCTGGGGTTTAAAGAGTATGTGCTGTCCCAACCCGCTGTCAATCCACGTTTCACATTCGTTCATTGACAGACCCGTACCCGGGGCCCGGAAGTAAAATGTTACCACTCAGCTTTTACGACGTTAACGTACGAGATTACTTAAAGCGTCAGTCAAAATTCATTAGGCAAAGTGACGGGTGTCGGAAACACCGAAAGAAAAAAGCGGGGTCCGTAACAGAAACAGGTTCTGTTCGGTATGACCAACACAAGACTTTGTAGATAGTAAATCACCGTATCAGACCATTGGTTAGCTACCCGTGTATCGCTCGTTTCACTTTCGGTGCCATTTTGTCTACTGTCCCTTATTGAGCCGGCACTATGGTCCAGTTTTTTTTTATTATTGAGCTATGCGCTCGTTTAACGACACTATTTTTCTCCATTTTTTTCTCAACGCAAAACAACCCATAAACCCCTTTCTGCTTTGGTGCCGTTTCTTCAACAGATGTTGCTATCGATCACGTCGAGGGTGGCACTTACATCGGGCCGGAGTTCCTGCTGGGCGAGGTGTACGACGGGTGTAACGTGAGCGACAACGAGCACCGGGATCTGGCGCCACTCTACCGACCGGTCTATCTGACGGTCGTCCGTAGCTCGCAGCAAATATCGGCCAAAGCGGTCGAGCGCAACAACCGTCGACAATCAGCTTCAGCCGTCCTGGGCGGTGGCCCAATACCTTCCATATCCACGGTAGATGGCGGGGGGGCGTGCAGTAGCGGCACGAACGGTGGTGCCGGTGGTAGTAAAGGAACGGCGGATGGAAAAAATGATCTCCAGCGGCACCGGAAGTAGATCGGCATACTACCTTTGTGCACACGATGCCAGTTTTACAACCACACCCATACCTTACGAAGCGTCCATGGGCAGGACTTCTCCACATGAAAGAAGGTCATTTCTCGGTTTCGGTCCACTGTGAAAGCTATCGTCAACAAAACCATCCCATTCGCATACGCCTCGTCCCACCCACAGCTGGGGGAGCCGGAATATTTGAAGGACAATTTCCATTCCAACTCCTTCTTCCTGTTGTCGTCTTGAAGGAAAACACGAAAAAAAAGGACAACAACGACCCAAACCTGTCCGAAAAGTTGGTGATTGAAAAATGGTGGGCTACAGCTCAGTGGAAGAAAGGGAAAAGGATTGTCCAACACAAGGTTCCCCCGTACGGTTTGCGATGTAAACATGCTTTCAGAAGAAGAAAAAAATGGTTACAAACACTCACACACATATAGCGAGAATATGAGTGCAAACGATACACACCTTCGTAGGTTCAATTCGCCCGGGGTGGAAAAATCAGACTCCCCAAAGCGACTTCAGAGCTTTAACACGGTAGAGACGGTACGACAGAATGAACGGACGGTGAGTTTACCCAAACAGGCCAAACTAATTAAAAGAACACATACTCACCAATGCACCAACACCAACACGCACACATTGTGAAAGGAAGTCCCCAGCGTGCCAAAGATTTCGGACACTCAGCGGAGTGGAGGTGGTAGAGCCCCTTTAGCTTTAAGTGCGATAGGTAAGGTACGAGATGTTGGGCCATCTTCGTTTATTGGTTTAGGTGTGTTAGGCTTTTCCACGAATTCGTATCCTTCTTCGGTGTGTCGTTAGCCATCGGTGTGTCCTTTGGTGTACTAGTTTTTCTATGTTTTCCTTTCCACCTGAATGTACTTCATAGTGGCCGCGTGTACCAACCGTTTGTATCTCATCGTTTCCAACTATCCGTAAGACTTTCTGTTTTTTTGTGTGTGTGTATTCAAACGACCTGAAACGATATAGAGGAAGTTACCGGCGAAGATTGTTAAATAGTATTTTGACGATAACTTTATTTGTGGCGTTTTGCGGAGAAAAAAATATTCCTGAAGAAAGCTTTCATGCTTCTCTCACATTGAGGAACATTGTATCCTTTTCTGTAACTTTTTTGTTGTGATTTAGGATCGATAATTGGATGGCCTCCAATTGATTTCCCTCCAGAAATTAGGCAAACGTATCTGCCAGCTCAGTTTTAAAACATTAGCATCATCCAACAGTCTTTCCTTACCATTTCCCGTAAAATGCCACGAACTAAGTATAGCAACGGAATATGTCAATATGTGGTTTCTTTGCGTGGTTTCAGTGGGTTATACCCGTTACGGTTGGATGCGATTTTTAACCCTTTTGTAAAACGAGTAAATCCATTTGCCGAAACGAATTACACTCACAAACTTTCGGTAATACGATGCTGCTACTACAAGTTAACGAAGATAGCAAAGAAAACCACAGATACAGCTACGGTACAAAACAACAAAGAGATGTTCTCCCAAATTATTAAAGCCCAATTTAACGTCGCAGAAAGAAAGCACAAGAACATCTGAAGAATGATAGAAACCTAAATAAAATGGGAAGCAAAACATATGAAGCGTCAAGGATTTTAAAACCATTTTTTTTCATTCATTTGATGACAGAGCAAAATCGATTGGTTTTATCTATTAGTTCAAACGATAGTGAAATGTTTATTGTGTAGTACGCAATTTGAAACGAATTACATTCAGCAGCATTCCGGAGACGTACGAACAGTTGTGCCAAAATGCTCGCCCTGCGTAATGTCTAACTCCGCGAAGAGCTAGCATACCTTTGGGCGCAATTATACCATAGTTAGTAACTGTCACTCTAGTGAGTTTGTAGTAATTGCGCTTCATTCGAATGACGTTTGTTTTTGTTCCTTTTTTTTGTTTTGTAGTAAGTCTAAACGTTAAATTCATGTTTTACACTTTTCATGTGCCGATATTACCTGTCAGTGTTTCGTTTTTCTTTTACATTTGAAATTCCTTTAAATTCCTATTAATTGTTTCACGGAAAAAATCAGACCACTCTAAACCATGAGAGAAGAATGTTGGCGGCGTCGTTACATTTCAGTTTTTTTTTTAGGATTTACAGATTATTCTCCTTTTTTCGGTGTCGCTAAGCACGATTACATCTATTACATTCTATTGATTTGCTCAATTAGTCTCTTATCGTTTTGCAAGTATTGGTTTTTTTCTCCCCACACTGTTTTGCAAGATCTTTCTCTATCGCTACTAGGTGTATGATTATCGTTGACGGAGTGGGTTGTTGGTTTAGCTTTGACTACATTTTAGCTATGAACAGAATATATGAAAAATTGGTATTAACTCCTAGGTTCACACCGTTTTTTTTTTCTTCTAATTATGCCCCGGATATCGAATAATGTGTTGTGTATGTGTCTGTCGGCTTCCGGGTATATGTGAGAGTGCATTCGATTTATTCCGGAACCATTGCGCTGGTGAGATTACGCGAACATTACGACAGTTAATATGTTACACCGGCGGGTAACATCGATTATCGAGTTTTTTAAGCTATCTACCAAGTTACCGGTACCGGATCTATACTATTGCCCCGGGCAAGTAGAGAACTGGGAAAGAAATGTAGCTTTCCATCGAAAGTAAGGTGAATAAATAGAACCCCTGTGTCAAAATGTGCTCAGCGTACTGTGTATGCTCTATTGTAGCATTGTTTTGTGAGCTAATAAAACAAACTTCCCAACACCTTTACAAGCGTTTCTAACCCATTCTTACTACTGGCTGTTAGGCATCCATAAAGAAAGGAATATAGGAAAGCATGTTTCGTTACTCGTTGGAATTGTTAGTTTAATGCGAATCCTTGCATCGTTTTCTTTTCTACTGCAACGCGGTACGATGGCAAGGAGATGATTGTTTGTTGAATTGCTGTTGTATTAGCTATTAGTGTTTTTTTGTTCCACACTGCTGTCTTCTTATAACTCCTTCCCGCCTTATCTACTGGGAGGCTAACTTTCATTAACAAATCGGGCTGGTTGTTAAGTCGTGCGTTATCCCTTATTCTATATATAATCGGCCACCGGTGCTTCGATATAAGAAGCGAATTTTATGTATCACAAAAACAAAAACACTAAACTTGTCACGTAACGTATGGTTAGTGATGGTACTTAATACGGACAGAATTCACCGCTAATTTAAAGTGTTTACACGAAATTGTCTAAGCACAGATGAGGAGAAAATTATCTACAGCAATATCAAGAAATAATGGAAACGAGAGGTATGGTAAACAGAAAAGATGTATGTGTTAACTATTACATTGAAATGTAAAGTGAAATTAGGCAGGAGTGCGTGTTATGCTTACTTCTTCCATTATACAAAAAAATATAGAATTTACTAACATTTTCCTTCTGTCAGGAAAATATGACAGGTGAAAGGAAACTTCAATCATTTTTTTAAAATATGTTTCGAATTACGTGCGGCCATGAAAATAAGAGAGAGAAATTAACGAATTGAACAGAGCAAGTTAATAAGAGGAACGGTTAGTAAATCAACGTAGTGGAATCCCCGTTGTGCCTTTCAAGTTTAATACGACGCAACACGTATGAATAATGTTTATTCTCTCACTAACACAGCGAACAGAATAGTGGTACGCGTAAAAGAATATGTGTTGTTAACTACAACGTTACTATCCGATTATTTGTTGTATGTTTGCGTGTGAAATGGCTACATATATCTAAACAGCTATTTTACATTGACAGGTTAACTAAGACTCGACTAACATCACTAAAGTTACAGAATGGAACGATAGTAAAACGAGGAAATGAACACAAAAGAAGGGCTATTCAATGTAGTGTGGTGACGAATGGAATGGACATCATCCGGCGTCCTAACACTAGAGTCCGGCCCGGCTGTCAAGATGTAGTGCGGATTTTCGGTCAAGGAAAGATATTTAGCTTTCACCGTCGGGTTTGGCCTGCCATTCCGTAAAGGCTGTGGTTATCTGTGACTTCAATGTTACCCCTAAACCGAATAGTCAGTACGGTTCTGGAGGGCATGATCTCTGGGCCGAGAATTAAACCCAATCCGGCTAAGAATACTTCACACTTTGATGTAATAGTTATTACACTTGTGAATTGAGTGTGTGTGTGTGTGTATTTGTTGTCTCTTCTTCCACTGATCTGACCAATGTTCCCTTCGCGATTAGGAAGAAACTCACCGTTCACAATTTGCCACGATCACATTCAATTTCAATTCGACCTATCAATGCATTTCTCTCAGATTTGAGCTGCACCGCCATTATCATTACTTTTGCTATTATCGAACGAGGAACGATCTTCGTCGTGTGCAGCAGACGAGGACGAGGAGCCCGCTACGTCTGTCCGTCCATTGCTTCTTGTCACAGCGGCCAGCGTGACATTGATGATGGTGCTATTAGTATTACTACTGCTATTACTACTGTTACTACTACTCGCCTGGCCACCATTCGGGCAGGACGCAGGAGCAGAGCTGGATGAACTGCTCGCGTCACTTCTGTTGCTATTACTGGTACCGTTGGTCAGCCGTGCGGCACGGTGCTGCCCGACACCAACCGATACCGCGCTGCTTACCATCGTCGAGGAGGACGGAGCGGAAGACGAAGAGTTGGAGGAGGAAGAGGACGAAGCGGCCGATGTACTCGCACCATCGTCGTCACCGTGCACTACTTGGTGCAGATACGTCTCAAGCCGATCGACGAGTCGTTCTGTAAAAGTCGTAAACATTCGGTTAGTTACACGTGTGGTTTACATAGCGATCGCGTTGTCCTACCATCTTCACTGTCATCAATGGGGATATCATCGATGGCGCTATCGTCCGACTCCACCATCGACAGCGGGACCATCCTTATCCATGAAGTCGTCTCGGAAGTGGTGGTCGGTGCTGTGCTACTTGCCGCACTGCTACCTCCACTTGTACTGCTGCTGCCGGTATCACTATTACACCCGTTTAAACTTTTCGTCTTCGTCCGACAGGTGTTGTATGCACCACAGTGAGTACACTTTAATCCAACTACATGGAATTTGACCGTTGACTCCTGGGAGATCAAGACAAAGGGAAAACAAAAGTAAATGTTGCGCATACTTCCATCACACTCGCCCTTTTTCCTTACCTTGTGACAATCTTTGCAAAGAATGTCAACGTAATAGTTTGCGTATTCCTTTGGCATGGGTGTGGCGGCCACTTCCGCATCCAGATACTCCCACAGCTGGTTCATGTCCATCATCGACGTCTGGCAGGTGGGGCAAGCATAATGGCCGGACGACAGCTAACACAAAATGGAATATTATCGTTAATGTTCCTCCCCTTCATTCATTCGCTTAAGGTTCTATACAAGACACGCACCAATTCTTCGAAGCATGTCCGATGTAGTAAATGTCCACAGTCGGGAATGTGACATGGAATACGCGATGTGTGAATATCATCCAGACACACGGGACAGTTCGATCGGGACACATTCTCCACACACTTTAAAGAACGAAGCAATATTAAAAAGAGTATAAAAGGACAGGAACAGTTCTGTGGGTGATCAGCTATACTTACCCTGTGTCCGTCAAACTTTAGCTGAAGCGGTAAACACATATTGCAAACTTCACAGTGAAAGAATCGTCCACGGCCTCCGACGCGGCAAATTCCGCACCCATCACAGTGATACTGATTACGGTCCTCGTCGTCAAATAGATTGCACACCAGGCAAGTGTACTGCGGATAACAGAATGTGTATGTGGATTAAATTGATAATCATAATTTGTTTCCCAAACTTTCATTACATGGCGTTGCAAACCTAATCTTTTTAGAATAAACAAAAAAAAAACTCTGTACCTTGAGAAATTTAACAATTTCTCAAATAACATACTATTCATTTAAATGTATCATAATTCGCTTAGGATAGTTATGTAGGCCAACAATGACTAGATGACTTTAAAATAAAATAGCAATCATAATTATTATTCTTATAATACTGGTAATTTATGTATTAAATTAAACCATACTCCGGCGATTCGCCAACCATTAATCCTTTCCTGTCAGAGTCATACCACTGTATGAAGCTTTTTTGAAAGCAAAGACCCCGATCATACTTACCCGCCCGAACCGTACGCCACACTTTTCACATTCGGCCTGCACACGTTGCCGGGTGTCACACTCAGTACAGATCAGTTCCGTCACCGTTTTCCGGTTGAAGAAATGTGTCTCGTTCTCGTCGTGGCAGTATCGACACATGTAGAATTTGTTACAGCAAGGTGTCTAAAAAAAAGCAAGAAATTCCATTAATAAAAAAAATCGTCACCGTTACCATGGAGATTACACGGAAGCTTAACGCGTGAGCTTTCGACAGTGTTTATGTGAGTTTTGCAGTGCCGCAAAGCGTGCGCGTAGCAGAAAGAAAAAGATTAATCATAACACAAGCGGATAAAAACACGGGGTCTCTCGCTGCCGCCGGTGCACGTTGGTGGTGAAAGTGATTTTGTTCCATTCAAATCATAAATTATCATCTTATTATCCGAAGGGTAATGAGAAAATGTGGCACATACACACATGCACAGCCACGGGGAGAGCAAACCACCGTTACAATTTTGATTCGCGGTGCATGCGGATATTGGTGTTGGTGTCTTGGAATGTGTCTTGCGAGATGAAGGAAAGTGAATGAACTGTCTGCTAGACCTGCATGGGCTGGTTTTCGCTACTTTCGCTCTCTTTTCTTCTTTCTACTTCCTACCGTCCGGTAACCTTGGACAGACGGGCAGCATCCCATCGCAGACACTGGGGGTTTCCCTGGTTCCGGGTTGTGCGGGAACTTACCACAAATTTTGCCCGTCGTTTATAGTGTGCACACCCGACACGCTTTTCATTTTCGTCCTGTTCCGTTGCAGATGATACGGTGGCCGTTGCATTGCCACCGTTGGGTGTTGGAATTGGCTTCTTTTCATCCATTGTGCAGTGTTTGGGGGGCAGCAGCTGAACCACTCAGGGAAGCAATCGGAAGGTGAAGGTACTCCTTCCGCCGGATACACTTCTTCCCGCGGTTGAGATTACGAGCTTCACAAATATATAATTCTACACCAGATTCATTATGCTTCACGATTTGAGATTTTGCACACCTGCCCTCTGCACCAGATTTACTATTGTTTACACTGGAGACACTTGCCACATGACATTTGGCTGCTCAACAACTGATCCTGCGCAAAGCTCCGAGATCCGTTGGTGCCTTTTTTTCCACAAGCTTAAACCACGATCAACCACTTTGCATGCTTTCTTCCAAGGAACAGATAATTTTTAACACCATAAACACACTGTGTTTTCACACTTGCCGCAATTTCAGCAAAATACACGAAATAACCACCGCTTCAACTGCAATATAGGATGTTAGGCGCATAAATAAAACTACCACTACGCACACTATTTACACACATGCAGCGCTGCGTTTTTTGTTGTTATTGTGTGTATTGCCATAAAATCAATCTATCCATTTGCTGACTGTGTTGCTGCTGATGTTGCTAAAAGCCACACACAATCAGCAACCTACCCCACGCGCTTCACTCTCCCTCTCTTCCACTGTGGTATGTCAATAAAAAATAAAAGTCTTTTCAAAAAAGGGAAAGTGAAACTGCACACGCGACGACCGCGACGACTTGACTTAGGGTCGCGGACGAGCGGCAATCGTGTCTCTCTTTCTTCTTTCACTTTGACGTCGCGGAATGATGATGATGATGCTGCTACTGCTGCTGATGATGATGATGACGGAGAGGGTTGTTCGTTTCGACGTGGGTTGCTATGTTCGCATGCTCCTCAACGTCATCGATTGTGTGTGCTCTTTGTTGTTGCTATTTTCACCGTGGATTGCAACTTTAGCCACATTGAGAACCACCCATGATTGGATGCGCTGGAACCACTAGAAGCCACCGTTGCAGATCTTCTGGAGCACACTTTCCCTCTCTCATGCCTTGAAGCATCGTAGCAAACGGGGCACATAGATCATTTCCCTGGTTACGAAACCTGTGCACATCGATCGAACAGTGAAGCAAAAAAGACGGATATTTTGTGTCCCGTTCTGCAGCCCATCGGTACGCACAGTTCAACCACGGTTTGCACCTTTATCCTGCAGGTAAACGATGCAAATTTGCCTAATCAACGACCCCAGACACCTTAATCGCTTGTTCGATTCCAAAATCGCGTTTTCACTTCACACCTGCGGCCAGCTGAAAAGAGAGAGTGTGAGGGAGACCGTGCAGGGAAATTTTCACTTTCACAGTCGTCGTTTTGTCCGCAGCTTGCCAGGAAACTGGGATGCAACGGTTCTTCCTGATCGGCACACCAGAAGGCAAGGGCGCACCACCAGCTAGACGCACAATTTTCACCAATTTTCATTCAACTTTAGAGCAGAAATGTTTAACCAACACACAGCGTAAATTTACAGCGAATTGAAAAAATTAGCTATGACAGCTGCGTGAAAGAAGAAGCTGACGTTTCATTCGTTTGCGAACTGACAGTTCTAGCGTCTGATTCGTTTCGGACGATCCGTCTCTTTCACTCCTTGAACCATTTGAAATAAAGCCGTTGCGCAGGAAATGGGAAGATAAACATTTATGTAAATCATGATTTGTTTTGGTAATAGAGTATAATATGAAGTCTCTTGAAACTCTAATAAGCTTTCCTACTTAACTTCTAAATCGGTAACGTCCATTTGGGTGGATAGTTTTGTAGGTATCTCACCGTTCTGAGGTCCCTTTGAAGAAGAGAAGAGAGAGACAACAACCAAACCTCTAGTATGCAACAGAACACATTTTATTTGATTAAAATAATTCATGTAAAAGATTTACCCGCAAAAACATCACTAACCAACTTTTACATAAAGTTAAGCTTTGAACGCAAAACGGAACACCGTTTGTTTGTAACTTTCCATTAGTAGTGCAACAAATTTGAGTCTAGTTGAGTGTCATGAGAACAATTGAACAATGGCGTGTGTCTAGAACGGCTACGGCTTAGTCCTGCTTGCTAGCTTGCTGCTGTAGTTTAGCTTCTTTTTTCGCTTTAGCTTTACGTTGATTCGCTATCAGTACACCTACCCCGTACAGTACAATCCACAGTATGTACCCAATGTAGTACACGGAGCTGTAGTAGTACCAAATTTTGTCGACCGTTAATAGTAAGAACGCAATGCCCAGGTACGAGAAGGCGAAAAACTTTGAGATCCAACAGAGCACATTCAACACTGTGCGCTTCTGACCGGTGGCATCCTTTATGAACAATTTCACGTACAGATCCTCTATCGGAAGATAGAATGGTGCTCCGCAAATGCAGAAGTAATATCCTGCGTACACACCATGCCAGATAGCCGAAACGGCCAGCGTGGCGAGGGTACGATACTTCTTGCTAGGGAAGCGCTTGTATACGTACATTGCCATCCAGTACTGTACGCACATGTTCCAGTACTTCATGGCTTCCCGGAACGTCCAGCAGCGTTCCGTATTGATCACGTCGATGTTCCGCACCGTTTCGAAGTCGTATTCCAACGATGAGGACGGTGACACGACTGCATTGTAATCTTCCTTGCTGGGACCGTGACCTGGTTTACTGGCGCAAAGCTTCGGGTAAGCTCCAACCCCAGCCATCGTGCAAACACACTCGCTTAGCAGAATACCCGTGTAGATACGCATACGGAAGATGAAAAACGTTGGCCACACATACATCAACCGGTAGAAGAACGACCTATCTTCGTAGAATTCCTCGCTGGTGGCATACTGTGTAAAGGAACGAGTTACAAGTGATTAATGGGATTAGACGGATTAAGGGTACCTTCGAAGGCTTCTTCTTACCCCCAGCGGCCAGATGTACGATACAAGCAAAAACAGTCCAGCGTACAGTGGAATAACCTTCATCTTTTCTAGCGTTGCCCCAACGCAATCCGCTTTCCCACTGAACGGTAGGTAAATTGCATCCCGGTAGGTTTTGAACGTTATGTACGGACCCGTCAGTATCCCGACGTAATTGAAGCTGTAGTGAAAGATGTCCAACATGTCAAGTTTTAGCAGCGCACGGTCAGCATCGTTCAATGCAGCTGGTGCAGCAGGTTGTGCTTGTTTCTCATTCTCAGCGGAGCCCTTTTTCGACTCATCGATCGTCTTCGCCTTGGTGTACGCATTGTTCACCTCGAATGCCAAGCCCACAAGCTTCAGCGTTAGGATCATCTGTATCATATTCGTATGCCCGGGTGGTGAATCGTACCCCAAAAGGGACAACGATCGGAAGAAGAACAGATATCCGAACATAAACCCAAAACAGACCAGATGGCATATTCTGGAAATGAAACATCAAACGATCGTTACGTAAAATTATGCATTCTGATTACCCTTATCTGTAACGCTTACTTTCGGCTAGCATAGATTATCAGCAGTGCACTCACGAGATAACAGAAGAGCATGTGCAGCATGTGAAACCCGCTGACGGATAGCACCACCAGCAGCCCGAATCCGGTGCCGATCAGTTTCTTGTGCTCCGGGTCGATGAACTTACGATAAATCTGTCCAAATCCGATGCACGAGGCTAGCAGGACCAAATAAATGATATCGTCCTTCATCGTGTATTGCCGAAAACGACGGATGCACCACGCTACGACTCTCCAACGATCTAGCCGATCGGTTTCTTTGTACTGTGGGGAACACGGTAAAGGGTCAGATTATTTTCACACGTTTACCTCGCTTAGCGACGCCGTACACCTCACCGTGAGACGTTTTGCAACAAAGTAAAACTATGTTTGTGCCGATTTCTAATTTGGTTGCGTTGTTTACATCGAAGAACTGATAAACATTGTTGCTTGAAAAGGAAAGGGTGTAGTGAACTTTCTTGAAAAGGAAAAAGAAGAAAAAACAACCCATATTTGGAGGAATATTCAATATGAGAGGCTGGATCGCAAAACTGCTGTTTGACAGTTATAATTATGACGCAAAAGCTCAACTTATGAACGTGTTTTCCGAATGAAATGAGCTAAATAAGTTTATTTATGTAATAACAAAGTGAAAAACTGAAATTTAGAATATTTTTTTAAATTAAAAGAACTAATGTAATCAAATAAAACCACCAAAAATGAAATAAAAGCCTAAAAACGACCGCATTGATATCCGTTCTGCGCACGTTCCTGTCAAACGTCAAAAAGCAAATGGCGACTATTGACCGGCACTGCATTCCAAATCACAAAGCAGCTCGCAGTGCATTGCGGTGTCAAACTTTCACGCTACTTGGGCAAAGGAAGCCAACAAATCAGGAAAGCAAGCCGCGACGAATCGAAATTGAAATATTCCTGCAATTTCAACCATTTATTGCCATCGTAAGTGTGTCCGTCCATGGGAATCGTGTTTTGTCCTATCGTTTACGTCGTTACGATCACACAGGACAAGAGTGTGCATTGCAGTGGCTCGTGCGTGTCACGAAATAAGAAGTGTTTTTTGTTTGTGTGTTGCAGTTTATTCTGCAAAACCATACTCTTAGTTGAATGCAACAATTAAACAAAACATCATTCGCTAATGATGCTTGTGGGCAAACTTTCTGTACAGAGTGTGAATATTATTAGTCAGCAGGGAATACATTATTGCCACCCAAGCACTTTTGTCGCTGCGTGAATAGAAGGGGGTTTTGTGTACTTTTGGTACTTCTTTATATTTACCTCTCCCCGTTTGTTCTGTGGTCTTTTCATCTGTGGTTACATTTTCCTATTGTGCGTGGTGTGAAAGGTGTTGTTTGTTGGGCAGTACGGGAAAGCGGGGGGAAAATTGTGATGTGACAGCTCGCTTTAGCAAGAATACCGTTTCGTGCGCGTGTGTACACGTGTATGTATGAAAGCGTGTGTGCAAGTGTGTTAGTGGCTGTGTACAGAAAACAAGATTCCAATCGGTTTATGATATTCCTTTCACCTCCCACCGTGTACCACCCAAGCAGTGCGTGTGTAAATGCAAAGTTCAAACGAAATTCCTTCCCGAATAAATGTGTACCCAACAGATCGCGTGGCATACACCAATACAGTCTTCGGTATCATATCACCAATCGGCAGAGCATAATCGTCGGCGTGGTGCATAATTTTCACAACATCGGCAAAACATGTTTTCCGCCTAGCAGCAACAACAGCCTACTACGTCCGTTTGCGTCGTACCTTCGCGCGCGTGCACACTCACACAATACATTGCGGGGTGTGTTGAATGTGTGTAAGCGACCAGTGCCATCGCCGCAACTGCATCTGGTGCACTTTTTTGCATCGAGTGAAACTGAAACGACGCAACTCGTCGCCCACCGCCGTGTTCTTCGATCGCGGAAGAAAGTGTGCTGTGTTGTGCTGGGTTCGACCTCCCCCGATACGTGTGCGGTGTGGTAGTGTTTCGGTGTGCGTCTGTAATTCATTTGTTGATTTTTTGCTGCATTGTTGATGTTTGCCCTCCATCCCCTGCACCGTGAGACGCGTGTGCAGATGCACCCCTGCTTCCGCCCAAGCCAAAAGGGGTGCAGTAAAATAAACAATTAAGGTTTGTATTTCCTTCCGTATCGTACACCTTTTGTTATGTGCAAGCGTTTGTAGTAGTTGCGCATGGAAAGCATCCGTACGCGTGTAGTTGTGCGTTTACTGGCAGTAAGTTATTTCTTTGTGAAAACGTGCTGTTAAACAAGCTACCACTAGTATGAGTGTGTGCGTGCATATACAACCAATAGTTATCAATCATCTCCAGAAAGAATGCAGCGATAGGCAGTAGAAGTTCATTCAAACATTAGATTATGCCTCTCTCTCTGGTTTGGTATTTTGCAAACAATATCCTCCCAGAAATAACAGTGGGTCATAATACAATTGCATCAAGCAGTAGAATGTTCGGGGGTTTATACAAGTCCGGTTTCGACGGTGGTGAGACCAGTTTTTCATCGCTGCCGAAACTTGTTGAATCCGTTGCTGCTGGCTTCATTTCAGCGCAACGGTTGTTCTTCTAATCTCATCCGTCGTCAGCTGCAACTACTGCCTGTGCTGTGGTAACTTCGATTGAGGAGGAAAACAAAAAGCATCCACAGCTCCAGCCCAGCGGCAAAATCATCATTAGTGGTTGAAGCATTTGCTACATGTAGTTTCATAGGAGTCGATCGAAAAACCAGTGGTCAGCAAACGAGGAATAGAATCGTTCACGTATTTCGTGTAGCACACATTTGAAAAATTCAGATCTGGCAAACATTTCATATCACGTCTGGAAGTCTGGAAGAACTTTTAAACGGTTGTGCAAATGTCAACTTTAGCCTCCGTAAAAAAAAATAAGCGCCTTCCGTATAATCGACATTATGCTGTAGTTGGATATTTTGTCTTCACTACGGAGAAACGGTCCGAATGGATTCGTTCCCTAGTCCAGCTCCTTTAAAGTATACAATGTGATGCACCAATTTTCTGCAATATCGAAGATTCGGGAGTTTATGCTTGATTGTACCGCTAAAGGATAAACACAGTGTATGAAAGCCTGAAAACAGCATACCTGGACCTTTTGAGGTTATTGTGTCAGCTACTTGAACTTGAACGTACTTGAAAGAAATGAAAGATCTTGACTTATAAGGGAGCACCTCGTTATGAATTACGAGGCTGTAGCTCTATCAAAGGATATGAAAGATTATTGTGGAATTTTCTGAAGAAATGTACAATATACTCAAACTTAAACTCAAATTTAATGAAAATATTACTTGACAATCCCTGACCACCATGGATCACTTCGATGTCTGTATAGAGACCGCTACTCTAATCACGCTCTTTTACCTTTCATTGCCACCTCCGACTACCTTACCCTTGGGTGGCAAATCCCACAGCAGGAAGGTGAACCGTTGTTGGCCGGTAATTCCATCACAAATCCCAAAGAGGTTCGAATCCTGCCAGAAGAACCCCAGCTCGCTTACCATATCCAGGTAGTTTGGTAGTGAAAATATGATAAACGCACCAGAAGGCCAAAACGGGCCAACCCGCGATTCTTTCTCTCCTAGCCTGGAGTATAGCAAGGTTTTTTCGGGCATGCGGTCTCACCACGGACACGGGGTGTGTGAAAAACAGCGGTAGTTTTTGCGGGAACCTCCGGACCGTTTGGCCGTGGGTCAGAAAAGTTAGAAGCAAATGAGCTCTGCACGAACGAGGGAACCATTCGAACGCGAAGAGAACAGCAACAGCGCGTAGGACTCCGAAGAGGGGCCGGAGAAATGATTGAGTGGAAAAATGTTGATGATGGTTGCAACAACGGCAACAGCAGCATCGCGAGGTGCGGCAATTTGTTAAAATAAAAAAAATAACCGCCACGACGGAATGAGAAAGATGTGTGAAAGAAGATGTGAGAGAAAATGGAAGAATGCTGGCAAAAGCGCGTACGCGCACGGAACTAATGGGACGAAGCAGCGCACGAAGGAGGACAGGCGAAAAAATGGCGAAGAAAGTATGATGGAAAAACGGTGGTTTTATTTCTTTTTCCTTTTTGTTTCGGCTATCGAAGCATGCCGCGAAACTTCGCGCAAGAAAAAAGGTTCCGCAGCTTGTAGCAACAGTGGACGCACTACTATGTATATGTGCGTGTGTTTGTATGTGTTGACGGGTGATTGGAAAAGAATGCTTTAGCAACAGTCTCGAGAAAAGTGAAGATAAAACAAGTGGGAAGAAGTTGTTTTATTTGCACTGTTTGTGGGTGGGAAAACCACCTCGTAATACTAAAGGAACATAAAATGCTTAAGAACTCATAGAACAAGAACCTAAAACTAGTAACCAAAGTGGATGAAACCACCAAGCATGGAAATTATGTACGTAAGTGTTTATGTGTACTTATAAACAGGGTGCGAAGGCAAACCTCAACAAATGTCAAAAGCATGTGAAATGTTGTTTGCAAAATTGATCTAAATTGTATGCGAAAAGAATGTGGGCATGTCATTTGGTTTCATTCTCGTTACATGCTTTGTTTTCGTGGCTTTTTTTTTTGCATACACATGGGCACAAAAAATGGATGAACGTGGTCGTCGTCCCCCTCAAGGGCAAAGGGCAATCCCACACACGTTCCACCCATCGGAATGGAATGTTTCCTTTTCTGCCACTTGCAACCAGCAACCACCACCCTTCCGTGGGCACGAATTTGTATTTAAATGTGCTTCTGTTATTGTTGTTTGGAAGCTTTTGCTTTTTTTTCGGGAACGTTGTCTTCCCTGAAGCAAATAATAAATGCGTACACGTACAGCGAGTGGAACGGTTGGCGTGCTTTTTGTGAAGTTGTTCTCACTCTTTCGGTACGCTCATATTGTTCCAGCCATGTTCGTGTGGAGGCCCGTTTAAAACATGAACATTGCGCACATATGTTGAGTGTGCGTAACGTGGTGGGCGTTTGGCAAGAACAACAACAGGTTAGCGCCACCACACGTAAACACACACACTTCTTACGTATGTTAAAACACCCACCATTACGGCCTAAAAGCAGGAAAAGCCTTTCACTTGACATTGAGTGTGGAACTTACACCAGTGTTCCCGAGTTCCTGCCAACTCGTGTTGAAAGTTGCCTTTGCTCACTGCTTCAGATGTTCGATCGATCGGGGGAGGCTCGGGATGCTTTCCACTTTGATCTTTTTTCCCCGGGAAAATGGGCTAACAGTGTGAGAGCATCGGCGTGGCAAGCCCTCGGGCGATCATCGTGCCTCAGTTATGTAGTGGAATTTGATTCATGATTACGGTACGGGTCCGCTTGGTAGTTTGGCTTGTATTGATTGATTGCTCAGATTCCGTTCTAAAGTTACTGCATGTCTAGAGAGTTGAATTAGAAGTTGAAGCATGCAGATGAATAATTCAACGAATCTTTGTTGCTGGGTGGGTCTTGTCTCTAATCAGATAATGTTTTCCTATGTTCTCCACAAAGTGAGATAGCAAAAAGTGTAAAATATGTCTGGATGTTCCATACATTAACGTGTGCAACTAGTGTTATGCTTATAGAATCTTCTGAAAAGAGAAAAATGCGTAAAATCATTAAACTTTGAGGATTCATGAATCTTTGAAGAACAGATTCAGAATCATTCATTGAGTTTAAAGATTCAATAATCTGAATCAGAAATACCCAAGACTAGTGTGAACTTTTAATAGATCAATTTTGACGTCGTCTTATTTATGAGCGGAAAATCCTCATGATGTCATAAAAATTCCAGAAAAACTTTGCAAGATCTCTTTGATATCAGATAATGCGATATTCTTGACTTATTATCCCTCAATTTTCCAATTGTTTTCGAACAATGGAATGCGGTTGCTCAGCACATGTAGTTACAACATGACAAACCCAGGAAAAAAGTGACAAACAACATTCTAATCGCACTGTAATCATTTCACCCCTCATACGAGTTCCAGTCTAATCGTTCAGAAATAGTAATCCCGCACCATACAAATATAAAGGCACAAGCATTCGTTCCTGATCGTTCTCGATCGCAACGAGTACGTGTTGCTTTGAACTCGCACAGCATCACAGTTTAGTCATCCACTTTATCAGCTGGGTGACGCAAAACAACTCCCCGATAGAGAAGTTTCTTGTGCTAGAGTGGAAACTCAAATTTGCCGTAACAAAAAATCGCACATTTATGGGAATCGATTACCATTTATTATTACATATGGCATCAGAGAACATGACAACAAAAATGTATAATAAAAAGCCTCTCAAGTTCATCAACGGGGACCGGGAAAAATTTACAGCGATTTAGTAGAATGGACGTGTGGACGTGTGGAGAGTGCGGAGGGGTAAAATGGTTGCTTCCTGATTATCGCTCCCCTATAGTTTTTGTGGTGCTTAAACGGTCTGCAATTTACTGCCAAACATCATCATCATGGCTGTCGGTTGCCCTTGTCTGACAACGCAGGGATCAGTACGCCTCCATCGTCCAGGGTTATAGGGAATCCGGGTCAAGAGGGTGAAGAGAGATCTTCCCCCCCCCCCATTCCCACCAACGAAATGCAACATTCCAGCAACAAGGGCTGGAACATGTAACAAACGGGATATTGGAGTTTTGTTTTTGGAGATATTCAGAGCGTTCCGGGATGTTTTGTAAGGTTCCCCGTGCGTTTTTCGAGGCTTGAACTTCATGGACACGTTACCGTTTGTACGCTCGCGTAATCGGTTCCTCACGATGTGAGGCGAAAACATGACAATGATGAACTGTTTGCGTAGGGTAAACTCGTCGTAAGACGAAAGCGCCAGCGACAACAACACGCCCGTTGATGCTGATGATGCCGATGACGCAGACGGCCGCCTCCTACACTATCCCCACATACACAAGGCGCGCATTATTACGTCTATCGCTACTTTCTCCCGCCTTTGGCGGCACAGCGAAGTTGGCGGGAGTTCGAAGAATGGGGCGAGTTTCTTTTATTTCTCCCAATCCGCGCCGTGGGCTCTTTTTTCTCCACACGCACTTGGGTGTGCTTTTAATTCGTATCGCGTAAGTTTGTATGTAGCGTGAGGCTGCGTGCCCCGGCCTGAACCGTAACGAAGCGATCTAATGTGTGTCCGCTGGAAACAAACGCCATCGACTATCGTCTCGTCCATCTCGTCGCTTTATGACGGTCCATGGCATCAATCAACTTAACTCCTTCCTACACACAGACGGACACATTTTACCACCGGGTAAAACAAATGTGTGAAGAGAGTGAAACGGTCTGAGGTCTCTTTAGCCGTCCGTTTTGCTGCGAGCGACCCACCAGCGAAAGGTTTTGTGATGTGGAAAATGAAGAGAAATTGGCCATAGAAATGTGTGTATGCAATAAAACTGCAACATTCGTTCCTTTCTGTCCAAAGCGCTGCTATGCTTTGGCGGGTGTTTCCCATGAAGGTTCCTTCATGAAGAAATTGTGGTTGTGGACATTCGCAATCGAATGCATCCCGTGCAGAGGTTAACTGAGGCCAGTTCTCGTAGCCTTTGTCAATGTATTAGCATATCTTGGGATCTCCTCATGCTTCAGAGATGCTTGTGATCTGAAGTTTTCTCAATATGACTGTTTTCTTCTCAATAAACTCCTAAAGGATCATGCAACTTTCCCAACAAAAAATAACAAAGAAAGGTAGCAGATAAAGAATAGCAACATATGCACAGAATTGTAATAAAAAAATCAAATATCGAACGCTACAGGTATCAAAAGTTTATGGAAAGTTCTTAGGATAAAACTGGTGGAATTTCCCAGCTTCAAACTGTGCGATCCCATCAGAAGGATGACATTGAACGGTGCATCGCACTGTGAATACGTGTGCGAGCATATAATGAAGCACCCTCGGCTTCTACGGGCCCTGGAATCCAGCGAGATGATGGTAGACTTCGAAACATACACAGGGAGTGCAATTTAAATCTATTTGCTTCAATTGAGCCTGGTAACTGTGGGACAGCCTCCCCCATTCATGTTGCAATTGAGGCTTAACACAGTGTGGAAAGATTTCCATTCTGCGGTCTTTCCAAATAAATATTCCTCTTATCTTTATTTAGAGATGATGTATTCTTCTTTTCCAAGATTTTGAAGTGCACAAACCGAAGGTTTCTAAAAATAATTCCGAGTTCCAGCATAACAAGTTGAAGTGTGTATTTAACTGATAAATATATCTCGGTTTTCTTTCTATTTCAGGGAACCTGTCCAAAGCTGGTGAAGCCGCCCAATCCTTCGATACAGCTACATTCTACCGGAAGTGAAAAACGAACGTCACTACTTGAACCACTTGTGTAGTTGGAAATTGTTTCTACAACGTTTGGGAGGTGGAAAAGCGTGCAAATGCCCTGAGCCGTTAACTCAAAACTCTAGACAATCGAACGGAACGACATATTCAGCAAGGGATAAAAAGCTTAAAGGGAACGGATCGATTGCTGTACCGTAGCAAAATTGCATTGAACGTTAACCGTCGATCTAGCCGTGGCTGGCTGGCTGGTTTGTTGCAACAAGTGCACCTTGGTACAGCTCTTAGTCTCAGCCTTGCACCATACAATAGGGAGAATGGTAGCAACATAGAAAACTTAATACCTAATCGAACTACCGCGGCATCGTGAGAGATCGTGCGCGTTGGAAGCGGCGTGTCGACCAGCAGGAAAAAAAAACCTGTTCCCATTCTACGATGCATATCATTTAAGTTCGCGGACTGTTGGAACCGGTGGTACCTTAACGACCGGATTCCACGGGTGCAAAAGGAATTCGCCTACCACCATGCTCAGGTTGGACCCCAGAGAGCGAGAACGAGATGGTGGTTCGGTTTTCCACACCCGCAATTATTTTCTTGCACTGCGAAGGGCACGCTGTAAAATCTGTGCAATCTTCGGACGCAAGTGTACTGTAAACCCTGTGAAGGAGTTATGATTAATTTTTTCCCCTGTTATTGTAGGTTTATCGTTCTGGTCGAGAGCGTGCCGCGAGAGATTGATATTCGATTACAAGCTTACGAGTTTTAGTGGGTGAAGGAAAATTGATAACACAACGCACGGAAGCAATCGAGCTTTTCCGCCTACAGCAAGCAAAGCGTGCGCTACATCCGCCAAGTGTCCAGCATAATAACGCTTGGCCGGGAAAGCTCCGGAAGCAAAGGTGAAATAAGATCGTAACCGTTGGCCCGGACCGGTCTTGTTATTAGCGCGTGATGGTGATCCTGTGGCCCGTGTGGAAGCAATAGTGCGTGTGTCACCCATCACTGGGGCAAGCAATGTGTTATCGTCGCGGGTTGCTTTCTTCATCCGCCACCATCGCAAAGGATGAAGTCTCGTTCTTGGTACATCGAGTGGTCGCCTTCGGTGCGAAATGATTGCCGCCACACAATGGCTCTATAGTTTGCGTTAGATATCTACCGGTCACCAGTGTCCGACATGTGAAGGAAGTGCAGTGGAAGCTTCAAGTGGATGTGTATTGCATTTTATGACCGGTTTCTCTCTACATTGAGTGAACCAGTGGTGGAGATATACGAGCACTACGGAACATAAAACAAAAATAATCGGAGAAAGTGTTAGGACGGTGTGTGTGTCTGTGTGTAGGTGGTGTGCAAACCGGGCAAGTGATGCACATAGCGATAAAGTTGTTGTTGGAAAAGTGTATTTTCTAAAAATAATAGGTAATAAATGACCGATAGAAAATTGCCAATTAGCCCATCGGAACAGGCCACGGCTAACCACAGCCCACTCCTGCATCATCATCTACAGCATCCCGCGCACAGCAATCATCATCTGCAGCAGCACCTGAGGCGTGTTGCAGGAGATCCGCAACAGCCTCACGGCATTGCAACCACGGCCGGTATTGGCGAAACGCTTGCTGGCGGCGCTGGTGAAGGGCCAGTCGCTGCAGGTGGTAGTGGCCCAGTTCCGACTGTTGCACCGGCACCACCACCCAGAGGTACGTCATCGTTAAGTTCTGGCCATCATCTGCAGGCCGGTGCCGCCGTCGTCGCACTGGCGAGCGTCAACAGTAGCACCGGCAACAATCTGGGTGGAGGTGGCGGTGGTGTTGGTGGAGCCATCGGCAGCAACCATGCAACCATCACGACCAGCACGGCGGCCACCAGCAACAACAGCACCAAGCACGCGAACATGCATCGTCTGAAGCACACGAGCTCGGTAAGTTAGAGCGGGTGTTACCTTTGAGGGGAAAAGTGCTGGAAGTCTTACAAAGTTTGCCCAGGAAAAGAGGCCACAACCTGGGCTATTTTCCTATATTTATCACATAGGAACAGTGAGGTGAAAGTGTGAAGTATTCTGTTTCGAGGCACTAGCGTGAAATGGGTTTGTAACTCAACACATTTGAATATTCAATATCCACTAAATAGATTTTAAAAACCTCAAAATAACACCTGAAGGATATCAGGTTCACGGGAGTATGTGAGCTTGCACCAGTTGCCTTTGGAAAGGGTAGTACAACAGAAGGATCCAAAGTGGTATTCAGAATTCTTCAATTCTTGGACTGATTTCCTACCTACTGACAGCCAACAATGTAGTCCTATAGCTTTAATTGTCTTTTCGAAGTTAAAACTGATTTGGAAAGCCTGGACTTGTTCGATTTTGGGTAACTGGTTGATAATTTGTTTCGAAGACGGTAATCTTGTCTATAGTACAGACCATAACTTAATATTTTCCAGACATTTGTACAGACCTTAACTAAATATTGTCCAATAAGATCATTCGTTTCGGTTAAGAGAAAGGAACTGGTTCTCATAACCTTTCTTGTGAGGTAACCAACCTAATGTCCAATGTTCTTGGACTCCATCAACCGGAACATCAACTTTCTCTCCCCGAACTCCATTTGATATAGTTAATTGATTTATTCTTCAATCCATGAAGCAGAACTTTTCGTAAACATTGTTTTTCTGGCACGAAATCTTCCATTCTGATGTCCATAATATCAACCAAGCATAACTATAGGCGTAACAAAACCTTTTGAGGCCTGAAACTGTCATCTTCAAGAAAAGACTTTTTGTTCAAGTACATGTCTTAAACTTGAGTGCGTGAAAGCATCTGTATTTTAATGGTACTGTTTTATTGAGGCATTAAAGAATTATCAAAGAACTCTTTTTTGTCACTCAAATGCCATATGGAATCGACACAGCAATTTAATCATCCCTCGCTCCGAAGCGGAACCGAAAAGATTGCCAACTTGGAAGCAAGTGTCTTAATCGACGACAGAAAATAACTACCGAATGGAACCGTTCGTCATCAACGAACAGGTCTTCCTTATCGACGTCCGCTTTCACTGTAAAATGTTCACCTAAAATCGACAGTTTTTCCACCCCTTATGGAGGAGAACCTGTCGTCGTCGTCGTTGAAGCGGGTGATGCATAATGCTAATCTTGTTACGGTGCACTTCAATATCCAATCATCCTTCCTGTCACCACTTCCGCCGTAGGGCCAGAGTGGGTTGTTTTCATACAGTGTGGCGATAGGGTTTCCTACCCCATTCGGAGGAAAAAATGTAACCGAACGGACGTCATCAAACCGCGAACTACGCGACCATTGCGACCATGTGTATGGTGCTACTTTTCATCCTTCCTTGTGCTACGTTTCGGCGAATGGTAAGACCAAAGTAACCGCACCACCACCTCTCGGAAGGCTCTCCGCGGTTCACGGGACGCCACCGTCACCAGCGTCGCGCTCTACCCATTTGCGGGAGAGTTACGTTTCGGTTGATGGTTCGTGTTGTTACGGTTGGTGGATAAATTATTTTACCATGCACCATGCCCGCTAGTTCACGGAAAGGGAATCGGATTTAATAACAACAACCCCGCGAGATCATCCAACCAATCCAACAACCGGTAGCTAGTTGCCGTTGCGCTTTAATCCACTACACCGTGCAGTGCCGCGGCAGTAGTCAATGCAGATGGGATTAATCTCCCTCCAGGGATCAAGTAATAACCGCCGTTGAATGAGACGATGCTCGTGTACAACCGGAATATACACACAATCGGCTTGATTGTGGTTATGATATATGCCATCTGTTGTCGTCGTACCCACCACAGCATCACGATTGACATCAGGTGGCGTGGTTCTGGCCCCTGGTTCTGGAAACCCTCGAGAGAGCGAGAGGGGGAGTGAGAAGGTTCCGTTTGATGGAAAAATAGCGAACGACTCAGGTCAGTAGTGAATTGTTTGATTTATGACCCACCACCAACCATCCGATTTGGGGATGTTGTCCACATTCGCTAAAAGGTTGATTCTCCCTGGGGACTTTTTGTGTGCCGTCTGCAGTGTAACAGGAAAGCATTTGGCTAATTTAAATTTCAATAGCACCCGTGTAACGCGTGTGGCAGATATGTTTGCAAAGCATCGGACCATCCGACAGAATGATCTAATCGCACGAGGAATGTTGGTCTTCGGCCTTTCTTCACCGGTTTAGGAACCGTGATGTGAATAATCGATGAGAGTGGTTAGCTTTATCGGAATTTCAAGGTTAGGTAGAGAGAATGAAATAGTCCAGATGATATCGCTGGCTGTGGCTTGAAGTCTTCCGAACCACTGCAATTGACGCTTGACTGTATTGTGATATGGGGTTTTGTGGATAAGTACAATAGAGCACACGGAGTATCTTCCGCCCTGAAAGAGATCGTTTCCTGTCGCATTACGAGGAGAGTTGTCTGATTCTGTCGTCTTATGTGGCTACTTCCACAAAGGATTAGTGATTGTTCTTGATAACAATACTCGCTCCAGGAAGGATGCTGCTGCTCAGGTTCTGTTGTTTCAGTTTTCTATTGTCCATTTCAGTGCATCCGACATTAATCTCCTGCAGCGTACGTTCGCAAGAAGATGTTTATATTATCTTCAAAAAAAGCACAAAGATTAAGCTACTCGTTTATTTCCACCAGCAAACTAGTCTCTTATGCAGTGTCTTTCCAGCACTTGAACATGGGAAGTGGCAGACGCATTTTAACACTCGGAACTCTTGTACTGCGTCGTGTGACACCCTTTTCGGAGCACATTAATCGGTGTGCCTATTATACATAGTAGCGTCGTCAAGTTGGAGGAAGCAAATGTCTTCTCTAATGTCCCTCGAGGAGCCCCGGGACACTTAATGAAGCACTAGAGAAAGATCCCACCGGGGGATGGAAAAGTAAATAGCTTTTAATGATGTGCCCATGTACGGAGCTCTGCAGAGTCTTTTTGTGCTTCTGTGTTTTGTTTTGATTCTCTTGTCGCTGTGTTAAGTGTTGTTTAGTTTTTTACAATTTTCATTGTTGAGAAAGTGGCTCGTGTTTTGTCGTTTTTAAGTGTTTTCAAACCCATTTTTTATTATTATTCGAAAGTATATTAACTATAGTAAACTATAGTAAAATATTCTCGATTTTCCAATGCGTAAAATTGTGTAAATAATTCATTTCTCGCTCACTCTCGCTTTATTATGCCGCAAATATTCGTTGGCGGGGAAAGAAAGGCCTTTCTTATTGGTGTGAGAGTTGAAGTTATATTCCAACGATTGCACAACACTCTATAATCATACATCGTGGTTTTATGCTTTCCAATCGCCGCCCTCCTCCTTGCTCAGCAATCGGGAGGCTTTGCAAATGAGTTCCTTGTTAGTAATGATCGATTGCATCATCATCATCGTGATCATGATGATCATCAACAGTAGTAATGCATCGCTTGAAGAAAGGGGGATGTTATTTTTCGGGGTTGGTAAAGCACGACCTCCTCCTCCTCATCCGTTGTTGGAGAGTGAAAGTGAAGATACCATTTCGGTGTTTTATTGGTTGTAATAGCCGAAGGTGAACGACGATGGCAAAGCAAAACGCGACTACCACATAATTCTTCACCGATCCGATCAATGATTTGAGTGGGTTGGGCATTCTGTGAGCAACACTGAGGGGCGGTTTGGAAAGTATTCGTTTTATTATTATTATCTCTTCCGCGTGGCCGCATGTCGCTCCGTTGCGAAAAAGGGGAATTTGCGTACGCTTTTGTGATGTACGTGTGTGTGTGTTTTTAATGACCAAAACCGAAAAAAGCATAATATGTGTTATATAGCTCATACGGCCCCATAACTTTGGTTACAGCTGTACCGTAAATTGTACAAACTTTTATGTCTTCCGGTTCTTAATTTTAACGACAACTTGTTGTTATTCAACCATTAATTGCTTATGGGATTATTTACAATTTAGGTAAGTTCGCATGCCCTTTAACTTGTCATCCTTGGAATGTTATAAATCGCGATATGTCTCTCATACTGTTATGAGATCTAGCAGAGTTGGATAAGGTATTGTGAATAAAATTATGGAAATTCGGCTTTTATTTTATCTCATTTTAACATCATCTACCTAACTCACCCATAAATATATCGGCCTGGGAAGGTTCTTTAGTCCAGACGAGATTTGAGCCAGGATCTTCTACTTGTTTGGCGAAACGCCCTACTTGGCCATGTTGGCCGTATAATGGATTTACTAGACTTCTTAATATACCAAGCAAGTGCGGATGGGATTCGAACCTCGGATCTGCTGTTCGAAAACTATCATCACTATCCCTACGGCCACAGAACCGCCCAGAAACGAACCAGGATCTTCGGGTTATTAAACGGATCGTCGATCCACGAGACCAAGGAATGGCTTCATTATGTACAGATTATATTAAACTATGTTAAATCTTCAAAGTCCTAAATTATTTAATAATTACTCATTGTGACTTATGGCAATATTCATGTGACCTACATTGCTAGAATAAAATCATCTTATTTACATATGGAATCATGAATGGTTTATGCTTTTCCATGCTACGGAAAATGAAACGCATACAATGCGATGGATTGATGGTTGATCGGTTCCAACGTAACTTTCTCTACTCCGTAGATATTTCTTCACACTGGGTGTGGCGTTTGGCGCGCGCACGCCTTTGTGCTAGTCTCTATACCTTCCCCTCCCAGGGTGAGGCAGAGTTTTATGCGTTATCTCGTCACAAATTGGTGGCCCAGACTGCCACTGGTGCTTCGACTTCCTGCTTTGGTCGATTCGCTAGACACACAACAAGCAGCGCACACCATCTGCCACACTGCCATTTGATTAGCGTAACGTCACGTGCTCTCCGGTTGGTAGGCAACTGGCTGCATGCACGCACGCACGCTCGCATGGTCTCTGGTAGCGACCCAGTGTTGTGCCCACTTAAGCTGCGACCGGTATGGTACGTTCGCTCTCTTTCTGGCGCGTATCAAATTGACTTACTGACCACCTCAGAGACGGACAACGCAATGGTATATCATTTCTTTCCCTGCAGTCTTTATACGCCGTCTGGTTCAGATAAAGAAACGTGAAGGTGCATCGCAAGCGCGTGCCACGGCGGTCGGTATGATTATACACGATGCCATGAATAAACATTATGCTGTCGGGTTTTGAGCAGCCACTGTACATCAAAACGGTAAGGGATGGAACAAATGCGTACGGAAGCTGGAATGTTGTTCCGTGGGACCTATGGCATGTAACAAATGGTAAAGGTTTCATTTCGAGTTGCTGCTACAAAAAATAAACAATCATTATAGCAACGAGCTCCATGCAACAGCTTGTTTAAAGTGAATGGCGCACGTAGGACAACTTATCGTCGACAAAGGTGTTTTATACTGCAGGTGTTGTGCTACTATCGGGAGGATAGTAGGAAGCATCCGCTGTAGAATGATATTTATAATTTTTACCATTATTTCTTAAATTATATCGCTATTGTAGTTTATTTAAACATTTCTATACGTTCCAAAATTGTATATACATTATTTTGCCTACATTCAGGCGCTACAATGACGGACAATCAAAAAGCAAATTCATTTAAACGCTCTAATAAAAAGGTTAAAATAAACTACCCAGTGGAGGTGTATGAAACCTTCCCTTCTCTCTCATCAGAAGTTCCTATTTATCACGCTCGGAACGTGTCTTCCTGAAGATATGCTGGAACCGATTGAAACTCATCTTCTCTGATTCGATTAAGAGTTTAAATCGATTTTACTCCCATCTTAATCACGCCGGTACGGGAACCGAGGGGCAGGGGTGTGGGGGAGTAGGAAATTGCTTTATTCCGTCCGGCATGAACCGGCCCACGGGTGTTTTGCTGCCCCGGAAGTCTTCAACATAGATGAGTGAACTATGTCATCCAGAGAAGCAAATAAAAAAGAGAAAAGCTGGCAAGAAACAACCATAGTCTGATGATTGGACATCATCTGGGCCGTCCACGGTAGCATCCGGAATACAGGGAAAAAAGGGAATGAATACGAAGAAATCTAGACCGATCCCACTCATCTCATCGGACAGACCCACAGGCGTGTTAACAATCCCATTTGTCGATCCGGAAATGTTTTGCAAATAGGAGGTGAGGCCATACACCTTCGACCGTACCCCGATGGTACATTCGTGTTTCGTTATGCTGCTGCCCACAGCAGGGGAGGGTTTGTGTTCGCTTTGCAGACCAGTTCTTGGGGACAGATTGTATTGGTCCCCGGCTGTATGAATGTAGCTCAGTGGAACAGCAGCCTCATTAGAGAGCCTATTGAACTGCACCGAGTATGGAGGTTACCGACAGTGGACATGTGTTCTGTTTCCGTTTTTCTATGTTTGTTGTTGAGGTGTAGGAGAGTGGGGAAAAGTTGGGAGTGTATTTCTTCTATGGGTGTGCGGGGTTAAATGTTGTGACACCGTTTTTTGTTGGAGTGGTGAAAAGTGGTCAATTGAAGCAAGAGAAATAGGAGGAATGCGAGTCACATTGGACAGATTGCATTGAAAATGTCTCAGAACAAGTTGCATTTGAAATGCTTGATGATTGCTCTACATTAACTTCATCCACAAGAGTATTTTAAAAGAAAAGTATTTGTAATCAAAAGTAAAAGTCTTGTACAAGTAAAACAAATGTTTTTTAGTTTTTTGAATTTAATATCGGATAATCTTTTTTTCGCTCGTCACTGTATGTAAGTTGAACAAAGATTATTGTACAATCAATGGTTTATAGTACATTTTAAGGCATTTTTTACTCACAAACAACTTCCAACGGGCCTCGCAAATTGAATAATTACATTACAAGTGGAAATGTCAAGCCAAAGGGAGAAACAAAACAAAAAGCTGGTGGCAAACATTCAACCTAACCTCCTCGCTGTGACATGCTGAACTGGCACTTACAAAAGCGACGTACAATTACAAATCTAAAAAAACCTATGTTTCTAGTGCTTCAAACCAACCTCCACTTGCAGCAACGAAACTACCTAAAAAAAAAAGATCAAAAGGGACAGAAAAGAAATTGTCCACATTTAAGTGAGTAGTAAAGGCACGGAACAAAACGGCTTTGTGCATAAACCATTGTCCGCATGCCTAACCGATTTGTCGTGCGAGGCGGCAAGGGCAAACAGTGTGTGGCATATAATGTTTGAGGTTGACGATGATGATGATGATGATGGGTGGGTGACATTCGAACCTTATGCTTTTCGATGGTGACAAGCTCTTATGGGGTGTTGTTGTTCCTTCAATCCACTTTTCTGCTTTCAATTTCTTCCACCCACCGATGTCTGGTGGCCACAATAGGCGAAACGGTGGAAAGATCTTCCAAAAAAAAAGGGGGAGAAGAATCTTTTCTACTCCATTGTTGTTAAAGCGCGTAGAAATTTGTTTCATAACGTTTCGAACAAGCGATTTGTTGGGTGGTATTGCAGGGATGACATGGGTGTTGGGCGGGGAGTCAACAGGAAAATTGTAGGGAAAGATCATCCGGGCGCGTTGTATGTTGTGAAGTTTCCGAATTCTTCCACCGCCTGGAGGTCGTCACCGGGACACAGTAGCCGCGGAATAGCTTCAATTACATTAAGTGTCCAATTGAGCGGCGGTTCGCCGGCATAGACCGATAGCTGCCAGTGTCTTTCGCCAAGTGTGTGCTTCTCTTGGAAGCGAAAAAGTTTCCCTCCTCAAACCTCAAAAAGTGTGGCAACTTTTCGGTGTGGTGGAAATTGTGGCTCCATCTCAAGTGGCTGTCAAGTGGGCATGCTTCCGGAGTTCCTGTTCGGTGAGCTTTGTTGAAGCAGTCAAGTGGCGGATGCCCACTTTCACTAGACAGCGATAGCCATTTTAGATTTCCTCCCTGGCAAAAGTGATCAACGCTCTGGAGGAACATTTGCCTGTCCGGGAGTCGTTCTGCAATTTCTTACCGCATCTTCCTCACTGCCATTTTCACTGTTGGGAAATGTATAGTTAATGATGTAATAGAGAAAGAACAGATGCTAGTAGCGTTAGAAATAGCGGACCTTTCCGCTTCCTAATTAGCTTGCTTTATATATTTTCCACCTTCCAAATGTTGCATTTGCTGTTTTGGCAGAATCAAGCCTCTAGACTGTGGATAACTTTCAAGCAAAAGAACTTTTTGCTTTCTGGGATGGGATAAATAATTGCTGTTTCGCTGCGTATTCGAGCCACAGGAGTTCACCAAAGAAAAAAATCCGATGTAGAAAACTGTGGATAAAACCAAAATCAAAGCACCACCAATATACAAACGCCCCTGGGGAGAGTTTGGGGTTAATGGTCCGTGCTTGGAAGATGATGGAACGCGTCTGGTTTTATCGGAGCACTTTTTAAGTGCATGCATGGTATGCATTCCGTGCCACTGTTTTTTTTTTCTTCGTCTCCCCCTTACAATCTTACATCTCTTCCTGGTGTTTCTTTTTAAGTCGGTTAATGTCTATTGACTTCGTCTGTGCGTTCAAAGGAAAAACCATACCGCCAAGACACCGGCTCCAAACTCGTCTATCATGTAGATCAGACACTCTCGTGCATGTGTTTGGTATGAGAAGGGAGGGAAACACTTTTCTAAAGACGCCCATGGTTTAAGGGCCCTTAATGAATGTAACTCGCTTCCCAACTTCGGCTCAAAGATGTACCATTTCAATCCGGGTGCTCTCTGTGATGCTGGTTGATGATTCATTCTGTCACGATTCGATTTTATGGTCGTTTCGGTCTATGCTCGTCTCGTAATGCCTTCTTATAAATTGGGCTTTTTCCTTTTTCTACTTTAAGTTTGCCTAGCAAATGTGTTCAGTACGCACACGTGTGCCGTTAGCAAGTGTCGTGAAAGTACTTCTTCACTTGAAACCATTTTTTAAGCCAAAATTTTCCCTTTCACTCATCATTTGCCCGGTCAATTCGCTCATCCAATAACAAAGGAGAAAAGTGTACTTAAGATTTGAGTAGTTTTTCGTCATGCTAATTTAATTCCATAATTGTTCCAGCGGTGGAGTTGAGCATATCAATTATCGACAGTAAACAGCAATCATTATTAGCTATAAAAATTAATCGATCACTGCAATGGTTGACCGTATGTTACGAATAAAACAATCAATCCAATGGCTTTACACCGCATTTAACAGGGCAGTATTAGTTCCACCAATCGGTGCTCACTACTTCACGCTAAAACCTGTTGTTGGATTAGGTCTACACTATATACATGTCCAGCAGCGGTCTATGGCGCGCTAATGAATATTCGCTCCGTTCAATCATCACTATTCATTATTCACTGTGAAGCTTCCAAAATCCCGCCTTCCGACCAGAAGGTACGCGTGGCATTTAAAGTAAAACGCTACGTTACACAACAGACTCGATTTCTAATGCATGATTTATAAGACGGCTAAACGATGCATGCCTTATCATTACATCAATTTCTCGTTTCTTTCTTTGGGGTGAGCTTGTCTCCTTTTCTAGAGGATGTGATAATATAAAGAAAAAATGCATCCATAGTGGGGAGTTGCATCTCTTTCAGTGCTTTTTTCTCCAACATTTTCCATATCGTTTGCATTCGAAGAATGGCATTGTATGGTTGCTGTTGTCTCTATTTGATTGACATCTAATTAAAGCTTTACGGCGAGAGCTCGCACACGGCCAGCTCTGGAATCCCTGTTTCGGTGCCGACCTTGTTCTCCGGGGTAGCATCTGAATCCTTCCGGAAATAGACCAAACAACCCCCTGTAAGGTTGTTTTACAAATGGGCATGGAATGTAAAGTCAGTAGAATTCATTCGTTTGTAAAATCGATCGTCAATATGTGGCTGAAGAGAAGACATTGTGTTGTGTGTGTGTGTTGTTGTAGGTTATTTTTATAACAAAATATATGGTGGTAAAAAAACACAAACAAAATGTTACGGGCTGCTAATATTTTTCGGGGACGTTTTACATACATGAAGACATATCCTTTGGTTTTCATGGGCAATCAAAAGTCCAAGCTAGATGTAGCAAGCTAATAATAGTATTTCCTTTATTTTGCGTTCATGAAAGTCGTTGAATTCCTCGAAAATTAATTTAATTATTCTCGTCAATCCAATCAGAACTTGAGGATATATACTGTTATAATTGTTTTTTTATCACATCTAACCATGGTTGCATGCATCGATTAATCGATGTAATTGTTAATGCAGGGCTTTTCCACACGACCCAGTCTGGTTTCAAATCTCGAATGGATTGTCCATCATCCCAGGTCCTTATTTCCACTCAGAGTCGGAACCAAGTTTCTAACAGATAAAATAACACTCTTTTGAAGAATCCCCAAATCACGCATTCCTTTTTCGGATAAAATATAATGACCGACGATCCAGTTCCTTTGTCACATTTCTTGAAGAAAATATATATATTTTATATTTGAACGCTCGTGTGTCCCTTTTATGCACTACATAAGGTTGCTGCTGCATCGTTTTGTGTAACCATAATTAAATCTCATCCATTATCGTATCAGCACAGTTAATTTTTCCGAGCACGATTCACATTAAAAACCCATCATCATAAATTCCTTGCTTTGTTCCAGTTTAGGGTTCCACTTGGCTTTGAATTTTTGTTTTTGTTTCAATAACTCACTAAGCAGTATGCGGCCGCTATCGTAACAAGCCATAGTGTGCATCCGCTTCTCGTTGCAGTTTAGGAGAGCCATCTAATGCGTCCTTAAGTTCTTCCTGTCTAGGCGATCAGTAAAACAGCAATAGCGTTTAATACTTCCTTAGTCTTCCAGCAATGCGAAAGAGCGCGCGAGTTAGTGAGTTGTGTGTGTGTGTTTGTGGTAAAGCTTGATTGTTTTGTTTTTTTATTTAAGTTATATCCGTTGAATCGATTGGATGCATTGGACTTTGTTTGTTTCTCTACGGATTAAAACAAGCACGCTTTCGTTGTGCTGCGCCTCTCTACGTACGGTGTGCCGAAAAGTGTTTAGGTGGGAATTCAAATGATTAACTTGCATTCTAATTATTCCATTGTGTTTTTTTTGTGCTAAATGGGTGTGTGTGCAAGTGTTCAGCGCAATCGTGTGCGTTTCTACTTTGAACGTACCTATATCATAAGTAGATTACCAATAACACAATTGTCATCCTGTTGAAATATGCGATCATTCACATTTTTCTTATCAATGGCTAGCTTCGTTTGTAATTTTTTTGTTCTACTAATAGCCTTTAATGTGATGGCCTCTTTAAGAGGAATAAATCGTAAGAAGAGAGACAGTGCGCAAATTTAAATGTCAACACACTTGTAATCCCTAGTTTCCCTAGTACTGGTGCCAGTTGTGAGGCTCATCAAATGCAGTAAAGCTTTGTTTTGTCTGCTCTTTTGAGTGTGGAAATGTGATACCTCGTTTGTTAAATCCGGTACTCCGGTGGAATGTAAAGGAGATTGCGTTGGAAGATTCTTAGTCTCACGTGTGGTTCTGGTTTTTGCTAATTCGTTGAACATTCCAAACCATGTTTGTAGCGCTTTAAACCTTTTTCTTCCTGCTGATAGATTTACGCATGGCTGATAAGCAACCCCATGTATGACCGAAATGTAGTAGCTAGTTTACTTCATATTTGGCTTTGGCTTTTCTTACTTTTCCTTCCTGTAGTACGATCAGAAACCCTGCTTTTAAAATAAATGCGTTAATGGTATCGTTGAACAAAACACCCGTTATCTGTCCCTTCCTTAGTAGAGGCTTGTTTTCTTCATAATCCGCAGAAACTCCTCCTGATTAACCTCCCCGTCGCCATCTCGGTCCGCTTCGTCGATCATTTCCTGTAGCTCGTCGTCCGTCAGGTTTTCGCCCAACTCCTTCGCGACCCGCTTAAGATTCTTGAACGAAATCGTGCCCGTTTCATCGTCGTCAAACAGCCGGAACGCCTTCAGTATCTCTTCCTTCGAGTCCTTCTCCGCCATCTTGACCGTCATCAGCTGCAGGAAATCATCGAACGATATCTTACCCGAACCGTCCTTATCAATTTCGGCAATCATCTTTTTAATCTCCTCCTTCTTCGGTTCGAACCCGAGCGCCCGGATCGCCACCTTCAGCTCCTTCGTGTCGATCATGCCGGTACCCTCCGAATCGAACAGATCGAACGCCTCCTTAATGTCCTGTCGTTGTTCGTCGGATAGTTCAAATTTGGGGCCGGACTTTTTGCGACCACCGGCACCGCCTGCACCACCGGTTGGGACACCCGCCGTCCCAGTGCCGGTCATGCCACTTTTGTTGGTGGTTTTTGTTCCTGTAGAAACGGATACAGATCCGGATGCCTGCAAATGAGACACAGGGAAATGAGGAAACATGAAACAAAAACTGAGGGGTTGAAACACAAGCAAAGGTCAAACAGAGAGTGGTTTTGTTTGAAATTCTCTGTTTTTTTCTTCTCCGTTCTGATACATCAAGGGACTTGGGAACGTTATTTTTCCAGCCCGAAACATCATCGTGCTGCGTGTGTGGGTTGGCAAAATGTTTCGGCGAAAGTTGCCCTTGACCAAATATGTGCTCTCTCGTGTGCTTGGGGGGATTCAGTGGGTGTTGCGGCCAACATTTTTCCAACCACACTGGACACGGTAGCGTGGGGTGCACCAAAGCAAGCAAACGAAGTTAGAAAATGCTTAAACCAACAGAAAAAAAAAGTATGTCCACTTGTGGGGGATGTGGGAGAAATGTTATGCTAACGTTTTGATTTCAACTTCACCGGGGAGACCCATCCTTACCATGCTGGGAAAAAGTTGTGTTTGGTGGCTTTTTCAACTTTCAGGTTCACACTGCTGTGTGTTTTCACACACTCTTCACTGAAGCAGACTGTTTTGTTAAATGCGCTGTGTGTGCGTGTGTATGTTGCAGTTAGACACAAGTAAAGCCCCCGGGGGAACAGACGGCGGTGTTTGCACTCTCTCTCCTAGGGGTTTGGTAGCAACAACCAATAAGCAAACTCTGTGTTGCCCTTGGTTCCTTTGCTTTCGTTGTTGGTCGCTGCCGTTGCTATAGGGTCCGGGCAGCAAGTAACCGCGGGCATTAATTGGTTGCTGAGCTCTCAAATAACACGCTTCCACCTGCCGCCAACTATGATATTCAGTTGCTGCGGAAAGCGAAGGACACTTCTCCCCAGTCCGTCGTTTGTGTGTGTGTAAATGCGGTTCCCCGGACTCAAGGCACAATGATATTTGCACGATAGAGGATGAGTTGTTGTACTAAGCAGATGCTGACGAGAACTGGCACTAATTATCCATCCGAAGCAGAGTCCTCCAAACGGACAACGGAGCTTTGCGGTTTTATGCTTTCAGTTCCGTTCGGTTTTATGCTGCTCACACCATTCAGCGCACAACCGACGGCCAGCTGTTGAGTTTTGGCACAAACGCAGTCTGACTGTCGTATTATCGATTGCATGCACCGAATCCAGACGGCGCGAGCTCGCAGGGCGCAGCAGCAGCAATTGCTAGTGACGTTGTTCGGGCTGCGAAACCAAGTCTAGTGCTAAACAAACGTGTGGCTGCTGGTTTATGCTATGCATCGAAACCGAGCCTACGCACGACGCCGTACGTTGTTGTTTTTGTTGCGCAATGAAGCAGCGTCGGCGAACGGTTGTTTACTTGCTTTGCTGGCCGTTTATCGTCAATCGTTGGACCGGAAAAAATGTTGGATAGAGCTGTAATTTGCATGGAGCACAGCTACAAACACGATACAAACGCGAAAAAACGCTCCGAACACGATACACAACGCGGAAGATGTCGAAAAATTTTGACAGATGTTTGGACTATGCGTTGATGTTGCGCGCTCGGTCAACACGGTGCGCCCGTGTGCGTGAACGGGCGATTGTTTGTGGGGCGAAAACAGGCTGACGTTTCTGGTTTCGCCCGCATCCTTGTGCTGAATAAAATTCAAAACGACAGTTGACATTCACCACATTTTTTATGTTTTTTATTACATTTTAACTAACTGATCGTTATTTCGATTTTTACTTTCAGCTTACCACTAGCATTTACCCAGAGCTTTATGACAAAGGTAATCGATTATCTCATTCAAGTGATACCAGCCAGGCTGACACCATGACTTCCGTAACGAGCTCCTCGCTAGATTCGGATGAGGTAGATCTCTCCGGTTTGGTGGAATCGGTAGTCGATTCTGATGAAGAGGACATTGCTGAAAGTATAGATGTAAGTACCACACCCGCAATAATATTCGATATGTTCATATTGATTAATTATTCCTTTTTCCATTGTAGAGCTTAAGCGTTCGGGATACGGTACGGGAATGTTTGGAAAAGGATCCCAGCGATAGGACGGTGGAAGACATAGAGATATTGCTTGAGTTTACACAAAAGCTGAAAGCATTCACCAACATGACATTCGCGGTACGCCGAGCACTCTGTTCGGTGATGGTGTTCGCCGTGGTGGAGAAAGCCGGTACGGTCGTGATGAACGATGGCGAAGAGCTGGACTCTTGGAGTGTACTGATCAATGGACATGTGGAAATTGAGCATAGTACGGGCGAGGTGGAATACCTGCACTATGGTGACAGCTTCGGCATTATGCCGACGATGGACAAACTGTACCATCGGGGTGTAATGCGTACCAAGTGCGATGACTGTCAGTTCGTGTGCATCACGCAGACGGATTACTATCGAATACAGCATCAGGGTGAGGACAACATACGCAAGATCGAGGAGGACGGTCAGGTAGTGATGGTGACCGAATTGCGCAATACAACCGGAGAGAACGGTTCACGCAAGGGATACGTCGTTATAAGAGGTACGGTGGAGCGGTTGATGCACCAGCTCGTAGAGGACACAACCCTAACGGATCCGAACTATGTGGAAGACTTCCTGCTCACGTTCCGTACGTTCATCAGCAATCCAATCGACATTTCGAAGCAGCTGCTGAAGTGGTTCAATGTGGACAGTAGTGGAGCAAGTGAAGAGAGTGGAGGAGGTTCGAGTGATCTTGTCGATGGCGCAGCGGCATCGATCTCACATCACTTTTCCTCATCGCCAGGGGAGAGTGTGCTGTGTGATCGTGTAACGCGCGTTGTTCTGCTGTGGGTTAACAACCATTTCACGGACTTTGATACCGATCCACAGATGATGGAGTTTTTGGAAATATTCGAATCCGCACTGGTGAAAAAGAACATGGGCGAGCAGCGCCAGATGTTGCACGTGTACGCGCAGCACAATGCTCGGGAAAGGAACGTCACCCTAGCGCGAAGTTCCCGAGACGAGGATCTAAACTTCCAGATTTCCAGCGGCCCTGGCGGTATCTTTATAACGCAGGTCGAACCGAAAACGAAAGCGTACGAGGTGGGACTGAAACGGGGCGACCAGATACTGGAGGTGAACGGACAAAGTTTCGAGCATGTCACATGTGTGCGTGCGTTAGAAATTCTAATGGGCACCACACATCTCAGTATTACGGTCAAGAGCAATCTGTGGGCGTTAAAGGGCATGCATTCGAACGCGGACGGTGATTCGGGTAAGATGAAGCTAGATCTAAAGAAAGGCCTCCGGGTAGATCTGCTGCAGTCGCAAAAATCGCTCGATCTGGTGGATAAGGTCGGTGGGTTGTTGCCATCGTCACAGTTTCTTATGCCACTGCCCGTGCGAGACAGCGAGTATGGGCGGAAGGATTCCGGCGTATCGACACCGTCCTCGTCCTCGCAGATAAACAACAACAAGGGTGGCAGTTTCATGACGCTCGGTGGTAAGAAGCGCATCCAAAAGGCACTGATCAAGATGAACCTACTGCCAAAGAATAGCGTCTTCCAGGATGACAATATTAACAACAATAACAACAGCAGCAGTAACAACAGTAGCAACAGCAGCAGCAGCGCCAACAACGGTAACAGCAACAATGGAAGCAACTACGAGGGAGGTAGCGATCGATCGTCGGGCATAAGTGTGAACTTTTCCTCCCAGGCATCCTCCATATCGACGTCCTCGATCACGACGGCGGACTCGGATGAAACGCCACCGACCTCTACCTACCAGAGCAATCCGGATCTGCGCGAAAACCATTGCACTCCGGTAAAGGCACAGTCGACGGAAGCGATCATACCGACGAAGACGAGCAGTACGTATCTGGAGGAGCAGCGCGTAAGCGACTTTCCCGAGCACATCCTGAAGGTGTACAAGTCGGACCAAACGTGCAAGTATCTGCTGGTGCACAAGGAAACGACCGCCCACGAGGTGGTGATGTTGGCGCTGCAAGAGTTCGGTATACACGATCCAAGCTCAAACTTTTCCCTGTGTGAGGTGAGCGTAGGCGAGGGCGGTATGATCAAGCAGCGCCGTTTGCCGGACCAGCTGCAGAATCTTGCCGAACGGATTGGGCTCAGCTCGCGGTACTATCTGAAGACAAACGGCATCACCGAGACGCTCGTGCCGGACGATGTGGCCCCAGAGCTGATACGCGAGAGTGCCGTGCACTTTTTGCAGCTGAACGCAAACGAACTGGCGATACAGCTCACGCTGCAGGACTTTGCTATTTTCCGGCAGATTGAATCGACTGAGTACATCGACGACTTGTTCAATCTGAAGAGCCGGTACGGGAAGCCCATGCTGGTGCGTTTTGCCGAGCTGGTCAATCGGGAAATGTTCTGGGTGGTGACGGAAGTGTGCAGCGAGCATAACATGATGCGCCGGTGCAAGATCATCAAGCAATTCATCAAGATTGCCCGACACTGCAAGGAGTGCAAGAATTTCAACAGCTTGTTCGCGATCATTAGCGGTCTCGGGCATGCGGCTGTGAGTCGGTTAAGGCAGACGTGGGAAAAGCTACCGTCAAAGTATCAAAAGCTATTCAATGACCTGCAGGACTTGATGGATCCTTCGCGGAACATGTCCAAGTACCGGCAGCTGATACAGACGGAACTGAACGCCCAGCAGCCGGTCATTCCGTTCTACCCGGTGGTGAAGAAGGATCTCACCTTTATCCATCTCGGCAATGACACGAAGATAGACAGTTTGATAAACTTCGAGAAGTTGCGCATGATTTCGAAGGAAATTCGCACGCTGCTGCACATGTGCAACTCACCGTACGACATACTGACCATGCTGGAGTACAAATGTCAACCGCCCAGCTCGGCCATGCTTGCGCTCAATCAAATGTCGGTACCATCCGGCAGTGGCAACCTGATGCTTGTAACGCACGCTCCACCACCACAAACGCTCACATCGGGGGTGTCGGCATTCGCGCATAGTCAGACAGTGAAGCGAAGGAAGAAATCGACCGCAGCCCCAAACCCGAAGAAAATGTTCGAAGAAGCGCAGATGGTGCGGCGAGTGAAGGCGTACCTGAACAACATGAAAGTAATCACGGACGAGGACGAGCTGCATCGGTTGTCGCTGGAGTGTGAGGCACAGGGCGGTACCACACCGAACACGGTACAGGTTCGCAAACGTTACCCATCTCCAACGCTCTCGACGACCTCGAGCACCAGTTCAACCAGCGAAGGCAAAAAGGGAGCGCTCGGGCTGGGCATGAGCAGCTTGTCGATCGGCAGCGCAAGCAGCGGCAACAGTGGAGCCCCCAAGTTTGGTGCCGCATCACCGCAGGCCGTCAAAAAGCTGCTCTCATTGTCGGAGCAGACGAAAACACGCCCTCACCAACCGAGACACCCATCGGCGGGATCGATCTTACCGCCACCGCTAAACAACATCCACCATCACCACCATCAGCACCATCACGGTGGAATGGCGGGACACCTGAACAGTACGCTCTCTCACTTCCATCACGCTCATCCACCCACGAACTATCTGCATCATGGGACGGGCATATCGATCAGTCCCTCGCAATCTCCGGCGCACTGTTGCGTAGGACCGACGGGAACTGGAGCAACCGGAACTGGCAGTGTTTCGTCAAATGCGGGCGTGATGGGACCACCGCAGTATCCTCCTCCATCTGCACATGCAGCCGGAGGATACACGACAGCGGCCGGTACAACAGCCGGTGTTCATCTGGCAGGGATGTTGCCGAACCCGCCCAACTATAGCACCACCATGTCGATGTATGCAAACGGCCGCCCGGTACTAGCGAGCCGGATATTGGAAAGTTCGGTCGATGCACCTAGTCAAATACCACCACCGATGGAACTGCCGCCGGAGAGTAGCTCCTTCCGAAGTCCACCAAACTATGGTACGTATCATTCGGTTGAAGCAACAAACATACCGCGATGAGGAAGATAACGTGTTCCGCTTGTATCTATTCCACAGCTCAAACGGCACATCGAAGAATTGCCAGCAGTAATAGTACAACCATTCCACCGCCCTATCCAACGCCCCACCAAAACTTTGGCAACTCCTCACGGATCATTTCGGCCGTGGGCATCTCGCCGATCGCACCAAACTTTGTCGCACCGACCGTGAATGCGCTATCACCCATGTACACCGGAAACAGTGGTGGTGGTGGCGGAGGAGGTGGTGGTATGGGTGGTGGCTCATCAGTGAGTTCCTCCGGTGGTGGGGTGTGTGCAAACTTACCACCAGCAATACCGGCTCGACTGCACGAAACCGTCGTTTCATCGGGGCTTGTCGATTCGTCACCACCACCATTACCACCCCCTAGTATAGACCTGTCGGCAGAAAGCAGTTCTGTTACCGTGCTGAGCAGTGCTGCTTCCGGTAAGTCTTTTGTTCTATCATTCAGTTGGAATTCCATTTTCTTTTATTAGTTGCGGCAAAAAGTTAGCATTTGTAGTGCGTCTTTTATTTCGGAGTAGATTATCTAGAAAATTATTACCTATTAGCTGTTTTGAAATAATTATTACAATCCTTTTTTTCTAATTTTATTTTTTACCCTTCGCGAAAATCGATAAACTACTCACGATCGCGATCTTTTATGGTATTTGTTTTAAACTCTCTGGCAAATGCATGTTTCGATAGGAAAATCTGTATGGAAAATGTTTCTTTATTATTATATTACCCAAAAAGGATATATTGTATGTTTTTTTTTGTTATTCGTTGTGTGTGTTACGTTCCTGTATGGATCATCGTTTGAATGGAATGTTGAATATTTGCGCCTAAATGTAGGCAACCATCCAGCGTATTTTTGTCGAGGAGAGTAATACACGTATTTGTTATTGATGTTCTACTGTTTTTTTTTTAAGTTCCGTTGTTTGTCTTGAATGTGATTGCATGAATCGTATTGCGTCAAGTTCATTTTTTACATATGAATGTGGACACATTTTCGGTTTCAATTCACTCGCCACTCTTTGCATGTACCGCGGCAGTGTGTTTTATTTTCCATTTGGTTTTTTTTCACGATACGTGACATTTTCACTGCATGGAATGCAATGCAAATGTTTCTGTGTGGTCTTTCCATTATTTTGTTTTCTGCATGATCATTTGCCCTCCCTGATCATTGCATACACACCCAAAAACGTGTGTGTATTGCGTGCAAATGTTAAACGATGAAACATTCCTTTGCACAATTTGTTTCAGGTGATGCCAAGCTGGACGATGAAGCGTGCGGGTCCGTTGAGACGGATTGTGTGGGAACGATTTCAACGGACGTATAAGCATCAGTTCGTCGCCAAGAGCTTACACAGGATAGATGTATTCATCAAATGAAAAAGAATATCCATTTTTTCTGCATCAAAATTGACAACAAAAAAGAATTCCATGTCACAAACACACAAGAAGAAATACTTATCCAAAGCCAAGACAAGCACGCTACCGTATCTGTGGTATCGTTAATCGTATTTGATGGTCTATTGTTGTTGAAATAATCGTATAAATGTTTAAAGATTGAATGTTGCAAATGTTGCTGCAAATAGTACACGGGCACAGGAATCGGATGTTGTTAGATACAGTCAAATCAAATCCAGATACCCGCAATATCGGGTCATTTCTGACGTTCTCTTCCGTGTGTTGGGAAAGCCCGGGACAGGCGGTCTGCACCGTTCACTCAAAGATGATCACAGTTCTTAACTGAGTCATGTTTTAGACGCATTTACCACTGTAGAACGAAGCAAATGGTGTGTTCTATTGCACAATGATACTGATAGACAAAGTAACTGGTAGAATTTATTGTCGTCATCGTACGATAACGAAAGTCTCTCGCTCTCTCTTACACACACACTGGAACCTTTTGTGCCCAAAATCGAGAAGAACAAGTAAACTAACAAACTAATTTCCATCCCAAGACTGATGATAAAGCAAAGCAGATGAATGCATATTTTGTAATCATGTAAACGCAATCTCCGTTCTACCTTTCCCCTTCCACCTCACAAACACCTCTTTATTAAGGACACATTCTACTCAAAGCACACTGTAAGCCAATTTGGCACAAGAGAGCATTAATAACATATAATTAATGTGTGTGTGAAGTATGTGAACATTTATAATACTGATTGTTGCATTTATATTTGCAAAAAAGAAGAACATAAAATCATAATGGTGTGTGTCTCCTGTTTGTGTGTGTGCGGCGGGGGATGATGGAGACTGATGAGCTGAGGGGAAAAAAACAGTGTGGAAATGTTTGATGTATTTACATACAAGCCATGTACCTTGAAGATATTAAATGTTAAAAAATGCATACGGCAAGATCAAAAACCATATTGTAACTGTTGGCGTGTGGTTAAACTACGATCACGTTAATATACACTCACATCATGCATTAAGTAGCTTTAGCCATCCTATCACGTACGAATCGTTATTCCACTGACCAATCGTATATAAGAAAATGTAAACCTTTTTATCAGCTTTTACCAAAATGTATGTATGTGTCCGTATTTTTTTACATTTAAATTTAACGATGTATTAGCTAAACTTTGTTTCTCAAACAATATATAAAGGGTCGCTACTACAAATAGTGAAACAATTCAGCGATTTAGTTAAACATGGTTTGGAATGCTTTGAAATCATTTAACGGAATCTATAAAACATTTGGGGTAACTTGTGTTTACCCAAAAGTAGTGGTATGCATTGACATAGGGAGGGTTGATGTTTCTGCCTGCAATGAGTTACCGCTCTTGCTGAAGTTTCGATGAGTTCAGATGAGTTCCCGGAAAATAATGTTACAGCGGTACGGGGCTGCTTGTTTCGTCACTCATTCCACGCTTTACGTGAGCTTCGCGCATAGCTTTAGCTCAGTGATTCTAACACGTTTTTCATCCGAATCACCATTAAATTTTCCTAGACCTTTTATTCATTTAACGGTTTGTTAAATAGGTTAAATAATGTTTACGCTATTCGATAAAACGATACTGTTGCCAGTTTGGCCAGCGTTCACCGATAAGCGATCATTTGGAAGCTTTAGATGGATACCGACAAACATTTTTGTAAAGTTTTGAACGAGTTTTATGTGAAAATTTGGAAATTCCCAAAAATCTTTCCGTAAGAAAACACGAAAAATTGTTTTGTAAGCTGATTGTTTAATAGATTCCAATATATGGTTGCACATTTTTTACAACCAGCTTTTTTCTAGCATTATTTACTTCTACTTGTCATATCGAAACTTATATTACTCTGTACTATGGTTATTTGTAAACTAACTCCATCGTGCGTATTTCGAAAATGGCTTAATTTGATGATTTTTTTTTATGACGTTAATTATCTTTCCCAGTTTAAGTTATAAACTGCTAGCAGTAATAATAATATGTCACCAACAGTAATCACTAGCCAGGCAGCTAGAAAAAAAAAACAACTTTCTATACTATTTACAGCGATAATTCGCACGAACACATGTGTATTCATTGGAATATACCTATAAGAGCAATCAATAGAGAGGAAAACAATATTGAATATCGTCAAAACATTGAAGTTAACTGCACGAATGAATTGTTGTTTGAACTTGTTGTTTATCTCTTCGAAACATTCAGCAATGGCGCGATATATACGTCGAACGAGCATTATCCAAAAAGCGAAAGCCAAAATGGTGACAAACAAAAACGAACCATAAAGAACCATTACAGATCAAAATTTACAAAATATTCGAACATCATATGATAGAATAGCCATCATGAAAAAGGGTTTCTTTTGTCAAGCGACGAACAACAAACATAAGCATTTCATTAACCCAATATACTGGTGTATGCAACATATGATAAGAATATTAATGTGTGGAAGCAATGTTAAACATTGTAAGGCGAATTGATACTGATGCACCGACAAAACAGGGTTAAATTAACTGACAGGGTGTGACCGGTATCTCCGGTTAGAAGTGGACAAGAGTACACGCGTTGCAAGAAAAATATTTTTCTCTCCATTTTTTTCTATTCCGTGAATATTTATAGAAAGGCAATCGCGAGATAGAAGTACCAGCACTCGCCCCCCTGGCGGCAAGATCATATGGGGAAGAGGAAATAAAAATATTCCCCCTCAGAAACAAAGCCAAATCAAACCGAAACGGAAAGTTTCGTGGCGTTGCAAAATGCTTGTCGGTGGAAAAGCGCTGACGTTAAGGTACGGCCAGTGTGCGCAGAGAAACGCATCAAAACAAAATAACTCAGCTATGAGTCGCCAAGCGCTACAAACACAGTCGATAAATGTTCGGTAAATTATGTCTCCACTCTCAAGCACGGTGTAGTTGCACATCAACATGCATAAAAAAGTACATACATACAACAACAACCAAACATCTTCTTGTTATGAATGCAACGAATTGCAGTGATGACATTTGAACAAGTTTTCTTGTTTTATATACTTTTTTTGTTGAAGGTTATCACAGAAAAACAATTTACTATACAGAACCCCCTATCGAAACAGCGCAATGCCACGAGAGAAGCAACTATATTATATGTTTGCATTAATATCGTATGCATATGCGATGCAGTTCGCAAGTATCGCAATATTAATGCAGTTATTTTATAATTTCTAAACCCCCTTTCTATAAACACACATATTTGTAAACGGGCTTGCAAAACAGCATCAACATAATGTTGCAAGCTCACTAACTATTTTATACAACATTCAAAACACACACTAACTGTGCTTATTTTTCTCTTTCTCTTTTTGTTTCTAACTCGACGCTTTTGTAGTGATGTAGAAGTAAAAAAAAACTCTGTACGCAAAACAATCTCTCCATAATTCCCAATTTCGCCAGCACATCGATAAAGCAGTGCCCTTAAAATGGCCTCGTGTTATCCGACAAATGGCATGTGTGTGCGCGGAATGTCTCGTGGAGGTTGAGTTTGTCGCACTGTGTTTTTTTTGCTGCCCTGTTTCCTATCTGCTCGTAGCCACCAGCGCATATTCCGGCTTTAGACAAAACGTATGCGTGTGTGCGCGCGCGCGACATAACAGCTCCTGCGTGATCGGCCGGCATCCAACCAAATTCCTTCACCCTTCCAAACCCTCATCACATACAGCCTATCGGTGTCGTAAAAACCAATGCGTGCGCCTAACCGCGATCGATGATCATCTGCCTTCCGGTGTATGGGAATCCTTTTTATCTAGCTAGCATTCGTCCTTAGGATTGTGTTTAGTGGCTAATGATGGAAGTACAAGGCCAGACAGTAGTACCGTAGTATCGAAAAACTGTGACAGTCGTGTGTACCAAAGAATGAAGCAAACTGGAATCAAAATCGAAATGCAAATCGAATCTTACCACAAAACACACACGAAGCACGTGTTGTGTTGTGACTCTCTACACTTTTTCCCTTCTTATATAGTGTGTAGTTTTAGCGTTAAGATGTGTTTTTTTTTCGTTTTCGTTAGTGTTCTATAATCTCCACCCCCGGGAGAAGGCGGGATAGCTTGTAAACGTAATGATTCTCCCCACCCGTATGTGTGTATCAACCATTAGTAACGACATAACTCTCAATATGATGCTCTCGAAAGGTGAAGGTATTTTAGGCGTAAAAAGTTAAGCAAAACAGTTTATAACAATTTAGCAACAAAACCAAACACACACACACGCACACACACAAAGCTAGCTTATTTCAACTGATTGATCTTAAAACTCGAATTTCATACTAAAGAGATAGAAACATGGGGGAAAGGTTGCCTATCGCTAGAAAACATAATATTACTTTTAGAAACGTATGTCCGTGCGAGTGTGTGTGTGTGTGCTTTTATATTAAATACCCACTAGTCTCTTTGTAAAACGAAACCCCTTAATATTCCATCTTTATTACTTTCTCTAGCACGAACGGCAGTTCCGTACGGTGTGCAGTATCCGTCGCAGGCGTACCACAATCACATTTCGCGAACGCGCGGCCCTCGGTTTTGAAAAAAAAAGTGTATAAAAAAGGGGCAACTGTGAGCTTCGGGGGATAGAGTAGACGGAAAGGAACTGCCGACTATCCGATCGGTGTCAATACTGTAGCGAGTGGGCGCCCGAAAGATGATTAGGAAAGAACAGTAGAACAACAGACAGGTGATAAAACTGGAGAACGGTTGTCGACCGGAAATACGGTTAGCTGATATATGTAAAGTTGTTTTTTTTCTCCGCGCCCACCAAATCGGTCAGCAGTACCAACCGACGATGTAAGAATTTGTTTTGGGAATTGCGATCAACTGGCGATAGCTTCCGATCGTTTTACTTTCCCAAGGAAACGGTAGCACACTTTTATGCTGTGCGTGTGCACGTGTGTTTAGTGTGATTTGTTTAACACCAACATTGCCAATACCGTTACCAATATTGCTATATCCGGAGCAATACCACCCGTTCGATAGAGGGAAGCTTAATAATTCAATTAGGCATAATTGTTGATCGACTTGAGATTCAGAGTTCACCTTCGGGAGTGAACACGGCGACACACGGTGCACCATACACGAGATCGGGTTGCGAGATGGAATGCCGGGACGCATTGTTCGTGGTGTCAGTCTCGTTCGGCATCTTGACCAGTGCAGACACACGTGCTCTCGGTCTCGTTGGTTTCTTCGTTAGTTTTCTCTTTGTCTTTGTTCGGCCGGTCGGTGCAATCGCCATGCGGCTTTGGTTAATGGGGGTGAGCACCGTCGGCTTGTTGGTGCTGTGTTGCGTGGCGGTGTGTGTACGCGGAATGGCCGATCCCGTGCGAATATCTCGTGACGCAAACGAGCGGGCCCTCAGCCCGCCCGCAACCGATGCAGACGCCGATGATAGTGACCCACGGTGCACGAATGTGGACATACGTAACGATTTGGGGCGATTGTCCGAGATCGAAAATTGCACCGTAATACTGGGATTCTTTCAGATGGTTCTGCTAGATCGCGTACCGAGCAAGGAGTTCGAGAAGTACAGCTTCCCAAAGTTAAGGTGCGTATGTTAGGCGGGGAGTGTCCGGTGTTTGTGACGGTGTCGTAGTTCAATGTTTAATTGCGTATGTAGTTCACTACGTGGTACCACGGTTAGTTGTGCATCGAGTCGATAGAGCTTGATAAGAAAACATGAATCGAAACAGCTACACCGTTACAGCTATGAATGAGTAAGCGTCTGCCGTGACGACATGGCAATACACCGTCAGTTGCAGTGTCAGTCAGTGTAAGGGGAGTAGGAGGGCGATAATCTAACCGCATCGATACAGATATGGAACTCGCTAATTTTTAAAAGAATACAATGATAGACTAAGCTGTAAATAGTGTACGTAACAAGCACTAGAATTTACACCATTTAGAAGATATACATGTGAAAGTAGGTAACAACAAATAATAATCGTGCAGTGCCGGATCCGGCAAACTCTTTCATACTTTCAACAAGGCTAGGAAACAAAACCGGGCAAGAAACTATAAACTACTACTACTTAGCACTGCACCTATTGTGTTTATCGGTTTTAAGTGATAAATGTGATACACGGACGTGTTTTTTTTCGCCCCTTTGTTCCAAAACGGAGCCTCAGCAGAACGATGCTGAACGGCTGAATAGAATGCAACGTATTATTTGATAGTTTATCGTAAAGAAAACCGGATAGCATAACAGACGAGCGAGCGGGCGAACGAGCGTGAGAGAGAAAGAATACTATATAGTGTATACGCAATATAATATATCAGCGCGCAGGGGATGAATCACAGATAAAAAAAAAGAAACATTTCCATCGGTGTGTATGTAAAGTTCTTGTCACTCAAAATCATCCTCTTCATCCTCTTCATCATCATCATCGTGTGACGGTAAAAGTTAAACGTTGTGAAACCAATCCACCATCAAGCTAATGATAAAAAGCTGAAAATAAAAAGAACTTAAAAAATCTCCCTAACCACGCTGTGTCGTACGTTTGTTTCGTCAAGTTTCCCCGCGAGCTCATTTACCACGCGGTTCAGTGGCACTCACGCGGTGGGGCGAACTCACCCTACGCTTTGCGCCGTGTGCGTGAGTGCGCGGTTACGTCGCGTCATGGTAATGCGCGTCATGTTGATGCTGACAATGATTTTAAAGCTGAATACTGAAAAATTATCATAATTACAATCGAAACAATCACATGTTTGAATTCGAAACTCCCATATAGACGGTGGAGACAATACGCAATCAAAATGCACAGTCTAGCCCAACCGCGTGAGTGCGTCTTAACCTTAATTTTTGTTCTCCAGAGAGGTGACCGGATATATGCTGTTCTTTCGCGTCATCCACCTTACCACGCTGCGCCGAATGTTTCCCCAGCTGGCGGTCATACGAGGACAGCAGTTGATCGGTAACTATGCGCTAGTGTTTTACTATATGGAAAACATGATCGAGGTAAGCAAAAGAGAAAAAAACCCTTCGTATCAAGTGCCACGGATTTTTTATCGGTTCTTTCTCGCTTCTCCATTGTGCAGGTTGGGTTAAAGAGCCTTATTGCAATCCAGCGAGGCTTCGTTTATACACTCCACTGTCCCCAATTGTGCCATCTGGACACGGTAAGTAATAGAATGAGCTCTTCCTACTCCGGAACCATATTTTCATCGTTTTCTTAATATTTTTTTATTCCCTCAGATCGATTGGGCAGCAATTAGCGGACTGGACAATAGTACGAAGAATTTAAACTCGTTCGAAACACCGAAGGCGGTTTGCAACAAGTCGGAAGTGTGCCGGTCCTGCGAACCGAAGTACTGCTGGGGAAGCGAAAGTTGCCAAAAGTTCTATAAAGGGTACAACTTTAACGGTACGAAAAGGGAGGTTTGCTTTACTAGATCGACGTTCGTTAACGCTCGTCCTGAATACTTGCAGGAATAAAATGTCACCCGCAGTGTATTGGAGGTTGCAAGGGTTCATCGGCAACGGAATGTAATGTTTGTCGCGGTCTGAAGGAAGGCAAACAATGTGTGGAGCAATGTTCCGTTAATAGGTACGGTGTAGTACAATCGATCTTTTCCTATCGCTAAACTCACCTTAAATTTGTCTTTTTCTGCCAAACGCAGGTTAATGTTTCGACCGACGAAACGATGCGTCACGATGCAAACCTGCTTGAGTCGTGGTGGGTTACTGTTTATGGAGGAATGTGTGCTGGAGTGTCCAGCAGGTTACAGTACGACCAATGTCGATCAGGAGTTGGCCGATTTTTCCACCCACAAATGCTATCCGTGCCGACATCGTTGTCCGAAGGTGTGCGACGGTACGGTAATCATGTACCTGTCCGATGCGGATCGTATGCGCGGTTGCACGATCGTCAACGGGACGCTTCACATCCGCCTGACGGAGGACCATCCGAATCTGCTGGAAGAATTACGGAACGGGCTGGGCGATATCGAGGAGATCATGGGAATGCTGAAGGTGTCCCGGTCGAACAACATCCCTTCGCTGGAGTTCCTTAGCAATCTGCAAATCATTCACGGCAAGTACACGACGGACAACTCCAACTTTTCGCTGATGGTGTACGAAAACAGCAACCTGCAGCGTTTGTGGAACTTTGAGCAGAAAACGTCACTGCAGCTGGCCTCCCGCAGCATGTACTTCCGCAACAATGAGCTGCTGTGCAATTCGCAGATAGTGCTGCTGCGCAAAATCGCCGAGTACGATAACTCGAGTGACATGATCGATTGGAACTCGAACGGGTACATGCAGGCGTGCCATGTGCAGCCATTTCTCGCCCGGTTTGCGGTGCTGTCAAGCCGCAACGTGACGATCTACTGGTCGATACACACCCCGAAGTCGCACCACCGTTTGCTCGGCTTCTGGATCTACTACATGCGCTCGAAGGTGGACAAAACACCGTACGAGGGGCAGGACGTGTGTTCGAAGTTCGGGTGGAAAATGCGCTTCGTGCCGCTGGAGAACGTTACCATCGAGGGAAGCTTCTATGCGTACAACCTTACCCGGCTGAAACCGTTCACCCGGTACGCTAGCTACGTGAAGGCGTACTATAATGAATCGTTCAACAGTGCCACCGATCTGGTCGGGATGTCCAATATGCAATACTTTAAGACGGAAAAGGATAAACCGACCTCGCCGTTGCGTTTTCGCACTGTTCAAAAAACCGAAGGTACGATCACAGTGCGATGGGAGATATTGGCATCCGAACAGGAAATGATCACTTTCTATCACCTGGATGTGTTCATACAACCCGACGAACGGGCCTTTTTCGATCAACGCAACTACTGCACGCATCCGCATCAACCACCCACGGAACAGCAGGAACCACCGCAACTTGCTACTAGTGGTTGTACGGAGGAAGCGTGCTGCGAACAAAAGCTGGAACTGGAAGATGATGATGATGATGATGATGACGATGAGATAACCGCACCGAGCGGTTTCTTTGGCGACCAATCATCAATGGAAGAGGACGGCGGTGGACGTATTGGAAGACGGCGAAAGAAGCGTTCGGCGGATCGGTTTGAGGAACTTCTATTGAACCTGCAGAAAATGGGTGATACAGACGATCACTATGAACGTCGTGTTCGTCGCGATATGCTCAAAAATAGCGAATTTGTGAATCGCGTTGCCCATTGGGACTTTACAACGGACAACTTCGAGCATACGATTACCGGGCTGGCACACTTCAAGCGCTACCAGTTTCAGCTGTTTGCGTGCTGTGCAAATGCAACAAAATACTGTAGCGCGTACAGTTTACACACGGAACGAACCGCTCCTGCACCGAACGCCGATCGGCTTAATGTGAGCATTGAAACGGAACAGTTTCCGATCGCTACCGACGATACTGCTCCCGACGGTGCAGTAAATGTCACTTCCATCGTTCACACGACATACGAGGAGCGTATCGTACTATACTTTCCCGAACCGACCCAGGTGAATGGAGTTACGGTGGCGTACCGCGTCGAAATGGAAGCCCTTAATGGGACGTACCAGAAACGACGTACCGAATGTCTGACCAGACACGAGCACGAAATGAACTACCACCGTTACACGCTGCCAAACGTTGAACCGGGCGAGTATTTGGTACGGGCCCAGGTCGTCTCCTTAGCCGGACCAGGACCTTTCTCCGACTGGCTTTTTGTGCGAGTGGTGGAACCACTGTCCATAGCAAGGCCAAGCACTAATAACGAACTTCGCGATGGTTTAATTACACTCGCTGTGCTATTTGCGCTTGGTGTTGTTTTGGGACTGCTCTACTTATGGCGCCATCGTTTGCGCCGTCTGCGTTGTGCGAAGGAGCGAGATGATAAGATACCGCTCGCGTCCAACGACGCCAATCAGGTTAATCTTGACGATGGGTTTGTAAACTGCCCACTGAAGTAATGTGAGGTAGACAAAAACAACCGTGAAAGGGGCCTCTAGATGCCAAAGAAGTTGAACAACCAAAAAACTCGAAAAAGACAAGAGTAAAAGGCAAAGATGTTCCATTTTGTATCCGTTTGGACTTTCTCACTGTAAGCTAAGGTTAGGATTAGGAAACTGCGTAAACACAGCCGTCCACAGGCCGTCCACAACCCACAAAAGGTTGGGAGGAGGTATCGACAAAAACGCGATTGTAATTAGAATGAAGCGTAATTGGCTCAAGGATACATAAGGAATAGGATTGAGAATGGTCATTCGGATATTTACAAAGATAGAGGTGGGCATCAAAATGTGCACCAAGCCAGGCAGTTGAATTGTGCCATGAATATGTAGCACAGACCTATGTACGTACAAAAGAGACCAAAGTTATAGTTCCAAATAGGACATTGAGTGACACATGATGCGAGTACTTTGGATAACAACCAAATCGTCGTGTTTTTTGAGGATTTCCCTTGGGAATCGTGCATATTCCATGAATTGCTACTCTCCGGAGGCTCTATCATGATACAAAATGCTGGAAATATCGTACAGTAAAATGTCTGATAGTTCTCAGTGGACTCGCTATATTTGAACGACTGGTGCCAAAGTTTATCTCTTCTCTCTGAACATATTAAATAGACTCAGTAATCAATTATCACTCAATTAAACACTCACCATGACAAGTAGGAAAAAATGTGACATAACTAGACCAAAAAATGGTTAAAGAGCTAAGAAAGAGAAGAGGAACATTGATATTATTTTTGGTGAGTGGTTTCCAAAGACTAGTGTAAAATACAAGTCACGGAAGAAAGAAATGGCAGCTCTTCAGTGCCATAAAAGAAGAAAAAGTGGTCTCGCAGCAGCACTTCGGGTTGTGCGTGGCTTCATTTGTCACGATCACGTATATATGATCGCTAACCTGTCTATAAAAAGGTTGTGGGCTATCAGCCATAGGAGGAAAATGCTCCATTACTCGAAAAGAGAGAGAATAAGCGAAACGGAAGCTATCCATAGAGGCCTTAACAATCATACCAAGGTTGTATTTTCTTTCTAGTTACCATACGGCAGCATTCAAGAGTAGCACGAGTTACTCGCACAAACAAATGGTAAATATTACGCCATTTTTTGTAAACCTTTTGCCATAACAGAACAATCATTACAATTGAAACGATATTAGAATGTTAAACTATTTGTTACCCAATGCATAAGATTTTGCTCTTTATATGAACCAAAAATGAAGAAGAGCAGTTTAATGTTTAGTTCCCAACACGACGATTCATATCAATCGTATTTCTGTCTAAGGTAATTATTGTAATAATTTTGTATAATGCGTTTTCTAAATCTTTATCATGTTCTTCCCTACAGAAACGTACTACAATCGGCTGTTTCATCGAAACGCACCTTTCCTTATTTGTAAGAATTGTATTATTTTAATCGCATTTATAGCGTTGCTTGCTCAATAAAACATACTCCTTTTTACAGTTCAAATTTAACAAAAAATGCTCTTGTACTTTATTCAAACATTTGTTTCACCTCGTGCAACAGAACAGAAAACCGAAAGACAAAACATTAGGAAGGCACAGTGTTTAGCATTAAAATCGCAAATTTAACTCCCCGGCCGCGATCTGCTCTGGAGTATGTACAAAACACGGGTGCCGTCGCACCTCACACGAATGCTTTCGGTGAGTTTGCCTCAATCCAGGGCGCGTAGTGAGCGATCGACGTGTAAACGCTCGGCATGTTTAGTGCACCGCACGTTTCCGCTCCGAAGGACATGATACCGATCTGTGCATAGCGGCCCTGGTCACGAATGATCAGCGGTGCACCACCGAACCCATGGCACGCATCCCGTCCTTCCCCGCCGGCACACATCCACTCGCCATCGATCGACTGCGGTGACTGCAGTGCGCCGGTTGATGCGTAAGCCCGGACACACTTATCCCACGACGTTAGTGGCACCTCGAGCGTTTGCAACTCGGGCGATTTGGTGGCACTGATCGAAAGTTTACCCCAACCGATGATCTGTACCCGTCGGCCCACCGTAAGGTCCTGCTTGCGTGCATGAAGACATATTGGTTGAGCAGCCACTAAAAACACACCAATAGAGTGAGAAAACAAATGAGTGAGAGAAACGGATAATGTGTTGACAAAATACATTTTCACGGTCAGTGAGCAGCCGCATGAATACATTTAAATTTTTCCCCCAGTGAGATCGCCCCATCATGCGCCCCGCTCTTGAGGGGAGGGAGCGAACAGTTAGTGTGACCCCCCAGCCGCAGCGAGTTCGTGGTCGGGGTCACACGAAATTTCCCCGTCCCGTGGAAGAACAGTACCTACCGGTGTAGTTGATGGGCGTGCGTAGTATTAGCAGCGCAATGTCATGATGGTACTGACCCTCGATGTAGTCCGGATGGACAATGATCTGGCTGACGGCATGGTTGATCGCTACCGGTGCACAAAATCCGGTACTTCCGCAATCCGGATCGGTACGTGTATCGTAATCGCCCACTCGGACGGATGAGCTGTGGCCGATTGGATTCGGTCCAGGAAGAGATCGAGACACAACAGACAAGGGGAAAACTCATTAAGGAAGGGTTGGAAAACTTGAATTGCAAATGAAACGTAACGTTACTGAATAGGTAACGCGATACATTGCTCAGTTTGTTGTTATACAGGGTCCCCACATCATAGCGCGAAGGGAATAGTAAATTGTTTCCGTTGGATGTACAAATGACGATAGGCTCGTAAATATATCATTAGGACAAAATGTGTTTAAACTAATCAACGATTTCGATGCACGTTTTGAATGAGGAAGGGATTTCCCTACTATTACTAACCATCAAGGGTATGTTGAGAAACAACCCATTGGTCTGAAGGCTGCTGTCGGTTCTACTTTCGGTTCTACTTTGTCGGTTCTACTACTACTTTTGAACGAACGATAACAAAAGCTGGCCACGTGCATTTAGAATGCTGTTTTGAATGTTGACTACCGACAATTATTTGGGTGGGAGATACTAAAGAGACTATAATAAACCCAAGAACTATGCTGGTTGTCTTGAATCTGTACAGCAATGGCTCGAGAATATCTTGAGGATTTTTGAGGAACACACTTGTAATTGCACATCTTCAGGAGTAATACAGAGAAAAATTTCCAAATTGTGTTTCCAGAGCATCGCTATGTGACACTTTTCACTTCAACGTTCCAATAAATGAAAATACTTCTAGATTTCCACCCAAAACAAACCTTCCAACAATACAGAAATTAGCATATTTGGTACCATGACCAGGATTAAGCATGCTGCTTTTACCGGCCATTAAAAAGGGGATAATTGATCGTGTCTACTTTCAACGATTGGCACAGTTCTAACGCCAATTACAATGAAACCGCGAAGGAAGTTTCTCTTTTTTGCCGCTAATTAATTTCGCAAAACACAAACAAAACCGAGAGCAATTTGCAAAATTATGTGACGAAAAGAAAATGGTAGCAAACAGGATATGACAATCGTTTGTTTTTTTTATAAGTTTGCTGCATTTTTATGCGTTGTGGGAGAAAGTTTAGAGAGCCGAAATAAAAAAAAAAGTCCCATTGAACGGATGGATGCAAATAAATTCATACCAGAAACGGAAGCAATTCCGCCATACGCTGAATCGTATGCGCCTCCATTTACCGATGCACTCGCGCTACGTAGACAAAAAAACGTAATTCTACTTACAGCCGGTGACTATCGGCCTTGGCCAGAGCACAGTGTGCCGAAGTGAGAACAATCTGGCGCGCGATGATCGATCCAGAGCAGGGGAATATAAACGTTCCCGTTTTCGTATCTGTCGTAGCGAAGAGAGGGAAAGTAATCGATTAGCGAACGTTAAGTACACGCACTCTATTAAACGAGCTTCAACCACACAGCGACGACAAGTCCACACGTCCACGTTCGAACAATTACGATGCCATTGTTCCAGCCATTAAACGGTCCGTTCCGTATCGTCGATCTGTGGCATCGTGCCACGCCAATGGTACGGCTCTCGTGTCGTTTCATGGTTGAAGATCATCTAATTAGAATAAACCACCGACCGGTCGCTGCCTAACGGTCACGGTAACACGGCCTTCAGTGCCATCTGGCCGGAGGTCGTCCGAAGATGGGTAACGTACTTTTGAATCCGATGCGTGCCACGAACGGGTACGCCCCGAGTCCGTTGTAGAAGTCGCCTTGAACGATGCTCTTCCCGCACGCAGCCGGCGCACGCTGATCGTTGAAGGTGGGTGACGTTACCCGGGGACAGCAGACGTGCGGTTCGAACTCGTTCACTCCACAGGAAAGGGAGAAGTCTCCTCGGTAACATTGGCGTGTTATTTCCAGCAGCAGATCGGGACATTCGGCCAGCGGGACACATTCGCTAAGACCGGGGCAGCTCACTCGGTACAGGGCTTTCGATTCCTTCAGTGCGGCAGTCGTCTCGGCTGACGGTAACGGTTCGCGGGTTGGATCTTGGTAGGCGACAGGTATGGAGCGGGCGACAGTATTACTGCCGGATGTTTCACTTTCCTCGATTGTGTGTGCTGGAGCGGAGTTTGAGAAAAAGAGCACAAAGTTATTTTTCAAATAGTTCCTTTGCTGGTTGTTTCTTTCACAGTTCACTAAACGAAATATTCTGTAAGGTGTTTTAAATCCTAAAAGCATGCAAAATGCATTTAAAAATCTACAATCGTTTAACTGATTGCATAACGTTAGGCGCATAGAATTACTTTTTCTATCCTTACCATTACTAAACCATGTGCAAATTAGACAGAGCAGCACCACACACAACACACTTCTAGTAAACAACCAGTTTAGTGTCATTGTATTGTAATGACTTTTCCTTAAACACATATTATCCTCATTCACCTCTAAAATTAATCACAATGGCTCACTTAATGAAGTTATATTACTATATCTTTAGCTTTTTTTTGAGTAGGTTCCGTTCTTTGATGTATAAAAACTACAGTATATTACAGCCACCCAGAGTGAACCGTTTTTCAGAGCCCACATTCGTTCTGTTCCGGGGCTAAATCGCAACTAACACGAATGGGTTACGATTTATCGCTCATCAGTAGGGCAATGCGTGTGCTCGTTCGATCGGTCAGTCTGCGACAAAAGCGTAATGGAGGTTTGGAGTGGTCTTTACCGACCCGCGCTCTCCGTTCCCTTATCTTCCTGTGTGGTTGCGAATTTTCACTCTCATTTTCCAGCATCCTTCTACGGCTCGTTGAGTTCATGATAACCCTTCGGTATAAACGACGATGTACACGTGGCTGGAATGGTAGAAAGCGATAAAGTATTGTTTATCCCTTGATGAAGTAATTTAAAAAATTAAACATTAAACATTATTAAGTGATTGTAATAAATATATTAGCTTAAAGTTAACTCACAATACACTACTGCACGGGAGATCCCACCAAATAAACATAAGCAACACTCTTCTGCAAGGGTTAATTGGATGATAACACATCACGCGCAGGATAGTACGAGGGGGTGGAAACAGATCGCCCGATCAGGGTGTAACATGGGCTTCAATGGTCACATCATAGTGGGTAGCACCCACCTTACACAGAGAACCGATTCGATACAGACAAGCCGTGTGTCATCCCCCGTTGCCGGCGTGTCCTCTAGGGGGTGGAGGTGTAGAACACTATTATCATAATGGTACGATCACTCACCTGACAGTGTAACGTATTCAGAGCGATTTTTAACAACGCTTACAACAGCACAGAGCGCGTTAGAGATCGATCTGCAAATTTTCCGCTGATTCGTATTTTGCAAAGCTCGTAGGCAGCAACAGGCTTTCGGTTGAATTGTGCATTTGGGGCTGTTCGGAACGAGATGATCCATATTGATTGAGCGAGTCGTGTGAGTTTTGAAGGTCGTACTGGATATAATTAATGTCGTCTAGATCGATTAGTGCTTGGACGGATTAAATTTGAAGCGTAGTTTAAAATTTCTGTTCAATTGCTTTACAGCCGATGTCTCATCTGGGGCACGAACGATGAGATTAATTGCAGTTGGTTAATATGTTCAAAAACATTTACGTTTAAGTCATCAATTAAAAGTGTCCAAAGAAACGTGCACTTATGTCGACAGTCCATCATTGCCATGAGCATTAGCTGAAAGCGCCTGACAGTATGCAATGTATTTGTCTATACTTTAAACTATTGACGAGACTATAGGGATATATTCGAGTAATAGTCATACAATATTGTTTATATACTTTCATTAGACTAAAACCCCCAGGACTTAAAGGAAAGGAAATTGATTCGCAAGTGGGAATACCCGTACTTCTTTTGCTTCATAGCAATTGAGCTCACCGTCCTCAACACACCGTAACACAGACGGTGACGAGTAAAGCGTTATCGCCGCTGGAGTGTACACTTTCCCTAGCCACCAACCTAACAACCCGTCCGTGTAATGATCCACTAAATTGTTCATCCGGACTGTTGGCAGTGTGCAGAACTGGATGATCATCTGCTAGCTAGCATGCAAAATGATTTTATTACACGTCCGTTTCCACTGTCGCTTCCATCGAGCTTTGACACATTGAGGTTGATGTGTGCTTTTATCAGAAAGAAATCAGCATATTGCATAACACACAGCTAGAACATGCATGCATGACAACCCACAACCCTCTATCACATAATTTGTAATTATTGCGTAGACTTCTCCTTTAGCTATTTTTTTTTCGGATATACCAATTGTTTTAAAAATCATTACCCACAAAATCATTTCGAATGTGAAGATATATTGGTTTGTTTTGTTGGAGTGTGTTAAAAAGTATGGAAATTACAAGTTTTCGGTTTTTCACTGCACATGCAAGTGCTGAACGGCAAATCGTTAGAATTGCACACAAAAGATAAGGCTCCAATAATGCTACATACTTGCAACCCTTTCTACATTCGCATCGGCAATAAATTGGTTGTACGGCGCTATTGTAGTATATACACATTATTTTAATTGGTTTTTGATTGATTTAAAGCGAGCTCCTGAACTGCTGTTCCATTGTTTATCGTTCTCTTCTTGATCATACCACTAACTAGTTGCGCAATGCAGCTTAACGTACCTGTGATGAAGCAATTGCGAAAAAAAAACACAAATCTTTCACAGCTAGAACTGACGATTTGGATTATAAGACGTTCTTTGATAAGTATTTGCATTAAATAGTAGTTATAGCGTACAGTCGCTTCCTAAACCTTAGGTTGTTGGGTTTGGGAGGGGAAAAGGGGATGTGGGGAGAAGAGCAGGATTTAATTTTCCTCTTCATTGCCTTGTTGTGTTGTGTTCCGTGCGTAGGACAACATATATAATAATTTAAACACGCAAAACATTTCATTCTGACAATTGAAATCAAACGTTATACACATATTCACGAGACGAGGAACCGGATGTGGGGTGTGAAAAAAATATAAAACAAATAACGCTTGAATCTTGCCTCTTTTTGGCCAGAACGGATCACAACAAACCAAGCAGTTTCATTGTATGATGAAAAAACTGAGATTCTCTCTTGTTTCTGTGTCGCCTTTTTTGTTACTCCCTGTTCCCGCTCTTGCCATTGGCAGCTTCACAAAACGAAACCTCTCGATGGCTACGATACAATCTTCCGTTTTACTATAAATGTGTTTTTTGTTTGTTTTTTTTTTCGGTTAGTTAAAATGATAAATTACTAAAACAGCGCATTACTTACGCTACAAACACGAAATGACTGAAATCAACAACTGACATACAATTTTGGTACATAAAACTGCGCTAAATTATAAGTATTTGTTTTCCTTTTTGCTCACAAAGTCAGCTCATGTTAGCCTCCTGGATGCACAATCACCCTCACGTTACAAACTAAAAACAGACAAATAAACAGGAATGATGCCTCCTATAAAGTAGCGGATAAAATAAACGCAACATGACGGTGTCGACACGCGAGTCGGGTTATCGCGGGCAAATCGAATATCGGCGCAGGCTAGAATTTGCTTAACGCCCTCCCATACTCTCGTTCTTTTCTTTTATCTCGCTATATCCGTCCATCAAAAGGAATTAAAATATACACGGAGACTTGCAATTTGAACTTTCTGCTCCACCCTACTGATCATCGTCAACGATGGGTCAACCGGATTTTTGCGCAAGCTTCACCTTTTGCATCGCCTCGTACACTTCAATCTCTTTCTTCTCTTTCTTTTTGTTGCGCTGCTCGAACTCGAGCCGATGGCGGATGATTCGTTCCACAATGTCTTCCGTTGTAATGGTGTTTCCTGCAATGGCACACAGCGGAAAGCATACGCATTAGGCTTAGTTGACAGGCGCTCTAAACCATCCAATCGGCTTACCTGAATCGATCAGCATAAATTTTCCCATCTGCTTCGGTATTGCGTACGGGTCAATGTAACCGACGTCGAGCGCTATGTGCGTTTGTCCATGGCACACCACACTCACGTTGAAATGTTCCATGAGATCGGTTGTTACGGAGTACGGTGCACCGATCACCACCTCGTTCACGTACTTGCAGGCCAGCACGCTGAGTACGCGCTCGTGCAGGTTCATGATCGGATAGTTGCCTCCCTTGTACTGGTTAACCACCGGATCGGTATGCAGACCGACGATTAGGTAATCCCCATGCTCCTTCGCCTTTTCCAGGAAATCGAGATGGCCGACGTGGAACAAATCGAACGCACCAGCCACGTACACGATCCTGTCCGTTGGCTTCGGCGATTTGCCGTCACTGAACTGGATGATTTTCTGTGTCGTCGGGAGAAACTGCGAGCATCCGGTCCATGGGCTGCGGGCCGTGTGGTCTTGGCCGAGCTGTGACGAGCCTGAGATTTGGAATTTTTCTACGTTATACCGCTTCAGCAGTGCTTCATACGCGTCTACATCGTGAGAAAGGCGAAGGATGTTGAACGGTAAGGGGCATAAAGCGATTGCATGCATAGGAGGTAGTTAGACTAGGTTATCTACAGGGTATCAAGCATATAGATGTACGTGCGATAGATAATGCAAATGAAGGAATGATAGTTTCCGCACAGGAGAAGCCGTTATCGAGAGGAGAAACACAGAGAGTAAACAGTCATCGGGTTATAACTCAATTCGTTGCGTTTTCTACTTATATATAGTGATTTAGATATCTTTAACAACTTCACAATGGATTGAGAATCATTAATTAAAAGAATTCCATTATAACCGACTGTAGGAAACGCAACGAATTGAGGTAAAGGTCAAACGCGCAGGCCGAAGCAAATGCGTTACATTTCAAATGCGAGTAGCCATTTAAAGTACAACGAAATACAACGAGATAGTGCCATCGACGTGTAACTAGCGTAAAATTAAAGTACAGAGCCAAAGAAGGGAGTAATACAGGCACACACAAACACACGGCGCAACGCATTTCGAAAAACAAAAACAGAACGGACTCTCGAGTATGTGGAGATGAATATTTACCATCTTTCTCAACCTCATATTCCTTATCACCTTGCTTAAAATGATTCTTTGTAAGGAGGAGCATTCGGCCGACCAGATCCGTTGTCGAGACGCCAGCAGTCCTCGATACTTCCCTGCCGTGCGAGAAAGGAAAACAAAATAATTAGTACAACCGTGCGCAATGGGATTTGAGAACAAACTTCGAACTTACTTGTACCGCAGTGCTTTTTTCACCAAATGGTACGTATCGATACCATCGGCTGTCAGGGTAATGTCATCTGGAAGTAATAAGAAAAGGATGCTTTAATTCAATAAATAATTTCATGAGAGCAACACTACAGAGTGAACGGTAGGAATTCGCTTTCGCATACGTCTAAGGTCCATAGTTCAATACCGTTGCCAATCAATCAATCGATCGCGCGTTCAACAGCTTCACACCATGCTGCCTGCTGTAGTAAACAATTCCCAGTTCCGATTAAGGGGTCAGTGCTTTTTTACAACACCTCACCACCAGGGCTCGAAACTACCTTCCTGGCGGCCTCATTTTGCGCCCTTGTCAATGAAGATTGGAATACCCTAGGTAGGTGTACGGCTGAGACACATAAAGCCACGGACCGCGAATGTGTTGCAAGGATGTGATCCCGGATCTCTCTTCGAGAGGACGCTTGTATGTTTGTACGTGCTTTAAGAATTAACCGGGTGATAAGGCGGGTAGCTCTCCGTAGCTACCGACAACATCATCGTACCACCTCGAGGAGATTGGGGTTGATGATAGTGAGGTCAAAAGACGCGTAACTATCGGAAAGAATGGTTCCCTGCGAAGCGTTTCACCACCCATTCATAGCGGGTTTTGCGCACCAACACTTACCGCCATGCACACAGAAGTCACAGTCATATTTGTCAAGAGTTTCCAATGTGGTTACGTACGGTGCATCTTCAACCACTTCATCCACCCACTTAATACCACGCACCATTTTGTATCTGCAATGAAAAGGGATAAAAACACATTAATGTCTTGATAAATATTAATATTTTGTGAGGTTATGGATGTAGACGTGGCTTTTTCATTTGCATTTAGCTTATAACCTCCAGTAACATGGAAGAGACGGACCTCTATATTAACGTAAAATGAAACAAAAACAGTATCTCAAGATCTCCGATTTATATCTAGCGTATCACAAGTCACATGGCAGAGAGACAGGTTGCCGGGAGGGAAATCAAACAAACGTACGATACGTTCGCGTTATCGTGCTTCAATAAAAAGATGATCTAAGCATTTTGGACATTGGCACATACAACTAGCACGAGCCTGGTTAGTTTCATTTCCACATTATCTACTACACTACTACCGTTACGGCGAGTCGGAAGACCACCGTAAGAAGGACGCTACCTGATACCATTGCTACTACGCGGTACATTGCCGGTTCTATCTCTGATAAGTAGTGTAACCGTCGCATACACATTCTTTGTGAATTAAAAAAAGAAGTCTCCCAAGCACACGACAACCGTGTCAGCGTGAGCGCGCCAATCAGCTTATGTCGCTGGCTCGCAAGAACGCTCCCGAGGCCTTGTTTTGCTCGCTATCTCAACCGGCAACACTGGCGGCGTAAACGAACGGAGGTTCGCCATCTGAATCGGAGTGCGGCGGGATTGTGTGCGAAGGCGCACGGGTAAAGAGTCGTTCGATTGTGTTCCAAAGTTCGTTTGCCAGCGCGGTCTTTCATTGAACTCTGGGTCCTAAGAGCCTGAGGAAATCTTAAGCTGGCGAGTTGGTTAGTACATTGATCCATTGCTCTCTTCAAGACGTACGACCTCATGGGTGGCGCTTTTTGAATCGCTTATAGGCGTATTATCAGGCCCTCTCTGAAGGCAATTTTCATCCATTGGAGCAAACAGGCCAACACTGGAGAGAGCTACAAAAATTGAAGAAAACAAACCAACAATACAATGAGGTTCACTTGGTACTTAAACCAGTTTACATCATGTACTTCTTTGAACAACGCTAACATATGTTCTCAAACAAATCGGGAAGCTTCCGTGCCGGTAATCAAATCACCCCAACCATTATTCTTATCAAAGCCTTGAAGTATAACGTCAGAAGGTCGTATGTACTAGAAGGGAATCTCCCTAAAAGCGAAGGAAATCTTTTTGGCATTTTTTTTTGGGTTGTTTGAAAGCGCTGTACTCGTTCGATTGATAACCGGTCACGTAAGGCTGGGGTGGAGCAGGGATAAGGATTTGCGCACGTCATCGGCGCCCGGCACTGACCCATTATGACGATTACCGGTGGCGTGACACTTGCGTAATCGAACGGATTAGATAAAGTACATACTCGACGGGTTAGACGATCGGATGACACAGTAACGGGGGTCAAGAGAGGGTTTCAGTACAAACAACAGCACAAACCAGTAATTAATCGAATGTTCTAATTCTACATAGATGTGTAGCCGTATGTTATAGATTATAATATGAATAATATGTTTTTTACTTAAGCAAATACTATCAAGCAATACGGCCTGGCCGTAACTGATGAATAAAAAAAAAAAAAAGCAAATACTATCAATACTATTCAGATCTTGATGGGGTCGCTGTATTGGTAAGTTCCGGTTAAACTAATGACATCAGGTGACCTGAACTATTACATTTACGAAAATTGAGCAACCGTTACTGATGGTGACAAGGAATCCTAATATGGGTGTCATAATAACGGATTGACAGATAGCAGGTGTTGAAAGCAGTGTCGGTTGTATGCAAGTAAGTAATTAATTTACCTTTCCTCCTGCGTAAACACAGGCGGTCCCTTGTTCTTTGTGATGTCCTCATCGTTGTGGATGCCTACGACTAGCTTGTGACCGAGAGCCTTCGCCTGACGAAGAGAATTCGCATGTCCAAAGTGCACCATATCGTAACTGAAAGTAGACGGAAAGGAACGAAAGATAATCAATAAACAATCAATAAATGATAAAAAGCAATCAGATTTTATTGCTGCAGAGCCCTAGAGATTGTTTTCATAATTTACCACATCGTGCGTGCGCACATAAAGCCTGAAATAATGGTATTTTATTTCTAATCGCCACTAGACACACGTGCCAAAAAAGGAAGGAAAGGAAACGAAAGAAACCCCTAGAACAGTTGCGGCAATGCAAAACAGGCGAAAGAAAGGTCACCGTTCTGTAGCCGGTGGACGATATTTGCTAATTGGCAAGCGGTGTCCGACAGTTAGAAAATCTCCTAAAACGTGACCAGCTTAACGAAGCAATGTCGAAGAAATTAAGTAACGGCAAACGGACGACCAGCAAGTGACATACAGTCGCGTTTTACAACATACAACAAAGAAATGCAAAAATGAACGACTCGTGCCGGCCATACTGTTCGCGCAATAACCCGCACGAAGGTCAATTGCGTTCTGTACAACGCATGAATGGGACCTCTCAACGGTGTGTGACGATGGAGCAATGAAAATTGAATCAATTTAAATTAAAGACATTTTCCACACGAACGGAATGTTCCATGCGTATCAATAAATTTGAAAACACATATCACCGCATATCACAAAATTGTCTTATCATCTCCACAAACGAGCCCCTATTCCTTGGAATTGTATTGCTCAGTATTACGATCAGCTATCAATAAATTCTTCCGGAAGTAAACATTAAGGTGTCATCAACGGAAGGAAGATAACTTTTATGTCGGTGATGAATAATCGACACATCCCACACGCGAAGATAGAGGTTTATCTTATCTGTAGGTAAGCATTTTTTAGCGTTCGATATCGTGTAAAACGTGGAGGAAAACGAGTATTTGCTATAAATACAATGGGTGAAGAATGTTACTATAGGCAATCGAACGATATGCAGTGTCATCGCTGTAAATAGTGCAATAAAGTAACGGTTTCAATTAGCTTTATCTGTCAACAGACGGTTTATCTGTGTTATTTTTATGACTAAACGATGTTCTATGTTACATAAATCAAATCTAAAAAACTATCTGTATCTATCTGTAAGTTTTCAATGCACCAATACTAACTAAAAACAATGTTTATTTCATACTACCAAGGCATGAGCTTAACGCCCCTTTGGAAGTTCGCATGTATCGGTAACTTTAGCCGCGTACACAAACGACGACCTTGACCTAGAGGAGAGTTTCTGCACCGGGGCTTTATCCTTCGCTCAGTACCTTTTTCCTTTCTGTTTTGTGGATGACGATTGAGGGAAGATTTCCTTCGTATTAATACCAAGCACTACGCTACTCTAGAAACCTGCTACTATTTTTACTACCACAGATTCGCCGCCAGTGGCAACCGACATTCGTCGCCGTTGCGGGTTGGCGTCATCCTCCGTAAACAGATGTTCGTCGGATCGTTGGAAATCAAGGGCAAGCAGCAAACGCACTGAATGGCGAGGTAGTAATGCGCGTTTTGAGTCACACCGTGCAATGTAAGGTATGTTTTAAAAGCAAAAAAACCTGTTTTCTACTCCGTTTCATGTATCATTAACGTACAACCCGTGCGATGGGCTAACCGGGGAAGAAGAAACTACACCTACAAAGAGATACAAAACGCGAAGGGAAAGAGAAAAGGGAATGCAGAAAAAACAAAAAGTGCGCTTAATGCACACACGTGCTACAGGCGAGCCATCGTAAGCGCGTGCTTTTCTTTTTCCTCTCCCCTCCATCGGTGGCGTTTATCATCCGATCCGGATTGTTCTTCTCGCCGGACACGCGGGACCTGCGCGTTTTAGCACCGTGCGAGAGAGCAGCCACATGAACTCGACGCTGATAGGTGTACGGGCTGAATCATACGATCGCGCGTGTAATGTTTTGATTAGTGGCATCCCGTTCCTTCGCCCTTTCTTTTTCCTGCTCGTTTGGGAACGATTTTTTTTTTTTCTCCCTGTGACCTTCCTATTCTACTGCCGAAACATAAACCATTGGGAAACGTCATCGTGGTCAGCGGCAAAAAGCGGGTTTTCTTATAGCAAGGAAAAAAGTAAAGCGCATGCCTTTTGGGTGGCGCCGGTAACACCTCAACGGAACGGGTATCTTGTGTACGGAAAGGAAGGGTTCATTCAACTGGGGAACTGTTTTTGAGGTGCTTGGTGCACCCCTTGACCCACCCTACATCCTGAGTAGGGGATTCTAGAAAAAAAACAGGGTACAACTATTTCCATTCAAACCTGACGAGTACCCCAATACAAAACCGGGTTCCATAGGTGCAGTCCAAAAGTTAATTTTATGGTAGGGGTGTACGGAAGTCGATGTTTACGGGGTTGTTAAACGGTTCCCCAACCGTTCATAGCCGATGAATCACATTGGTTTATTTGCATCGGGTTAAACCCGTAACTGGCACCCTTAGAAGTAATTGAAAATGTTCAATATCTCTTCTACAATCTTATCCCCAAAACATAAGGACAAAGGTTTGTTGGCCAAATTGTATTTTACCAAATGCAAACAAAGAACTTCTTGTTGGCAGCAGTAACCGCGTTCTCTAATGAGTTGCTGTATACCAATTTAGACACCATCATCACCTTTAGTAGCAGCTACAACAAAGTAGCCTTTAGCGAAAAGGAAGTCCCACACACGGTTTGCAATGTTAACCAGTTCTGCTAAGCTTGAGGGCAAGTAGAATCGTTAGACAGACATGGCGATGTACATCGTTCTACGTCGGATAATTGCACATCGATGCACACCGTGCGGCCGCATACTCGGTTCCGTGTTCCGTATCCGATTGCAACAGATTTCCCAGGGCAATCGCGAAAGGTAACACAGCAAACACACACATATCACAGAACCGGAACATAAACTGCCAAAAAAAGTTATAGAGAGGGAACCTATCGGTAGTGTCAAGGCGAGCCGCCGGGCAAGAAAAAAGTGCAACTTAACCAACAAATGGGAATTTCGTTCCGCTTCCGTAAATAAACCCTCACAACTTTGGTTTTTGTATGAAACCGATTCGCGATTCGCGCGTGTGAAGAAAAAGGGCGTTTTCTTGTTTTAATGTTTAAACTTTTTTCTAACCACCATACTGCTGCTGTAACCAGCTGATGATGGCCGTCCCGTGTAGGACGCTTTACGGATTTATGAAAAATGGCTCTATTTTTGGAACGCCAACCATCCTTGGTCAGTCAAGTACACACACTCATCCTCTCCTAAGGTCACCATGGGGACGGAAATCACATCTCCGGTGTAAAGGGGATGGTTTTTCTATTTTCCTGTTCCATCACAGCACACATTGCATCAGCCGAACAGTACGAACCCGCCGTACAGGCATCTTTTATGTTTCCATTTTCCCATCGCACTTACCATCCATCACACCAGACGCGAACTTCTTTCCCGGAGTTTCCATGACCGTTTTCGTTTCGATTTTCCATACTTTCTTGATTTTTCACGGGCACCCTCGTAAACGCACTTATAGGGGAGGTTTCACAGCGTATTTCGCGGGTCCTTTTTACCGTCGGGAATACTTTCCACACCAGGAGAACTTTTACTACGAGAATTAGACCGCCCTTCCACAACCGCGAAGACCTAAACGTCGAATGAGCTCCGTTGGCCGGATGTTCGATGCTTTTATGATTAATCACCCTACGGGGCAAGTGATAAGCGGCCTCGTACTACCGTGGAACGGTTGGAGTGATGATGAACAAAAGCGATTAAGAACACGCCCGAAACGTTTTTCTTTACACACTAATCGTACTGTAATGCAGCAGCGAGCTGGAGCTTTTACGTTTTTCACCTAAATATGTGCACTTGAATCGATTCGTTTTACCGGACGAATGACGAGATGCAGCTCGGTTAAAATGGTCTTTAAAGTGTGTGCGTGTATGGCAGCGAGCGAGCGATTGTGTGAGTAATTTTTTTTTCGTCTTCTCGCAACCATGACAGCTGCGGAAGGTGTGTAGAAATGCGATGTGCCTATGCGGCATCAAGGTTTATGGAAACATATTACCTTAGGCTGCGGTCTAGTCATTGATGCAGCGAACAAATGTTTAGTAGAAGGAATCGAAGATCACAAAAGGTATAATCAAAATTTCAAGAGAATAATTCATTAAATGCTAGAGTTCTTAGAGTTCATCGAATAGAAAAGAAGAAAGAGGCGAAACAAAGCTTCACCTAGTACAACAAAATTCGTAGAATATTGCTGAAGATGTTGAGAACCTTATTAATATTACAACTTAATAGCATAACTTGAGATTGTACAGTGTGGCCCTAATAGCTTCACGCATTTCTTTGTCTGTCAACGGATGAATGGCCCATGGGGACCATATCTTGCATTTTTATCATCAATTTCATCTTTTTACAGAACCAGAATGTCATTTCACCATCTCTTTATATACCTTGGTATTGTTTTACGAATCCCGTGCAACGTGTGGTCAACCCCTCATCAGCACTTTTGTTTTGCCTTTACGTTGCGGTGTGATTTAAGTTGGCCCGTGGAGCACGGACGCTCCGTACTTCGTTTCATCTATTCCAGCCGGTCGTCTTTCCACGGTTTGCCCAATCTACTAAGTGCCTTGTACTGAAAGCAAGCTCTACAAAACACCAAAAAATGCCTACAGCCAACCAAAATCTACGAAACCGGAAGGTAAGAATCGCCGCATATCCCTTTGACAGGGACACTCCGCGTGTGTTTGTGTGGGTTTTTTATTGAACTGCGACTGCTCCGTAGAATTGTGGGAAAGATATGTAGAAACGTCAAAAAAGTCGGAAAATGTAAGCAAAATTTGGTGTACGAGCTCGTGTTGTGTCTTCGCAAGAGAGAGTTCTTTCCTTGGGGGAAAGTTTTTCCGCCCCGTCCGGTCGAGTGCGTATGTGTGTGCCTCTTTTCGGTTAAGTTCATGTTCCGTACGGGGCACGGTGTTTTAGTGCTGCCAGCGTGATTTTATAAGCAATCGAACGTAGAGAAGCAACAAGAAAGACGAGACGTCATCATTGTAGGCTCGCGTTATTCCGACCCTTCTAGCGCTGTTGCAATACCACCAGTTGGATGCTCTTGCGATGCTGCAACAGGCTGATACACTCGAAGGCAGTGGAATTGCATCGCAGTAAAAGGGCCCAAATTGGGCAGAGCAGTGTCGGAGATACACGATGCACCAGGCGGGAAGTGAAGAAAAGTTATGATTTTTGTTGAATTTTAGATAAGATAAGCCCAAGTCTTCGTTTTCGAGCGACTCTTCCACTGCAATCACGATGGGATTCGAGTATGAACTGGTAATTACTGTGGGAAGATAGCAAACGAACGGAAAGATGTCGATGGTTCCAGGTACACGAAGAGATCGCTTTTTTTGTTGGGTGCGCTATCCTCTTGTCACTATGTTGACTACACTCGCGATGATAATGACGTTGATTGTGAGGTGGATGGCGCGGCAATGATGATTAAGCAACTTCGTCTTCAATTGAATGAGTTTGCATGTTTTGTACGGTGGAGTGGTTTGCCTCGACTGTCCACACAGCCGGATTGGCTAAACACAATACCTTCCGCTGTGTGATGTCGTTATCGAATGTAAACTTACTATCTGTTTTTCGTTTCTCGTTTCGCGTTGTAGCTGCAACAGCAAGACTCATCCGAACGCACACAGCCTCCGGCCGGATCGCGGCGCAAAGGTGGTTCGAAGGGTGCCGCCTCCAGCAGCAATCTGCGTCTCAGTTTCATCTGTCTCGTTATCAGTGCCTCGCTGCTTATATTCCTGCTCGGTACGTACACCGATTCGTTCCATCCGATCATCGACGGGATCGCCGGGAAGCTCGGTTACCATGAGAAAATCTATGCCGTCGTGATAGACGCCGGTTCGACCGGTAGTCGTGTGCTCGCGTTCGAGTTTCACCATGGTTACCTCGATGGGCGCTTGGTGCTGGACTACGAGCTGTTCGAACAATCGAAACCGGGCCTGTCCGCGTTCGCCGACCGTCCGGCGGAAGGTGCGGCTAGCATCGGTAAATTGCTGGACCTTGCGAAAAAGGTGGTACCGCAGGACAAGCTCGCACAGACACCGTTGGTGCTGAAAGCGACCGCTGGATTAAGGCTATTGAAACCAGCGCAAGCAGAAGCTCTTCTGGCGGCTTGCCGCGAGCTATTCAAATCGTCCGGCTTTCTGGTGAACGAACAAGCAGTAGAAATAATGGACGGTACCGATGAGGGAATCTTTTCGTGGTTTACGGTGAACTTCTTGCTGGGAAAATTGAACGGCCGCAATACGGTAGCCGCACTGGATCTCGGCGGTGGAAGCACTCAGGTTACGTTTGCTCCCAAAGACGTATCGCAGACGCCACTTTACAAAGACTACATGCACCGAGTGCCCACGTTCACCTCGTACGTTGAGGTGTTCACCAATAGTTATCTCGGGGCCGGACTGCACGCGATACGACACGCCGTATTCACGCACCGGGCAGCAGAAAATCAAACAAAACTGACAAGCGAATGCGTAAATCCCATCATCCACGACAAACTGTTCCGATATGGCACGGGACAGTACTACATTAGTGGAAAAGATAATCCGAAAGCAACGGCCGAAAATCCCGTCGTCGATTATGAACTGTGCGCGTCAATCGTGAAGCAGAAGTTGCTGCCAACGTTGAAGCCGAAACCGGTGACTTTGAAACAACATGAAATATCGGCCTTCAGTTACTTCTTCGATCGTGCCATTGAGACGGGGCTAGTTGGTAAGCATTAGTAAGGGCTATTGTTGAATTTTAGGCAATTTTACTCCGGTTGGCATTATGTTTTAGATCCCATGCAGGGTGGTGAGACGACGGTAGGTGAATTTGTTACCAAATCTCGTGAAGTATGTGCCGAAGCGAATGCAGATCAACCGTTTATGTGCGTGGACTTGGTGTTTATCTCCACACTGCTTGAGGAAGGTTACGGATTGAAGGCAAAAACTCCTCTGAAAGTAAGTGGTTTTGGAAAAGGAAGTGTTGGTCGCTAATTGATTATTAATAACATTTTATGTCATTTCAGTTGTATAAAAAGATTGACGGTCACGAAATATCGTGGGCCTTGGGCTGTGCGTACAACATTCTGACGAGTCGCGAAAATGCGATGAAACATAAATAAGCTAAGTGTAGTAACGAATTCAGCTGAATGTGTGCTGAAACTGTAGGATTCCAACTTAAATGGAATTAAATGACGAACATCCTCATCGACAAGAAGATGCAATCAGGAAACTTTTTAACCGGACCGGACCAGACGGAGAAGTATTGTTATACCCAACGCCAACGAAGCAATCGAATCGACTTAACGTTCCTCGTGGGGTAGAGAGGAAATCCAAAAAAGAAGGAAAAGGGCCGAAAGAATTTAATGCGAAGGATATTATATTTAATGTACCCTATACAGGCAGTTACTAAACGTTGCCACCGAACATATTCGCTCATAGTGTGCGGAAAAGGATTTGGATGAAAATGGGGGTGATGATCCGTTTTAGGAAGTATTTGGTGGACGCAAGGTAACGATCGGTTCCATATCCCCCTTTATTTCTCGTTCATTGTATCGATTTTTATACAAAGAGCAGCTAACGGCATTTTATTAAACTGTATCACATCCAACATACAAATGGTCCCGCCGTAATAATGAAGGCATTCAAAAGACAGAACTATTTTTTAAACTACCAGGATATAAAACAACAAAACCCACACACAAGTACTATTTGCCAAACAAACAGACAAACGGAAACCAAAACGTATGGCGATGGATTTTTCGGTGTCTTTACAAAACAAAAGCACGGATGGAAAGGGGAAGAAACTGGAAGAGATGGTTTTAAAACGAAATCACAAATGACGCTTTTTACAAACCGTAACTATATCCAAGATGTGCCTTTTTTTCTAGAAAATTGATCGTATCAAGCAAAGAAAGCTCAGTCGGAGGGGAGAAAGAGTAGAAAATAGGATATGGCACGAGTCAGACAAAATAACACATTACAGTTGAATATCACGAATACACCCACACACACACATGAGCAAGTACATTTGTAACAAGGCACCAACGAACGTAATTCCGTAGCCATCAATAGTGAAATAGTAGTGACGAAATAGCACGAGAAACCAATGTAGGATGTGATTAGATGAAATAGCGGTAAGCAGAACTACCAGAACGAGAAACGAGGAAGTAGGTAAAAAGCAATCTAGCTGTTAGTAAACATATTAGGCTGCACGGAACATACTCTTTTGCACAAAACACCCACCAACCACGCCGAGCACTTGCGTTTCAAACAGTCCAATCTAGCATGAGTGTGTAAGTGTCTGTAAATTGTATACCTTTACCTCGTTCGAGCGAGTGCAATCCTGTTGTCCTTATCCTTTAGTTGTTGTTGATGTTGTTGTTGCTCTTGTTGTTTGAAGGTAAAGGCCAAGAAGAGAATATGCACCTTAACAGGGAAGATAGCAAAACAAATGTCCTTATAGTTTCCCGCCCCGCACATTAGCTAATGTACAGCGTAGGTTGTAGGCTGTGTAGAGTACGGATAGCCAATTATACGTGAACCGTGAAGCGGAGTAGTTTGCTAATTGGTGTGCGTGAATCCTCCCAAATCACATTCCCTTTCATCCTGCGGTGCGCTTCCTAACCATTTGCACACGCCACATACGTTAATGTATATGTTTTCTTGCGCACATATTTGCACCGGTAGATATGCACGTTCGTAGCACAAACCTCAAAAAACAAATGCCCACTAACACTCCCCATCTAACAGGTTTTTAGTCAAACACATTTTGATTTCTTTAGACAATGGAAACGATATACTTTCTTATAAATTTCAATTGCAGACGATCACTTAAAGTGAACAAAGTGTGATAGAAGTTAGAAAAGAAAACGAAACCCTGACCGATGGGTTGAATACGAGGAAGGAACGTTTTACTATCTTTTGTGTGACGAAACAATCAAATATCGATACATTATTCTACTGCACTATTGTTTCACGTAGTTTTTGCTTTTTGTTTTGTAAATGTGCAAATAGATGCAATAAATCATAAAAAATAAACCTCAGGATGGTGCGATACCATGCAAACTGTATTCTTCGACGGCGTTTGTTTTTCTTCCACGCTTATAGCTCTTTGTGATTGGTCCATTTCAATGTTTGAATTATTTTGAAAGGCAACATTTTTAAGGATGATCCGCCTAAACTCATGGAGTTACAGCTCGATGATTCTAGAAGCGCCATCTAGAGTGAAACGTCACAAAGTAAACAAATTTATAATATCACGTCGAGCGCTGCAGCCTTAGTATACGATGCAGCTGCTGTTTGAAGCAAAACAAATGTACATATTTAGCTTAAACAAAAGCATGTAATGAATGTTTGAAATTGTATTCCAATCTCAATTTACCACTACAAACTAATTACGGCACTACAACTTAGTTAGCAGCTAAACTTCCGTCGTACATTCTCGTCCCACTCGCCGGTAACAGTAATTAGCCAAAGTCCGGAACGCGCCACTCGTACAAAGGCACGTGGAATTTAATAAACTCTCGGTCCCTTATTGCTGCGCACCTTTGCTTCTAAATGGTTGCAATCGGAATGCAGAATGCACCGGCAATCGTACCATTCCGGGAGGGATAGAGTGTGGACGATATATCGTGCTTGTTTTACTTTTCGTATCGCTTTGCTACGGACGGGTAATTTGGCATCCCGGTAGCGTTGGCACGGTTGGCGGTTGGCTTTGTGCGATGAACGCAGTGCTTCGTATTGCGCTGCAGCACTCGCCGAGGAACAGGCGTATCGAAGAAAAATGTGATTATAAGCGCACGGGCGTGTACGGATTCGTACATTCAGGTGGAGTTGGTTGTGGAATAGGATGAATCGGAAACACAGGAACACTAACTGGCGACCGTTGCTGAACAAACCGGGTCTGGACGAGCGTAAAGCAAAAGGGGCAAAGCGAATAGCTCTCGCTGGTTGTAGCATTAAATTCTCATTTCTTTCAATTTTCAATGGCAGCCTGCAATGTGTCATCGTGTGCGGTAAGGGAAACTGTTATTTTTTGCCGTTCTCTTTTTCATTTGGTTTCGGCTCCAGGGAAGAAACTGATTCCAGTGACATTTGGAGCTTGGCTTAAGGTGGATGATGATGATGAGGACATTTACCAAAATGGGGGTAGTGCACCTTAATGGAAGGAGAGCGGCGAAGGAAACGAAGGCACATTGTTCGATGTTTGAAATTACGATTATTCGTTAGCGAGCTTTGGGATGGTTTCGAGATCAATTTAACACAACCATCGTGATCGAAACCGTACGAGCAACGAATTCGTCTAATGCAACAGCGAAAGAATAAAACCAATGAACAGTGCTTTGTTGGGGGTTAGATCTACCAAATCTCTTTAAGATGGCCAACAGAAGAACGTATGAGTTTTAAGGTATCTTTCAAAATGGTTTTTTGGAAGCCTATTGGACATTTGAGATTATTCTTAGTAGTTTTTGAGTTATTGGTCAAAGTATGGTTATATCTTCAACGTTTGACCATTCGGCAGCGTGTTTTGTTATATGCGCCTAAATGTATGCAATATGATGCAATTTCAAAGAAATGCGGTAACACGTGGTTCATGTTGATTCTTAAAATCACGTAGATTGCTATTTCCTGGTTCAAGTTTTGCATACTTTTAGTAAAAAAATAGTGTTCGTTTGTTTTTATTCCGCACAAATTCAACTTGGCCTCGACAGCTCTTTTACTTTTTAGAAAATAATTAATAGCCTATTTCATGCTTACAACGTTCAAAAGCATCGCGCTGAATGAGATGGGTTCGAAAGCAGAAACTCTTTGAACTAGTTGTGGTACACTGGAAGATAAATATTCCAACCACTGTGACGCGTTTTCCCGAAACCGATTCATGTAACAGGAAACATACCGCACTGATAATTTAACAAAGTGTCATTTTTGTGTGTTGTGAAGCTGCACACTTTTCACCTAGGTAATGAAGTATTTAAACATCCTGGCGACAGGTAAGCGATAGCTGGAGAGAAGAAAAATGGCTTCCTTCAGTAGGGAAAATAAAGACATTTTAAAGAATGGTAGCGTTCTGCGAGTTTTTGTCTCATATTCCACGCTTCGTATAAAGCATCAAACGTAAACGAAAGAGATAAACAAATAAACGACGGGGTGGAAAAAAATGGAATCAACTGTACCGCCTACAATGGCTGGTTTGGGTCGGGCTTTACTGTTCCTGTTCGTCTGTCGGATCTGCCGGGTGCTGTCTGTCTGTTTAATTTAATTTATAGCTTTCTATTGATTTTATTCTACTTCGCTTTCATTGCATCCAGCGTCGCTTCCTGTGCTGCTTGCATATTTCTACGAACTCCGTGGTGCATTTATCCTTTTATGTTCGTGTTTTTTTTGTAGTAAAAAGGAAAGACGAAATCGAAACTCAAATCCGTACAGAGCAAATCGATTCCCTGAAAAAGGATGTAACTAAGCGAAACGTCCTCGTGCTAGCCCGTACCATTTTTATTCTAGTGCAAGAGTTCGTCCTGGGAAGTTAATATTATTCAAATGCAAGTATAGTCTTTTGGTGGATTATATTACACTTGGTATATTTGTATAAACTTTTGCTGAGGGGGGGTATGATTGCTAATTTCCATTAATTAAAATGAATGAAATCAGCAAACGGGGTATCTTTCATAAAAGTATAACTTTTTCTCATGGGATTTCTCCTGCACTTTGTGCGATTTTGCAGAAAGTTTTCCAGTAATATCTCTGAACACAAAAAGTGCTCCATTTGTTCTTCTGATGTCAACAATTTCCTAATCACCTTTTGTTGTACCTCCAGACAAAAGCCACCCACCTTAAAGCCACGTGGAAGCGCAAAACATCAAATCTAGAGCACAATGCCATAACATAACCTCACCCATTCGCACAATGCCAACATAATGTACTGATCTTGTCTGCAATTATGACATGGTGGGCCGTGTCGCGTGGAAGCAAACAAGCGGAAATAATTTTCAATCATCCTCCCCATTATGACATCCCGTCGTCATTTCCAATCCGTGAGGATACATCAGGTACTTCCCTGCAAACCGTCGTCCGTACGTAGCATTTTCCGGATGCTGCGCCGGGCTTATTCGTCAACCTCGAAACCCCAACCGGCTCCAAGGCGATGGCTCGTGTGCTTTAAACAGAGGCAGCCCGGCGATCGAGCAAAACACGCGCGCGTACGGCAACGTGATTCCCAGAAGCGACGTGGTGCTCGTGCTGCTGCTGCTGCTGCAATTCAATCAGAACTCATTTTCCGCAGGTAATTTCCCTCTTATTTCTGCCGTTTAGCTCATAATAATAAAAGTTCCTCGGGGAGCGGCGGAGCGTGGCATCTAGAACGTGCCGAGTACGACTCTGACTCAGTGTCTGGCTGGCTGACTGGCTGCCGAAAGTGTGAGTCGAAAAGTTTTCCCAAGAAAAATGGCGAGTAAAGACGAAGTGCTCGTAGTGGGTGACGGGGAGGAAGTGAAATGTTTACCACCGGTTTGGAAGGTGAAATTGAAACGGAAATAACACTTTTCTCAATTTTGGGTAGTAGTTTTCTGCGGTAGATACTTTAAGATATCAAGAAACTCTCTGTATGTATATTTTGAAGGGATAGAATAGAAAGATATCAGACACTTGGTACTAACACGAAGGTAGAATCAATTGTGAATGGATAAGAATAGTTGTGGGTTAAACAAAACATCGGTGAAAATTACTTCAAACGTTAATAAAATAATTAAAACAAATTTGGTATACAAATTGCATACCTTTAGGCGCTGTGTTTAGAATATTATCTGTTCAACTGTGCATTGCGTATTTTAAAACCATAATTCACACAGTTTATTGCCTTAAATGTGCTGATTTTGTGTAAAATAGCCAACTAACTGTAAATAATAATTTATTCAACATCCCAACAGGGGTCATAGGCGAGGCTCTACAATGGAACGGAAGCAAAGGATGAAGCGAATTATTTCCTTGATTACAAAGTACTACACGGCCACTAATTTCCTGTCATCTGAAACCCATCTCTCCAGAGCGGATCGTTATCCGCTTACCTCACATTTACCACATAACCACCAAAAACACCCATTGCCCAGCAGTACCGAAGGGTGTTGCAGGGAATGCGGGATTGGTAAAATGAAATCGAACAGAACGGTAGCAAACCGGTGTTGGCGCATATTCACTGTGGTCGAAATAATCAGTAAATGCTAGACACAAAGTAAGAAGTGTGGAACTTTAACCACAAACCTAACCATCGTCCCCAGTTTGTTCGACGTCTCGGTGAAGATGGCGGTGATGGTTGTCCTTTAAGATTCAATCGACCACAACGGCCTCCGGGGGAAACTAGTTTGAGTGGCAAGAAGTTGGAATGAAGTTTCCTACCTATCCTTTTTGCATCGCTGGGCTGGTGTGGTCGGGAAAGGGATGATAATAATGACCACGGTCGAGAGAAACGATATCATCTCCATGCACGTTGGTTGGTTGAATGTGTGTATGTGTTCGGCAGTCATTAGCATACGCGCACCGGGTGGAAGTGTGCTGTCGGAAGCACTCAACCTCAACATATCCGTGCCAGTGCGGTTTGTTTCTGTGCGACAAACCTCAAGCCCAAGCCCGAGCAACATGCGACCGACGAAAGATAACCGTTAAAAGGACGAGTAAATCTTTCCTTGGCCTTCGTGTGTGCCTGTTCAAATGTGGTATTTAGACGATGTGTCTAAGCAAGAGCAGCAAGAGCAAGAGGAACGGATAAATAATGTTTTGCAGTAGCTGACGACGAAAACCGCAACATTTGCAAACGTATCGCAACGGAAGATGATGCGACGGGACGCGTAATGACATCGGCGTGCTATCATCACCAACGATTCCGAAACCGGTGGCCACAAGATTCGTCCAATTTTCATTCATTCTCCACCGTCCATTGTGGCACTCCATTTTAAAGCGAATAGATAATTTGGGTCACATTCCAAATTGCCACGAAAACGGGGTTTGATGAGATGCTTGTATGTTTTTGTGTTTTCTCTGCAATCGTTTTAACGCGTAAAGTTTTTTCCCCTCTTGCACTTTTCTGTGTTTTGTTGGAGTTTATTTCAGCCAATGGAAGAACCGACACACAACAAAAAGTAGCAACCCCCTCCGCTTCGCTTCTATTCCGTTCGGTAAACAAGCTTTTAATGAACTGAAAATCGTCGTGTGGATTTTAGAGTGTGTTTTCGTTGCGCGAACCACTTTTGGATGGGGTTTGTTTGCGTATTTAAAGCAACGGCACGCCCGTCCGTGGCCGTGCGAAGAAAGAGATCTTGCCTCAGAACGCACCACGGTGTTGGGTGTAACCGTTGCTGTTCATCTTAGTACGGTGGTACAAGTAGGTGATGATGTCTACAACTTAATTTATTCCTGCCATGAAGCTTGATTACACTTGAAGCAACTGATGAGTGGCTGTTGTGTGGTTTACTGCATGTGTAAGGGAAGATTCTTCCCAGTGGAGCTAGCATTAGAAGTGTTCGGTTTGAACAAGATGTTCTCACAACGTGTTTATGAGTTTTTTTTTGTTTGGAAATTTAAGATTTGTTATGTTTGTAGCTAAAGTGGTTCAGATTTGGTGGAAAGATTAGCATTTGAAATCGTTAAAAAAATATTTCTTCAATAAAAAATTCAAAGACTCATTGAATAGAATTTTTTTTAATTTTCAAACAATCCTCAACATTGCCTCGGTATGATCGGTTACTCTTGGCAATCTAACTACTTGAAGGTCCAAAGAGAAATGAATGTTATGACCCCAACACTAGTGGGATAATCAGGAGATAATGATCGCCTACGATCTTCAAGGCCATGGAGTATAAATACAATAGAGGTACAATCCTTTTCAGACAGGGGTCCTTGAAATATAAAGCTGAACCTTAATGTGCTTCAAAATAATAATACTCAGTTGTTCAGAACCAACCAAAGAAGTCTCCTTACATCTAGGTAGAATGTAATTTCTGAAGATCTGTGTTGCAATATTAGTTCTTGACCAAAGGGGTTCTTGGAGATCGCCAATCCAACCCAGTGGTGATTACTGATTGTTTCAGCGCTTACATTAAATGGAGATACATGGAAGCAATAAGGTGCATATAGTTAAATTAGTTATCATATTATAATAATTATCTCTTTTGAGCTCGTTAACATACTTAATAATTATTTTTACTAAATTTTGTATTATTTTTGCATATTTTTAAGCGTAAACTCCAAATTTGTTCTAGAACAATAAAATATAATTTATTAATACGTTTTTTTTTTATTTGAAATTAATATTTTTGTCCTCATGTCCTTGCTAGATCGGCCTCGAACGTCTAGCAACCATTAGTGTGATGAGATAGTTTTTTTTCTCCTTTCCGTTCGATTGTCGTTTGCAACGAGCGACCCTAATAGTGACCTTAACCGCGCTAGCCGAATGAATGTGGTGCAAAAAAATGGAAAACGTCATCAAATTAGCGTCGGCTTCCGTGTTCCGGGTGTAGCCACCGGAAACATGCCAGTGACATGAATGCGAAAGATGCTTTCTTCCCTGCTGTACCGGGCGAACGTGTTTGGAGTCGTTAATATCGTAGCCTAACGCTGAACCAATGGAATCAATCAAACTGCGTTGCTTCTTGGTTTTGTTAGCGTTAGTAACACGGCCGATACAACATTGTGATCGTGCGATTTTTTTACGATTTTTGCCCAAATTAATCATTTCCATTACGTGCGTTTAGTTCGGTAGGGAAAAAAAACATTCCGATTCGTCACAGTATTCAATATTCGCAAAAGCAAACTAAAAAATTATATGATGAATTGGACGACACAAGCTCCACATGAAATATGCCCTGTGTGGTTTTTTTTATTAATAATTTGTTCCGTTTATGTTTGTTGTCCCGGCATCAGCTCCAATCTTGAAATTGTTATTCAATCAATCGATGTGCCCTCTACTTGAGCGGTTTCGTGGCGTATCGTTGAGTACCGTGGGACGAATTTTATAGATATTATTAGCTACCGAAAAACGCTCTCCAGTGGAAAATCGAACAACATTAAGTACAGCTCCACGTGGGAAGAAAAACAAGTTTCTCCTTGTTTTCCATCACGAAAAATTGTCCCCCAACTGAGTTGAAACCGTTTATGCTTCTCTGCCGAGCCGAACATTACCACAAACAAACCTCAATTGCAAACCGGTACTTCTCGAGCTGATTGACAATTGGATGGTGCGGATCGATTCGGTTCCGTGGTTCCTTCTGGTTGGTACGGTCCGACATTTTTGTTTGATTGTTTTGTTCGTTGACATCGCAATAAAAACAAATTTAAGCGAACGTCATCAGGGCGTGGGGGGTCGGTGCAAAGTTGGGAATGCTTTGTTCGGGAAAGCATCGCTCAATTTTGCGGTACAACAAAGACGTAAACACTGGGAAGGGGACAAAACGTTGAAAAATGGAACCGGTTACATTCCATGCTGGCTGAGGCTGGTCACATTAAACGCGGATGGTTGTGAGAATGTAGGTTGGCTAGTTTTGTTGATGCCATCCATTGCCGGGGCCACATTGCTAGGTAACCACTAGAATACGATTCAAGGTTGTTGATGGAACGATATTTACGGTTCAATAGATAAATTGATTACACAACGGTTTGCCGCGTAGAACGTGGAACATGTGCAAGTTGGTCATCTGGAAGGTACAACTACTGTGCAGCTTATGAACTTTATTTTACAGCTGTGATCTAAAAACGACCAATGCAATCTCAGTAATGATGGCATTTAGACGGTTTCTTGTTTATTTGGCCCACACATGGAGACGCCTGGTGTTTTGTAATTTAATGAAAAATAAATATCCAAAAAGAGGTTCCTTTTGCTCCATACGATTAAAAGTACATTGGAAGCCTCATCTAGTACTACATAGAATGGTGATAATTATTCTGTAAATATATTTTTTGGGCAAAAGATGTTATTAAAATTTTACTCAACAACCAATGGAGGCGCCTAGTATTTGACTCCCTCAGTCATTGGGAAAGAGCTACTAACAGAACAAGCAATTATGCTCTGAATTATAATAAATGCTAAGACACAAATGAAATTATTTGAGCTTTGTACTGGTCAACTGTGTGTTCACTTGCGACTGTTTGAGACATACCGTGCCCAACGTAAACAGTCCTCCAGCGATTATTTGTTGCAAAATTATTGAACTAATCCTGCAAACTAACAACAGAGTGTTCCCTCTTCATTTCATTACCTTTGTACGATGATTTGCATACGCAATTCATAATCTATTCGCCCTCAACATTACGGCGGTAATGTACGATTTCCTTACCGTGACACACTCGAGGCCTACGAGGCATTTCCGTAGAAGCTTCTCACGCGTTCGCGCGCTCGGTCGTTCATTCCCATTGTGCGATCGTCTTGCCAGTGGCTATGAGTGAAACCCGGTGCTTATGGTAGCGCTGCATACCACGCACCGTAATCCTTTCCGCATCCGGTACGCATCGGTTAATGGTTTGTATCCGAGGTACAACTTAACACTCAATGGGCAACCTGGTATGGGCTCTTGTGGAGAAATTCAGCAGAGTGGGCAGGATTATTTATCATGCCAATTGGATGTTAAAGCGTAGAGAGAAGGTGGTGGGAAACAGGGATGGGCAGATTACAATCTCGTTCCGGAAGGGATGCTGTTCGTAAGTGCTCGAGCATGGTGCAAAACAGTGTGTACAAACGATGTACGTAGTGCGATTACATGGTGCATCGGCACGGGTGATGCGGGCGGTAGTTTCTGGAAATGCATTTGGCCTAAAGGTGCGGCCGATCGATCCAGAAGCCAAACATGGATTAATCGCGTTCAAGCGCATAAATCTCTGGACGTAGTCACTGGTGGTGGAGACTCGGCCCCGTTGCATCGGACGACGGTGGTCATGTGGTGCTTCCACGCTCCCGAGGCGTATTGCGGTTGCGTGTGGTGTTTCGCGTTTGCGTTGTGATAATGCGATAATGAGTAGCCGTGAGCGTTTGGTCAATGGTCAATAGTGAGAACTGACCGGGAAGACCACAGAGCAGGATGGAATGGAACTGATGTTGGCCGGACAAATGCGAGAGGAGCGATGGGAAAATCTACACCACGTTAATGATCTGTTTTCCATCATGCCTTGGACATTTCGGGAGGAAGGACGCTATGGAGACAACGGTTGTCTATCAAGCTGATGATTTAATTGATTGATTTACGTGCACAGGCCACGTGCTGTGGTCACTGCGCTAGAATAAAAGTGTCATTTTAATTTGTGTGTGTGTGTTTTTTCTCTCTCATTACTTCTAACCACTCCATACGGTTCCATTGATTCGCATCAAACATTGGCCAACTGCTCAACCCCAAACAAGGCGGTACAAACTCGATGCAATTTTTAGGATAACAAAACCTCGAGTAAGCGAGAAAGAGTACGAAAACAAAAAACAATCCAAAACCCACACCATTAGCGTGCGAGCGTCGGGTTGATCGTGTGGATAGATTAGGTTTAATTATTGCAATCAACCACGCACTAAACGCTCGTTAGGCGTGTGAAGAGCGTACCGCATAATGAGCTGGAACGGATATACGGGGGCCGCTTGTTGGTCGGCGAACGGTTTTTACCGGTTGAGTGTTTGTGAGGTTGACAAGTTTGCTGTCATTGATCGTTTTATTTGCACGTAAATATCTTTGTTGCGAGGTTGATAAGTATATCATGAATGGTTGATTAGTGTGTTGTTTTTCACTCTTTATCGAGCAGCACTGTTCCAAATTGGTGGATTGTTGGAGATGTGTTTATCAATGAAATGCAATTTATCAATGATTGGAATTTAATGGCGTCCAAATATATTTTTAAATAAATTCTTCTGTTGTTGTGCAGATTGAATCAATATTTCCTCAAAAAACATGCTTAGACTACCATAAAGAATTAATTGGAAATTTAAGATATTAATTAAGATTCTCAGATGTTTACGCCTAAAGGAATGCAACATATAGTGTAAATAACGCTTTTAAGCGATGCTGTGAGCTACACGTAACCGATAGGGATTGTATGTGCCGGTTCCATCATTTATTTATTGTAAACAACGGTTTAAAAACTGTCAACAGTGACATCTGGTGGAAAAGGTAAAGTTTATCCGCACTACACAGTGTTTTTTGGAAAAGCAATACATGCTACCATCGTTTAAAAAGTTCCATGATTAATTGCTCTGTCGACAACGGAACAGTTCTCAAAACAGCAATCGATCAAAAGGAAAAATTTATCCTACTCAAATAAGTATCATCCGTCATGAATATCGGTCCATGCTTGTCTGTCTGATTTTCGCTAAACTAATTGGTCTGACATTCATATGCCAGCCCATGTGAGCTCACTTTTCGGAAAACTTTTCCCTAGTTGTTCATACATATCAAATGGAGTGAAACGTATTACGGTGTGCGTGCTGCTTCTACGTAGCTATCCCCTTTTCCTTTCCATGTTTTCCATCCATTGTCATTTGGTTGATAAGCTTTCGAGGGGAAACCATCGCCGGGCACAGGGTCACCTAATTATGTGTGTCAAATGGGTTGAATTATTTGCTCAACAGAACTGAATATAGCTGTGTGCGGGAGTGCGTAAAATGCTCAACCGTGACCGTAAACCAAAAACACAAAAAAAGAGAGCAGTGGTTGTAAAAATAATGGTTTTAAATTGTAAAAGCATAAAACAAAAAGAAACTGTTTGTTTCCAACAAAAGGACACGGAATGGTTCCCAACTTTTTCTGTATTGTCCTCAACAATGTGTAAGAGCGAATGTGCTAAAAAGTAGAACTAAAATGCAACAGAACAGGACACCAAAACCAACCCCAATATTGTGCTGATGTCTGGAAGGCAAACCGCCACAGTGACAGCGCGAATGTCAGCCGAATGTGTGACACGCCGCTCAACGAAAATTGTACGATAATTTATTGTGTACCGGTTAAAGTTGAGTGTTTTTGGAGGATGGAATGTACCGGGAATTACTTTTTTGTTGAAATTTTGTTTGTCCCATAGCTATAACTTGTTGGACGGGTTCGTATGATTTGCGCTTAAACTTTTTTCACATAATAGTTGTTGATGGTTTGGTAATTTATGTTTTGTAATGGAAAATAAAATTTACAATTGAATAGTCATATTTGCTAAAATAACTTAAATATTTATATATTGTTAAAATAACTCATATTTGTTAAAATAGTAGTAAAACTTGTACAAGAAAGCAATGAAGAAAAAGAAAACAAAAACCTCAACAGACAAAGAGAATATAAAACAATTTTGAACAATTATTCTATAATGAAGGTAATAAAGAGAAGATGAATGAAATAACACATATAATAACAAAAGTAACAAAAATTATTTAAACTTAATATTTTCTCTAGCTAGATACTCTAACTGTATGCTCACTAGCGTATTCTATTCTTTTTTTTCCCGAAATGGAAATCAAACATTCAAATGACAAAAAAACAAACACAAGTACACCAAACCAATGAACAGCTCGCATATCCCTTCCTGTGCACGGTCTTGCTGCCATCGTCGGCTCGAGAAGAGTTGGTGAAAACTTGCTTTGCCCGAGTGATTTATAGCGCGTGCCACACTTGATGATATATTTCGACGCAAATTGCTAACATATATTCACATTTGCACCAATGACAGTGCCGCCCGACTTTGGGGTCGGCTTGGTGTGTGTACATTTTGGGGTGGCACACGTGATGGGTGTGCTGTACCGGCCAGTTTCGTGTATTTGGCCATCGCATTTCTGTGACCGTTGTCTGTGTGCTGCTTTATCTTGTTGTTCATATGGGCACTAGTATGGGCTCGGGACGGTAGCTAAAGGGGTCATTTTCCATTTTCTTGTGTGCCTTAGGAAGCGTTACGGGGGCAGGACAAATGTGTGCCCACTGGTTGCTTGTAAAGTTTTGCAACTTTCGTTGGGGGTGATGGTTTTTTTGTTACAGAATACGTTTGTGAATGTTGAATAAGTGAAAGAAGAAAGCACAATGGAGACGCCGGAAACAGCCACCAGTATGATGGAGACGCCTGGTTGCTCGTAAGCGGTTTTTAGTGTGAACGTGTCTGAAGGCGTCCTTTTCAGTTATACTGTCGAACCCGTACCACGGGCATGAACTAACGTAAACGAGCAACAGCAGTATAAAGCATTCAATTTGCAGTGAAGATTATTGATAGATGGTATTTTACGGTGCCGAGTATTTTGGCTTTCGGTTCATCGTGAAGGTCGACGGTGCTCGCTCTCCGGGCGCTTACTTGTGCTTCAGTTCTAGCCATTCTTTTGGGAGAACCCTGGAAAGAATACACGGGAAGAAATAATACAATAATAAATCGTGTGTGCATTGTTGGAAGGAGAAAGCAAACTTTTTGCACTGAAGAAAGCAAAATAACAGTCCGGTTGCGTTGGGATCATTTATTTTTGTTAAAAGTTTAAAAGTTTTTTTTCTCCATTTAGTGAGGACAGTTGATAGCAAAGTATTAGGAAAAATATCGCACAATTCTGGATTGTGTTTTGACAAAATTTGAGAAGTGAAAATTTAAAATCTGGATTATTTGCCTAAAACTATGCACTTTGCATTGCTTTCAGTCGATATAAGAATGAGCAGTCAAAAATATTTTTAGCTCTTTTTAGCCAACGCAAATAGTTTTAGTGAAAAAATAAAATATTTAAAAAATCCTAGGTGCCTCACATCATAGCGATGAATTACTCAAAAATGCTTTTTTATTTATTACCATCAAAGTACATTCAAACTTTCCTCACAGATGCCAATTATTTTGGCAACAGTCTGTCGAAATTATCCCTACCCACACGGTGCCACCCAGCCAAGCTCATGACTATTATGTCCCTTCAGTTGTACTATCGTTGGCTGTTTTAAGCAATTCCCACCGTTGATGAAACAAAAAAAAAAATTCCCTACTAGCAATGATGCCCAGTTGAATAGAACCAGCAGCAAAAATAAAGTGCGAACAATACTGCACTTTGGCAAACGAGCACACGGCGTTGTGTAAAATAATTATAAACTTTCCACAGCGCTCAACAGTGGCGACAACAATTCGTCGAAGCTATATGAAGGTAGAACTAATGGAGAGAGGGAGTACGAAAAAAAAAACATCAGAAAGGACCAGCCAACAATCTCGACTAGTTCGCTGAAGCCTCAGGAAATCACACCAACGCCGATTTGTTCCCCATGGGTGGAGCAAATTGCGAGCTTGCAGGAACTCGGGCTAGATGAGGTGAACGTTGCAAATGTTTTAAAAGCAAAAATTAGCGACAGTGGCCTTATTTTCGGCATGCAGATAGACTGTTAGTGGGCGGATGGAGACGGCCATGGTGAAAGCGAGTAAACCATTAATTACCATACTCTTGCAGAGTAGCGATGCTTATGCACTTTCTCCTTCTATCTGTGTTCTATTTCGGTGGAACCTCAGGATCCTCCGAGAGAATCGGGGAAGGTGATAATCGGCAAACGGTCAAGTTTAAAGTTCACGGTCCTTTTGCAGAGTGCCATTTGTGCTGGACGCATTTATGTCGAGCTCTAAGGGTGTTTTTTTTTGTTGGCGTTTTTACTCCGTCTCATACCCTAGTGGGCGGGAGGGACTGGTGCAACGCCACGGGAGACAGGATATAAGTTTTGCCGAGGTTCACTGTCCGACATTCGTTGACACGGAGAGCCAACGTCCTGGAGGCGGATGTTTATCGTACCGCGTGTCCTTGGTGCGTTTCCCTTTAGGACGAGCAGAGCGACAAAATGGTACTCGAGATAAAATGAAACGCTTCGGCACGTTTGCACAGTACCGTCCCCAAAAAAGGCTCACCCCGACGGTACCCATTGCACAGCAGTTGTTTTGCAAGTGTTAGTGTTGCTGACAGCGTTCTGGCAGCGTTGATAACTTACCACCCAGCGTCCAAGTACACTGTATTGCATCGCGGGAGTCCGCCTCTACCGTATGGTTCAGAATTTAAACATTCTCCCAGTCAACGAATCCGGTGGGAAAAAGAGAGGATACAGAAGACCCATCGGGAACACGATGAGAAGCGATGGTAAGGATACAATCCTTTAGGGCTTTCGTGGTGGGTCGCGGAGAAACCCCAACCGAACCGGGAGACACCCGGAACGGGCCGCAGTAATGAATGAGCTGCATTCCAAGTAATAAATTAAATTATCTGCTGCAAAGCGTCGACGGCCACTGTGGCCACTGTGGTGAGTTACCGAGAGTTTGAGTGGGTTCCTTTTTTGCATTTTGCTCGTTTGGTATGGAGCAGCATCCTGCTGCTGTGGTCCAGGCACTATTTCCTTCCATTTTGCGCAAACAGGTTCTGATAGTTTGGTATTGTGTGTACAAGAAAAAAAAACTGCTTGCCTTTTCTAAAAACGAGTGTTAATAAAGCAAATGTGTGGGAGATAAAAAGGGTTGAACGAGAATAGCGACGACTTTAGGTGGTTTTCTAAAAAAAACCGGTGTTGAACGAATTCGTCTCACTAGTTAATCGCACGTTGTATAAATAATTACCTTTTAGCTAAAGGTGAAGCTAAACAATAGTTTAATTAGCCACTTACTTTGCGTGAACTTTTTAACGCGCTGATAAGAGCAGGGAGCTAAAAAGCATTTCTGTCACATGCTTTTAGGGAGCAATTAGAAATAACTTTTGCTATCGTTAGTTTATCTTCCCTGGTTTCCTAATTGGCCCCTAAGGATTTCCCTTATGTTGTGTTGTTTTGTTCCATATAAGAGCTGGAAGGTGAATTGTTGGTACTTGAAACAAATGGTTGTCATTTATTCGTATCCTGTGATGTTTTTGCTGTACTTGAGCGTTTTAATTTGAGGGCAGCCTGAATGTATACAATGTGAACACATGAGATATTTAATAGTGATATGGTTTACTTTTGTCTTCGAAGAAGTTTGTCATAATACATTTTACTCAAAAAAAGTTTTATATTTCATTAAAGAATCTCATTATCCTAAATTTAATGTGATTAAATATCTACTTGTGATAGTTTCTAATAACGGTATTTTAATAGGTGTTTCAGTTTATTTTTTAAAAATTGGTTGAAATATTCTATTTCACAAACGAACAAAACACAACATTTAAGCACCGGCTACAATTATGCCGTACTCATCTCCGTATGGTTTTGAATTCCCCCTAAAGTCTTTCCCTCTCTACCGTATACTCGACTATTAGGAAAATCTACATTTAAATGAATTATTTTAATATCCCTATTACGTGCACCCCAAGTACCACTTGTGGACCGGCAGTGGTGCAAAACGTAAACGGCTTAGACCGATTATGCTTGCCTTGCCCCACAGTGGTACTGTGAAAAGCCTCCCGGTGCCATCCTGGAACCATCCTTCTTCTGCAGACTTGTGGATAATTGAGCATGCAGTTCGGGCTCAGGGCTCATCCTGCTTTACTGGCGCGACGTAGCTCTACCCCTTAGTCTGGTGAGGTTCTCGGTATGCCAGGCAAGCGTTGAAATGAATTTATGACACATTACTTCTCCGGTTGCGGATTGAGCATTTGAAGCATGCGACAGCGAAGGATGAGAACGATGCAGACGGGGAATGTGAGCCGTACCGTAAGCCTATGGAAATATGGAATGCAGCAATTAAGTGTGAGAAATTTCTTGCGGAATTGTACGAATTCTTAAATGGAAGTGGAAAGATTTTTTTGAAAAAAAAAATATCGACAAACATAAAATAATTAAAAAACAGTCAATGATAAGCATACAAAAGGATGCTAAACCAGCTTAAACAGCTCATTTGGCAACTGTTAGAATATGTTGCATTTAAATATTTAAGCAGCTTTTCTCGGTAATTGCACCCAACGCTGAATGCAATCATTGTACGCTCTTAATAAGATTTGATCGTATGATTGCACGAAGTGTGCCGCACTTTTCAATAAGGCCGCCAGTTCGGAACGGTAATGGAAAATGTGTAAATGATTGAGTTCGTTTATGGCAAGAAGCAGGAAGTCGTACCGATTCATGCGTGGGAAACGATCTGTTTTATCACCATTCATACGAATCTGGTAACAAGGAGCTCCCACAATCCCTTCTTCCCCATAGTTTTGAGAGTGTACCATAAACGTGGGTGCGAATATTCCCGTAAATCGGACCACACACAGGCAGCTGAAAAGTCATTTAACTCATTTTCTCTGTTCGCTTTCCGCACACACCCTGCTGTTTTTATGCCATTTATCCGTTACGGATGTGAGCAGTGCGTGCACGACACAATCTCACACGCTTTGGGACACCGGAAAGGGTGACACAAAGTGTTACAATAATGGTTTACGGTGTTGGTGCTACAAATCGAACCGTATCGAAGCTGCCTACCCATTCGGGTGTGTGTATGTATCCCGGAACAATGGTTTCTTGTGCACTTACACATGTTTCATCTAGGAAGATTATTGGGAACGCTTTCCCGGGGAAGCTGCAGGGAGGAACAACAGAGCTATAAATAAACATTGCGCCGCCAACCCCCTGCTGAAGGCAAGTTGGGTGGCAGAGGGTTGGGAGCACCGTTTTACACGTTTGGGGCGGGTATAATAATTTTAATGAATTGAACATGTAAATGGAAGCAAGCCATATTTCATTGCATCGGTCCTCATTCGTTTCGGGATAAGTTGATTGTATTAAAGCGATTGGTGAGGAGTGTAGGAGTAGCGCAAAAAGGATGGAGGCGTTGTTTGTAGGTAGAAAAGGCATTTGGATAAAATTGTTATAATGGTACAGTGGTCCCAAGAGATGACACCATCAAAAGGGCCACCTCCGGCGTTGCTCGTAGCGCTACATTCGCAAGAAGCATCCGTAAGATACAAGCGGACTATGGGAAAGTGTGAAAGAAAATGAGAAAATAAACACGTTGTACAATGATTTTCCTGCTTACTCGATCTATATTCATAGTTTTATAAGAAGTTCATAAAGGGAAATCTACAACGTACAAAATAAATAAAGCTTTGTTGTACAACCCGCAAATTTGTAGCCAGTTTTGTAAAGCGGATTGCATACTGTTAGGCATGATGCTAGATAATAAATTAAAAACAACTGTCATAATATTTAGTCATTCTATTTTATGGTTATTTTGGATGTTAGTGTCTTCCTATTAGTTAGTGTTAGTGTGTGTTTCCTATTTTTTAATCTTCTGTTATCATCCGTCGGAAAACAAAAGAAAAAAATTGCATACGTTTTGGCGTTTCGGTTTTTTATCCAATAATCGTGCATAGTACTACGAAGCAATTTAAATAACCTCGCTTTTACCATACGTTTCTGCTACTGTTCCACCCGTACCGTTGGTAACCAACAATTCGAATGCAAGTGTTGCACAGTGCTATGCCGTGATTAGTGCACTTTTAAGCACACGGAGTGCTGGCGCAACCCACTCTCCATTCGTTGCCTTGTGCAGAATTGTTGGCGACCCAGCTGTAGGCGTTTTGTGATTTATGTGTCTGCATGGCGATCGTCGAAGGAAAAGTTATGCCCGTGCGGGTGGTGCCGTGCGTCGTCTTGGCGTCATGTGGTCGTCCAGAGACGTCTCCGGGCTATGCGGATGGAGCAAATTATACGTACGATTTCCTTCGAAGTAGTCGACGTACTCGGGTCTGCCACCGCTTACGTAAGCGCTAAGATGCTGCACAGATTGCAGATGCAGCTGGGGGTGAAGAAAATGAACTGCATAGTGGACATTCCGGTCGGCTATCTCTTTCTCTGCCGGCAGTTCGTTTGTGCGGTAAGCCACCGTTTGCAGTTGGAACCGGGTTGGTATGAAGTCATTGCCTGCAGTTTTGTTTATGATTGAGCACTAGGTGGTTGATTATGGTGTGTTTTTTTTGCATTTCATTGGCTTCGTACTATAAAGCAGTAAATGATGCTTGAAACCTCATTCTCGGTACTATTCTGCAATGGCACGCCGTAATGAAAGAAGAGAACCTACCGGATCGTCCCCACTGGGTCAGTATAATTATTTTTATAAGGTAGACGAAAAAAATACACATAAAAACTAAAAAAAAAACTACACAAAACACAAATTGATTGAGGTCAAAATTCTTCCCTCTCATCCTGCTAGCAGCAACACGGCACTGATGAGCTTATCTTCGTCGAATGAACCGACACGACTTCCGAGCGAACGAAGGGAGCGAGATCAAAGAGGAAAGTCATCGTTTTATCGTTGACCAGTTGAGTTGATTTTGCTCTCCGACATTTCCGGGACATCACCGACGATGATGAGGCGGATGCAGATGTGAATGAAATGTGTACCTCTTTGTTCTTCATTCACTGGAAACGACCGACTAGAATATCTTACCTCGTTTTACCCGTCCACTTCCCGCCCTTCTTCGGCCTTTAATTCCAGCATCACAAAATGGGCATAAAATAGAGGTGAAATGTGATTATGAAAATAGTATTCCACCGTTCCGCCTGTGCACATCGGTTGCCCGGGAACCGATCTCGGGTGATCAAAGTAAATGGTTTAGCAAATTAATTTCTCATTCCGTAGCCGGGATACGTTGGCGTGGTGGGATGTTTCTGCCAGCAGGAGGAATTGATATCGCCAGATGCACCGGAGCAAAGCGTTTTGCAAAGTCCATTCCCAATCGATCATGTCCGTCGTGTGTCTTAGTTTTTCGATGATGATAAGCAAGTCAAATTGCTCGAATCGTTTCGCACTGATTGTGCTTGATGAAGTGCTCTGCTGAATGAAGAAGCTTCCAAACCTCGGCAAAGGAATGCAAGATGTAAAATGATGGTATTTATTCACATCATTAGTAGCGCCATCGGTATCACTTCCCTTGAAAAACGATGAAGACAACTCTTTGCTTTGAAACAAACCTCATTGTTTGCTGTTCTGATTGAACGATAATGATGTCCGACATTTTTTTGGAGAATTTTTTAATTATCCGTTTTTACAGTATGTCCGCTTCATGCTCAATAATAAAAAAAAAAGATTTTTAGTTTATTCCCGGAAATGTATATGCCAGTAGGTAATTATTCTACGCCAACACATGCCGTTGTTTATTTACACCGTCCCATTGATAAGCATTTCCGAGAGGGGGAAAATTACGAGATAAGTACACGCATCAACCTCGAGAGTGGTTTAGACCTGAGGACCTTCAAGGGTGCTTCGTTTTTGTGTTGCTCGACATGCTGTTGAACGCGCACGAAGGTAGCATTTAGTCGATGGAAGATAATGCGACCGTTTAACAAGGATGGTTAGTGCGTATGAGAAGCTTTTTGCACAGAGGTCGATATAAATAGTTTGCTAAAATACTTAGAAACTCTAATTGAACTAATCGTGTTACAGTATGTTTTAAATGCTCCTTTTGAAAGTAAAAATTAATTTTCAAATATATAAATAATAAAATCATTATTTTTTATCCCTTCATAAGTTATTCCTGTTACTACTGTTGGAACCTGTCGCTAGAGAGAAAAAAAAGTAAAAGAACCCGGATCCATGTCGGAACATTTCAATCAACCTTCCGGGTGCAGTTTGTCAACGTGCGTTCCGACATGACATTTATTGCCTTTTTCCGGCCATCAGGAAAGCGAACAGGCGTGTCACCAGCAACGAAACAGGCTCGTGACGATCGTTCAGTGTTGTTAACGATACCAGCTCGTTTTTGCTCTCGGGCCGAGTGAATGGAGTGTTTGGTTTTGTTTGTTGCTTCTCGTAGTTTAATTTTTTTTCTAATTGCATTTGTTCTTGTAGTAAACGGGTAGTGAAGAATATTGGAATGAATCCTTTTTTCTCATATTGTTTAATTAATTTTTTGCATTGCTGTTAGGTTAGTCAACGAAACATAAAAATTACTCTCAGGGTAAACTCAATTTTCTAACCTTTTTAATGTTGTGACGGCCTTCAGGGTCCATGTCTTCCTTTTCTGAGTTATTTGTTTTTTTTTTTTTTGGAATGTAGTAGGATGGTAAATCCCGATTACAGGGAATCAATCCGGATGAGATTTGGTACCGGTCCTGTCGTTTGAGAACCTGGTATCTTTACCGTCCGGAGCATTACGATTTTTCTTTGCTTATCATCTCGTAAACAACTTGCCTTAACAAGCCCTTTTTGTTTATCTTGAAGGCCATTTCTACCACGATCCCACCATACCACGATGTGGTGAGGCTAATGTATGCCGGTTTCACGTACGCAAGTCGCACGGCCACAATCCTGGCAGTTGTGAAATTGAAGGCCTCCGAGCAGGAAGCGACCGTTCTCCCAGGCCTTCGCTCGCAGCGTTACGTCATTAATTATTCATGTCTAATTATTCATCGGCAAGTCAATTGATTAAAGGTAAACATCCACCCCCGACAGTTGGGTTGGGGATGAATGATGATCGTCGGTTGTAGAAATAATGCCAAGAGTTACAACCGTAAAGGGGAAGCAAATGCAAACATGTTACAACACGGAGAAACATATGGAGGAGATTTTAAAGCAAGGTTATTTTTATAACGATTTTTTAAATGTGTGTTCAAGAGTAAGCTTTAATCCTTTGTTAAAAAACCACATGAGATAAAATGAGTTCAGCGAGCGGATACAACCGGTACTCAATGATTGAAATCTGCCATAAAAATGAATAACGTTAACAAGAAAGCATTAAGTTAGCACAATGAAGAAGAAGTTTGAATTTCGGGTTTTATGGTGTAATTGTTGACGAAGTTGGAAGTTCAATATGAACTGTAAAAAAGAAAATCTTCAATATTCCGTTCTGTATATTCAGAATTAAATTTCTATAAAATGGTTATTGCAGTGAATTATTGAAACAAAAATCACAAACAAAGTTTTATTTTTATACTTCCCTCTTTGCTTTTTGTGGCTAAAAGTTTATCTCCACTCGATGCTTACATGCACGTTCAATGGGAAAGGCGAAAGTTAATTAACATAAAGGCGTACTCTTTTCAAGCACACTTAACATTTGCATCGCATCCCATGAACCTACCATAAAGCAATAAAAACATCAAACATGACCTCCAAAAGTAAAAAAAAAACACAGTTATGTGCTCCACTTATTCAACATAAGTTGTCTACCGTTGTGGATGCATTTTGGAGATGCAATGTTTTTTTTTTCTTTCAGTATATGTGAATATGGTATTTTCTCTCTTTTTTTAAAAATTTCAAACGTAAAGTCATTGGTGGGCTTGATGTCGGATGTCGGGAGCATCATTTTGCCAATTCTCGTACGGAGCATCAGAACCGTAACGCATCAACCGATCCGTTCGAATCCGGAGTGTTCATTCGCTGATTTGCATTAATATTTAAATATTTCACCAGACTCGCGAAAGGTTAGCTAGCAACGCAACTGGGAACACTACCTGGCATTGCCTCGTACGAAAAGTTTCCTAACGATGGTACGATGGCAGTGTCCGTGATGCCACAGCGGTGGTCACTTTCAATTTTCCACCATATCCTCCATATCCGTCCAGTGGCGGGTGAGCGCATTTCAAAACGCAACCGGTTAGTTGGTCAAGTGGCAGGATCAGACACACTCGTAGCACTGGCAGTCCGCAATAATGGATGCGGGATTTTTGCATCTCACAGCACCGGCCACGGGTGCGAATCGCGTGTGGTTCAACTAACGATGGAACGATACAACCCACTAGCATTCCATTGGCCACATTGTGCATGATGCTGCATTGTGGCTGGGCTGGGATAGCGTAGGAAGAAACGTCCGAGCGTTCCATATTCACCAGAGAACCACAAAATGATACCAGCACAACACAAGCTCGAGAAGCTGGATGCGCGCGAACAAATGCCGGGATTGGGTACGGTTCCGGTGTGTCGAACGAAGCAGCACTCAGCAGGTTAGCGTGGCTATCGTCTGGTTCGGGGGGCGCGTCGACTAACCAACGCTTTTACTCGTTGGCCACCCGAGAGGACAAGGGTGTTAATTGTGTGTCGGTTGAATTTTGGCTTTTTCCGGTCAAGAACCCATCGCTGCCGGAACCCACCGGTGTTACGGCGCTTCCGTTGGTTGGAGATGAGGGGATGCGAAATAACGAATGTGGTCTCGTTGCTGTTCACCCCGAAATCACATCGATGAGATTGTGTGCACGTGCAGGATCGGCGGGTAGAGGATGGACGAAAACATCATGTCCATTCCATGGTGGTCCTTTTTCCCGTACACAGTGCTCAGACACACACTCGCATGAATTTCATTACAGCCTCAATAATTGAGTATCGAAGCTACGCATATGGATGGATCGGTTGGACTAGTTGTTGGACTTTCCACTCCGTAGACTCGTTCGTTCGCCGTAGCATTCGGCTTGCGATACAATTGTTTCATGCTCATCTCCGGGTGGAACTCGGAGTGTTGTGCTGATGCTGGTTGGATGCCGTGTGCCTTTATTGCCACGGTGTTAATTGCGTTTGCAATGGGTGATTCGCTGCACAAACAAATTTGAGCTCGAACCGGTTGAGCCGTTTAGGACCGAATGTGTTGAGATGTTTTAATCGTGCGAAAGTAGAATTTTGTGACAGAAAATGATTAGGGGGGAGTGGGGTTTAACACATTTAACACTATGTGGCATGTCTGTTTGAAACTGGAGTGGTAGTAGTTCATTAGAAATCGTAGTTTTAGTCGGAGTGTACCTAATGGCGCATTATTTTAAAATATGTAGTGTTATAGTTGACTTGTAGTTTAACTTTGAAAAAATCCTATAGCACTTACAAAGATTGGAAAATTAAAACTTCAAAAAATCATTGCATACTTTTAGGCGTTAGTTCCCCCACCCAACTCAGTAGAATAAGTAGTTCAGACTTTCTCAGTTTTACAAAGGCAAAAAAGTCAGCTTGTTATTGACAAGATTTATAAGACATAAAATTGCTCGTTTTTTGTTGCGAATGGCATAACTTTAGGCGTAGTAACGAACATTTGGCTGTTGGAGTTTCATCAATCATTCACGCGGAAAAGCTCCGCGGACAAATGGGTCCTTACGGTAGCTAAGCTGCTTACCCCAACGGTAACGGCTGCTGGATTTAATTAATTGCACCACAGCATGCCCGGTTTCTGTGCCGGTTTCCATTGTATTTCGAAACACCATTCACGGTGGGTGTGAAATTTCTAGATTGTCCCTTATATTTCATATTTCCTTTGTTCGAATATCCGCTTGTTTGTAGCTACAGCAATATCCATGCTGGAAGTTGTATTTAGCGTAGCTCTTCTTTAGAGTAAGCTCGAATCCATTTGGACCAAATCGTGAATAGATATATTGTTTCAATATTTGAATTATTCGACATACGCACACAGTGCTATCCGTCAACCAACGCTTACCGGTCGCTGAATCGTTTCACTTGTTAGCAATTACAGTTACCCTCTTCCGAAAACTCCACTTATTACCCTGTGCCAGGTTTGTGTGGTCTTTTTGTGCTAATTGAATTTTCATATTTATTTATTTAGGTGTTTCACGCTCGGTTCGTTCGGAATAGAGTGCATCTATCAATCGGGCTTGCCATACTGTCCTCTGGTACGGAGGTTTTGATCATTTCAGCACAGCTCTTCTTGACGTGGTTCCGCGTGTGAATGCGGATTGGGTTTAGCTTACCCGGCGCTATCTAAATTTGTGTCGAAAGTGGTGACTTCCATTCAAACAGCCAATTATTTGCATAACCCTGAAGCGTTAAATTGATAAATCGAGTCATTTGTGTAGTAGCGTTCGGCGCGAGTTGAGAATTATAGAGATATTATTTTTTCGTTTAATTTTAAACTCATTTGAATAATTATGGAGTTGCAAATAACATTGTGAGTTTTTATGAAAAAAAAGTAAATATCTAGAGCGCAAGAGCAGCAGCAATGCGACAATGTTATTGTACACCTTATAGCTAAAATAAAACTTTCACTCGTACAGCAATAATTTCGTTCAGCATCAATTACTCGCTGTGCCACTTTATCTCTCGTCTCCGTGCATCGGTTGTTGGAATATTTTAATTAATGAAATTGTGTACCACTTCATTCGGTGGTAATAGCATTACGGTCGAAAGTCAACGAGCAAAGTAGCTGAACTTCGACTTTGCTGCTAAAATTGGCAGTGACAAGCCCGTGATGTTTGTCCACGCAAACACTTTACGTGACAGTGTCCTTGACATGCAAAGCCTGCCGCAATGGAAATGGAGAACCGCTCAAGACGTTCGAATCGAATGGAACCACCTTCAGAGGGAACGGATAGTTACTGGAATGATGCGAGTTTCATTTCATGTATTTTATTTGTTTTTCGTTTGAGAAAATGTGTTCTTAAGAGTAGAGCTACCGGAACCACGAGTTCTTGAAGTTGTTTTCTGGTAGTTGACACATTACTTTCGTATAGATATTCTGTAGTGAGAAATAGAAAAAACATATGAAAATGTGATTTTTTCTTACAAAATAAATACTAATAAAAACGCTTGAAACTGATGAGTACTGATGAGTTTATCGAACGAAAAATATATTTTTCAATATCGTACACCGTAGAAATAAAAAATGTTTATCATAAAATTCACGAGCGTGACCGATTTAGACATTTGCTGTACTAAGAACATCATCCTGGTTCATGATATTAGTGAATTAATACGCGTTACTTTGCAAACATAATAAAGCTAGCAAATTATGTGGCTTACAACAGTGCTGGGGTACCGTCCAACAAGATCGACATACATTGCCATCCAACGATACTCTAACATGGAACTAGCTCCACTTGTTGCCTACTTACACGATGGCCAACACAGCACTTAACGTGTACTGGTGTTGCTGTCACAGTACCCGCCCGCAGATAAAATAAAACATCTAACGACGTATGACATGTCGGTCACACATCAAGTGTCGTTACGCGGTCGCTGGTGGCAGGCCCATCTCGTCTGCTCTGGTGCCGACTTCCAGTGCCCGGTTTTGTTATGCCTGCCGATGTCCTGAAGCTGGGACGGGTTTCATTCACACCGCGCACCGGTGTTTGCGTTGCTTAGTGCATGCAATAAACACACTCACCGCGGTACGGTAATCCACAGTCAACTGCTTTTGCACTCACAATCTCTCTCGTGTGTAAGGCGCTGCCAGCTTCCCGGTATGCGATCTAGTCAAGTGCGACGGTGGAGTGTTCCTTCGCCATACTCGTCGCAAGGGTGACGCCATGGCAGTAGTGTCCCCAAAAGGATGTAAGATGGATTTGCAAAACCTTCACATTGGAAACGGCAGACTAGAACAACGGAGCAGAGTCATCGTTAGCTCCATCAAGAATGGTAACGATGATGGTGAAGGATGCCATAAGCACTTAAAATGACATTTTGTAGCACGGTTTTCGTTTCGTGCACCGAAGGAATTGTGGAGTAGACGATGATGCAAGAGCTACTTCATATTAGAGGTTGCGATGAGCTGGATGTGCATTTTTGTGTCGTGTTCGTTCAAGATCTGCAACTTTCTGTAGAACTGAGGCGTTTTTTTTAATAACATTTGATCATTACTAAAAAAAGTATTGTATCGTAAATTAATCGGATTGTAAGGAAGATTGTTCCCATCTCAATAAAATAAGCACCTCATCCTTCGTCATAACAACAAACAACCCGCTAAACAACGCACCGAAAGGTTCATCGTTCGGCAAATTGGCTTGATTTGTCATCGGGGTGACACGCTTGCTGATGGTACACGATTTTGGCTGTCTGACGCCACCTGCTCCACATCCATTCCACACATGCGAGTACGTGTGAGTGTGCAGCCCGCGTACGGACACGATCGGAATCGTAATCAGTGCGGCCTGGTGAAACCGTAATTTGCAGAACATTCACTTTAATTCACTCAACCAATCTACCGTTGGGCCAGTTTTCCCCGTTTCGTGCTGTTTCCCGTTAGAACCGGCCATTGATTGTTTATTCCAAACCATAAACGTAAATGACCACCATCGTGTGGGTAGGGTGGAGATGGGGTAGAAATTTAAAGCCTCTGACCTGATTGGCCCCACCAGGCCCGGACTAGCCAACCGAGCGGGCCATCCCTATCTGCTAATAGTGGTTGCTGTTTGGTGGTTGGATTGTGTGTGATTTTTAAGGGTGAAGAGAAAAATTTGTCGAGAAGTTCATGTTCCTGTTCGAGAGAAAAAGGAATGGTGGAAAAACTGGTTGCCACATACCAACATCCAAGCCTCTGCATGAGTGTGGGAATGTTAGCATTGGATATTTTCTTCACGTTTCGCATAAATGGTAATAATTGCTGCAATCATATCATGAATATTCAAACCTTCGGATTGTGGATGATTCCGGTCAAACATTTGTGGCAGTTCAGGGTTAAAGTGACTTTCAACTAGTAAGAAATCTCTTCGTGTAGTTTCTTCTGCTTGAAAGAAATTGTGTAACAGGTTTATCTTTTAAAAAATAAACATGAATCTTTATGATAGTCTGCGGTATGCGTTAGTACCGACTCGCTTTGGTAATAATTGTAAAAACTTGGTACTAGGGAAGAAATAAAAAATACTATAATTGCATACCATTAGGCGTTTAAACAAGGATCAGACCTGAGTCACATGATTTGATGAAATTCGTTTAGCTCGCTGATTACGTATTTTCAATCTGAGTTGTTAACTATTGAAGTTTCAATTTATTTCCTCCCATATTGTCTTTCAATCGGTCCATAAATTCACATAAACTCTTATTGTTCCTATTGTTCAGCGTTCAAAGCTAATTAACAGCACTCGACGTACATGATTGCATCATTCAAAATGCCACCACGTGCTTTACACATCCAAAACCGGACCCGGAAACCGAATTCCATACAAAAACATGCACAATCGAATCAATTGAGTTTTCTTGCCTGTCTACATTCTACCGTTCTCCAGTGCCGCCCGATGGAATCGATCAATCAATCGCCGGTACGGCATTGTGGTTTGGAATGTATTATTGTGCCCCAACATAACCTCAAATCATTATCTCGCGGTTGTGTACCGCGATTAGACTATCGTACGGCATGGGTACACGTAATTAATGGGTTCAATTAATACGATATAAACGTCGGTTTTGGACACGGGTTATCGATTATCCTGTTGAACGCCACCAGGCAACCGGGCGACCAGGTTGAACTGGAACATTCCAAGCTAGCTGCTGTAGAGGTGTACGGGGTACATCTCGCTGCAGATAGGAACCTTTGAAATGTAGCACTTTCACCAGATTCGGTAGCATTTTCTTTCCATCCTAATTATAGTGCATAATTATCCCTTTCCGCTAGTGGGGAATCCGTCAGAACCTGCCCCGCACCTGCACGAACGTATTGCATCGCCGGAAATACATTAACATTGTTGATCATCGTGAAATTGGCACCCAAATTAGTGTTATGACGAGCTAATGAAAACTTAAGCTCACGTGTCGATGCGGCTCCTTGGTGCGGCAATCAAACGCATCAATCGATTGCTGCACACCGCACATGGACAAATGTGGACGCTATGTTAATGAGTGCTATTTGCACCATTTCCTCCGGATCGAGTCCCTTCCGGGCTGTGTCTGTGGTTATCCTCCAACGGTAGGGAAATTTATAATTCAATCCAAATTGTGGTTTCGGGCAATCCGTACGATCAATTTACATGGGACAATTATAGCCAACATGAGCTGCCGTCTTGGAAAGTTTGTTGGCGATAACTTAAGGGAGCGAAATTTAATTTCACTGCATGTTTATGAGTAGTTTGAAGGTATTAGCTGAGCGGAGTGTATAGCTCGAAGGGAAAAGGGGAAGAAACTACTGCTGAATGAAGAATCGTCCATGTTGAAAACATCTGCAATGCGTCATGACATCCAACATTTCATAAGATTTTTCCCATTATTCTCTGAGATGGGTTGTTCTCAAAATACTTTTTTATACACAGGGAAAATCACGATAAAACAAATTTGTTGTAAACTATTGAGTAACTAACAAATGACTACAGCATTAATAATCATCTTTTTTGTGGATTGCATAACTTCAGGCGGTAAGGTAATGATTAAAGGATGTAATTATAAAGCTTTGATGTTCCATCCGTGAAATAGATTGCAGAAATTAGTTTAAATCATATTTTTTCAATTCCAACTCTTTGGTTTTACTTTACTTAATGAACTGAAAATAAGAGAAAACAATACAATCCATTTGTATCCATTTGAAGGCTCTCGCATTCGGAGGCGGAAACGATATTTTTCCAACCCCACTATGTTTGCATTAAGCAATAAAGTGTATTAAATTTATGACTTTTCCATTGCGTTCGCCCCACGATCCCTCGAGGCAATCGAAAGCAGGTGTGAATAATTGCAATCTATAACACGGTAGATTATTTACACAATGGACAGCTTGAGAGCGAGAGAAAAAAAAACCAGACAATAGAAATGAAAACAACCCACCTAATTCACCTACAGCCGGGCTGAGCTGGAAATTGGATGCGGGTTGAACGCACAAGGAAATGAAAGTTTTATTCGATTGGTGCTATTTTCTTCGCCTGGCTGAGGCACTTGTAATGCAATCACCGATTTGTGCCGATTTTGTTTAAAAAAATCGATTTTAATTGCTTTTATTCTCTTTGTTCGGTAGCCACTCGGTTAGAAACATAATATGTCACCGATGCTGCGAATGAACGGTTTAAAAAAAACCCCTGAAACGAAAACCAATTCCTCAGGCTGTTTGCTGTACATTTGTTGCACATTTGCATACGCATAGATTCCTATGGCACGTTCCGGCTACGAGGAAACAAGGGCCAAAGGGTGAGGTGGAGCAAAAATTAAAAAAAAACTTCGTTTTGTGAATTGATTTTCCATTCCGTCTGCCGGTCGTGCATGAAATGATTTCGGAAATGAATTCTTTTACCGTACCGTGTCCCTACAAACCATGGCAGTTGATGGGTGAATGCATGCCATAAAACATAACACCAAGGAAGAAAGCATGAGTGAATGGGAAGCAGTAAAAGCGAGCGAAAGGATGTGAAGGTAACGGATCAGTGCGAAATATAATGCACGTGGCCATTTGACTGGTTTTGAAGATGTATGAATATGAATGCTTTCTGTTTCCTGTACCAGATATTGCGGCCCAGTTGAGGGAAGAGCGACAGGCCACAGCCAGCTCGAGTACATTGATTACGCATGCAGAAGCGTTTTTCCATCGGATGTGATGGTTGTTTGGCTGTATTGAGGTTCGACTTTTAGCTGCCGGTTTTTGAATGTAAGGTGTTGTTTTTTGTTTTGCTTTGGTTTTAAAGTTCACATTGCTATGAACCACCCAAGGCTGCCACGCAGAATGAAAATATCACGGCAAGGCCACGTGTGTGGTTTTTGCCAAACTCATAGCCATAGTAAGCTACCCTTTTGTGGTACGTTTGTTTAACCGTACGGATTGACGTAAACACGGTTCACATTAATATACCAATTTATGACAGGATAAAGATAACGGCGAAAGGGGCTAGCCCACCCCGATGCGTGTTGCACATGCGAAAAATTTGCATTGATATTATAAAAAAAGAACGAGAGAAAAGAAAAGCCTTTGCATATTTATGCCTGTGTGCATCGGAAGCAGGGTTCGTCGTTTGCGGTGACTTGCTTTAGAATGTTACAGTAAAAACGGGGGAAAAGGAAAGCAACCCTTTGTTGTTTTTAGCATTCACGGCGGGATCTTTTTTGCCAAACGTCAATATATTCACCGCTTCGGTGCAGTTTGTACTAAATGGTAAGTGAAAAACAAAACTGTACCGTTCCACATTAGCCGTGTCGATGGTGGAAGCTTTTAACTCACTTTAAGGGTGTGCTTTCCTGGTACGTGCCTTATTCATTTCCCCCGACGCCGTGTACTTCTCAGCACTAATGCGATGGTGGTTTTACACGGGATTAAGCGTTTTAGTACGAGGTAGGAAAATGTTCCCTCCCAAAAACGATCGTTGCATGGAAGGGTGCACATACACACAGCACAGAGCTTTCTCGCGCCACTTCCCCGTTGCTCTGCCAACCCGGGACCATTCTTAGCGTGTTGCATGACATATTAATTTGCAACATGAACGGCATGTTTGCAACAGCTTTCCACACTCTACCTATCGCTGCATGAAACAGCAGCGTTGGGGGTTATGCTCCCTTCTGTTTGGGCGGCAGGAGGCAAAAACTTGGCGCCGGTTCGGTACACTCTCGGGGCGGGAGTTTTAGCGTGCCACGTGAGGGTTTATGGATTCATTGCAGGTTGTGCATCAAGGATGTTACACGGTGTTTAATGAATGGTAATTTTCAGCCTTTAGCTGTGGAAGGGAACGTGGTACGTACTCACCTGCTCCTCCCTTCTATGATGATACACCTGTGAGGCAATGAACGTAGTACAAAGCGATTTGTATTTTAGATGATTGTGTTTTACATGGCAGTAATCGTGTTTGCAGTCGAACGATTTCAATGTTGAGATTGTTTGCTGTTTGTAGTAGTAGTTTTTTGTTGCAAAATTGCCTTAATTAAATAATAAACTTGAACTGATTTTGTGACGTGTGTTTGTGCTAGTGTGCGAGAATTGATTTCATAGACATTTGGTTTAGTATAATGGAGATAGTAAAAAACCTTAAAATATAAATGAAAATAGTTACAAATCTTTAGGAAACGGAATATGATCTTGCTAGAGTTGATAATAGTCTGAAGTAGGGATGAAGAACATTCCAGAATAATTCATGACCAGTTAAAATGAACAGTTGTTGTTGGGAGTTGACAACATTAAGTTCGCTTCGTTCATTCGACGACTCCTGCTAAGTTTTGTCCAATAATACGTCCTTAGACCAAAGATAGACAGCACGTCGAGAAAAGTCAGGTATTGAGAATGGAATCTGTATAATAATGTCTTGAATTGTCAAGGAATGTTACAGCTGATAAACGATCAAGTATGGTGGATGGATGTTTTCCTGGAAAATAAATTCTTACAACCGATGATTGATATCTTCCTAGAATAAAATTAAATTGAAATGATAAGTAAGAAATAGCTTAGTGTGTTGAGTTGATTGTATATTGTAATATGGAAGATTAATGGATGTATTGGAATGGTTATTAAAATAGTAGTAATAAAAACACTAAACTATGTTGAATTTTAATACACATTGCGACTTTAGCTCCCATTTTTCGCACGTGTTCTCTATCACAAAATGGTTGCGACTCACGTTATCAATTAACGGTGCGTATAAATTAATGAACCACTCCGCTATTCCATCATCATCATCATCATCACCGGCCTCAAGAAACAGGTCCTGTAGCCAATCAAAGCCCTACTGTTGTTGAGAAGTTTTTTTTTCTCCCGTTCCTCTTCCACGATAGGGGTGCGATTATAAATGTGTGCGAATTATTGCGCACCACATGCGCCACGGTTCATTAACAAGGTGTTGTGGAAAATGGGTGGTCCTGTCGGTCAACATATTTGGTCGTAAGCGTTATGAAAGCTGTTGGTACACCTTTTGTTAAATTACGCGCTAGGCACTGCAAGTGAACAATCACCAAATGAGGCAACAGCACCATTTATGGCTGTGTTATGAAAGTTGTTGTATAAAGCAACACAAGAGACGCAGACCGGCATCCTCACGAAAATGCACCGATTGTTAATCAGCTGTGCGGTTTTGGGGGCGAAAATCACGTCCACGCGTATATGTTTTGAACGGAAGCACGGCAAGGATGTCCAAATAATGTTCAATCAAAGCACCGATTGAAAGAAACAATAGGCCAATTATTCTACGCGCTTAAGCGATCATGAATACATTATGGCATGCTGCATGTATGCGTGATGCACGTAACTGTACATTGGAAGTGCCACAGACTTGAAGCCGCTACTAGCATGGTATAATAAAAAGAAAATTATGTTCATAACAACAATCGGATAGAACGAAACTGGGGGTGATGGTGAGCACACTGTTTAACGCTGCCGGGCTCTGGGTTGATGTTATTCAAAGCTTGAGGCATGGCACGTGCTTTTGTGCTTCTTGTTAACGGTGGATGTATGGTCAGCATGTGCCAAACGAGCATACTGTTGGCGGATTGTAAGTGAAAAATTGCGAGAATTCGCTTCCGACATGCGGCGTACGAAAATCACGATGGCGGATAAAAATTTCAATCAATTTTAACCTCGCTCTTTCGCTGTTGTTTAAACGGTCAGTAGCTTTTGCTATGTATTGCACTATTTGCTATATTCTTGGCAATTTTGCTGTTAATTAAATGTGGATTTAGAAATTAATGATAAGGATTGTAATTTTAATTTTTTTATGCAAAACAGCTCTAATATTCGATTATGTATTGAATGTGGGGATAATTCAGCAAATAGACTTAAAGGTAGGCAACTCAAATTTATACTTAGTTGTCGTGCAACAGTTATGAGTTACAGTTGTAAGCTTGCTATAAACAATATGTTTTCATTTTCATGGAATTTATGAACAAATATTCGTGTGTCCATTTAACATCTATATGACTTCATTTTATATAAACATTAATTATCTTCATCACATCGTTTCATTTGAATTTACCGCAGTTTTTTGTTGCTGTTGCTTTGAATGTGACTTATGTTGCCAGTTTGCCCCACCCAAGAGAACTCCCATTCGTATGCATCATCCACGTTTTACCCCCTCCGAGCAAACATCGTTCACGCCCAGGTTTCCAGCCTAGTGCCCATCGATCAATCTTGATTACCCTTCTTACAGATGCTTTAAAATCATTTATTTCATGTCATTCCGGGTCACGGCAAATGGATGAGAATAAATCAGTGCTTCCCGTGCGGACGTACCGCCCTGTTCGGTATGCTTCGCCCGTGTGCACGAGAGAACGCCCCGCATGTGGTACGTTTGTCAGCGAAACGGAAGCATTCACTGCGTTCAGCCATTTAAATCAATTTCCGATTGTAGATCGTGATTCATCCCGACCCTATTGCTTCACTTGTGAACTTCATAACGATGGTGGGCCACCATCGAAATGCCAATCGAACAATCAGGTTGAACCTGGTAACGTTTTTTTTTCCAATTCATATGTATGTGCTACTCATTGCCTTGGTTGCCTTCACGAGCATACGCATTGGTGCGCTTTCCAAAAGCGTTGAGTTGCTGTACGAGACCTTTCCGAAGGCGCTTTTCTCGATTTATCACTAAGAAGAGTTTTGATTTTCCCAACTATCAGCATATCGTCATGTGAAGGAGCACCTAGACGGTGTTTGGGGGCTTTTTTTCGTTGAGCAAGAAAACAGGTCACGTAGAAGGTTATCTCTGCCATCGAGGAATATTGATTATGCGGTGACATTGTACGGGAGAGGGATTTTTCTTCATCCCGTTGCTTCGCCTGTATCGTATCACTTGAGTTTAATCCGGTGAGAACGATTCGCATGCAAGAAATCCCCCATGGAACGATGATTTCACAGTCAAGATCTCAAGATGAACTGATGTGTTTGCTTAGCATTAAATCAATTTTCCTTCATGGAATGCCACTTTAAGCCGGGAACTTATTCCCCTTTAGCCAGCGTACGGGGGAAAAAGAACATCCCAGATATCAATTGTAACCGACAGAAGTAGTTTGCAACAGACTTCTAGCTAGCCTTAGATTTGTCAACTTTAATTCAATGTACAATCTATGACATTGTTAGGGAAACTATTTTTCACTGCACGTCTGTACACTTGGACTTACTTGCCGGCTGCCGGCGTTAGCTGCAACTTTACAGCACCATCTGTACTCGGCCGTCTCAGTGGAAAACTCTTCCAACTACAAGCATAACTTTCGGTACCAACTTTGACTGACTTGTTCCGTTGGTGCAGTTGCTGGAAGGGGAATAAGTTTTCGGTATCCATTTTCTGCTTGCACAGCTCCACAATGTGGACGTGTGGACCACTGCCCGTGTACAGGAGGGCGTTAGTTTGAAAGTAATACAACACCCCTCTCCGGTTGTAGGGAGGTGACTCTGTGAGTCTAATGTGTCTTGCATAGTTAGGTTTTGCGAGGCGAAGCACGCCGCTAACCAACTTATCAAGTGTCCCATTAAAGCACACCACACCAAATGTCACGGGAGAAGACCAACGGGCTGGTTCAAAATGGTGGCACGTGACAGACGAGTGAGTTGGCGTAACAGGGATAATGGAATTGTTCGGTGTACAGCAACATTTATGCGATCGTCGGTCGTGGCGAGGGGATGTTAAATCTGGGAACGGAAATTGCGGACAGGTCAGAACGTTTCACGGTCATGCATTTTTGATGCTATCGAGCAGCACATCTTAGAGTAGTGCGGCCCGCTCGCCAGAGGTCATTCGCTGAAGTAATTGCAAACGCTGATTGCTTTCGCCTTGGATTGGCGAACCCAGGTCCCAGGTAGTATATTACAAAGAGCTACTGCGAGCACGCTACTATGTCCTCATCAAAAATACATTTCTCTCACTCCCGAAAGGAGGTCACAAAGCACCGTCGGCAATACTGCCGCAGCGTAATGGCTTTATCAGTAGTTATCACACCTTTGATAGATTCTATCGTCTCGCCTTAACGCAGCATTCGGGCGTCATTAGGCGCAGGGGTGCCGGAGTGAAAGTCCCAAGAAATGGAGGAGACAACCGACGGTGGTGTGACAGCATTTGTAATGCATCGGCGTGTCGGTCGTGTGTTTCGGTATGCGGTTACGTCCGGGTGTCGTTTGTCAACTTTCCGCATGCAAGTCAGCTGCGGATTATCTGACACTAGGTGGACCAGGAATAGAATTTATGGATTTGTGGTTAGCGGGAGACGCTCTGTACCGGGCCGTCCTGACAGCCGCCGTAGGATCGATGTTAATGGTGTAGCCGTAACAGAAGGGTTCCGGTACACAATCGAAAACCGGCTGTGGTTTCAAATTGTCACAGTCGATACGGAAGTTGGATACTGCGAACGGATTTGGCACCTTTCGCTGACGGCGGTTTTGGGGGATAAACTGTGAAAACTTTTAAATAGAGTGGATACTCTCTTCCTGCAAGCTGCAAAAAGTAGTCCCAAAATAAATAACAACAATTGGCTGCTTCCAATCTGTAGATGCTTAGTAGTTAATAAAAGGAATATTAAATATGTTTTGTATATCAATTGCATAACTTCGAGCGTAAATACTTAATTGAGTTAAAAAAAGCCTACATTCAGGTGGAAATGTTTAATAGACCTCGTTTTCATAGATTGTTTCTGGGAAAAGTTTCTTTTTCGTTGGAAAAGTAATTTTGGGCAAGCAGCAAACGATACCTTCTTGCTGCGGACCATTTTACGTAACGATTACCGGTCAGCTGTGATGTCTTCCTCACCAAGTGTCTATTGTGCTCGCGCGGCACACCATCACCGGCAAACTACAAGACGAACGTAAGAAAAACAGTTCCCTCATTTAGAATCTGATCACTCGTTTGATCCGTCCGATTCTGGAACAGATTGCTTCACTGATGCCAGACCCGCGGACTGCCGGAATGTTTCCCGCCAGCAGCTTCCGTGCCAGGCATTTGATCCATACGCTCCAGTGACCGATGGTGGCTAATCCAATTAGTCCGAAAAATAAATGAGTCGCATAATAAAAGCGGTCATCAGAACGACCAAACACACATACGGTTCTTCGGAAGCAACTTCCTTTCCTCGGACCGGTGTGGTAGAGTGTGGTGGGTGATGCGGTTCCGTTCCGGTGAACGTTCGGTGGATAATTCGTCCCCGGAGACAATGACAGTTCAATTAATATTTCATCCGGCGGGCACCATTCGATTGATAAATATTTATTGATGAAATCAGATTCTATTAGCCACCCGGTTGAATTAATGATAAGCATTCCCAAAATGTGACCCGTCGGACTGCGGGAGCTCGTGTGGAAGATTCCGGGGAATTTCCCTTACCTCTCCGAATGCTTCCTTTTAGCTCTGTTTGTTTCGCTCGTTGTACTCCAGAATCCCATTCCCGGTCGGCTGTTTGTTAGTGGGCGTCGGTTCGATTTCCGCTTCCGAAGTGTCGTTGAGAGTGAAATACATTTTGGCATCTTGACACACATATAGATAGCGGCCACAGTTTGGTTGGGTGGAATGTTGAGTGATTCAGCTGGGATCGAAGGAGGAGTAGTACCGTATGGGTTGCTAGCGTTCTTTCTGCGGGTATCGGTTTTGGTGATTGAGATGAGTGTTTTTTGGGTTTATTGCTCTGAGGGAGTGGAAAGAATTCGTTCTTTTTCTAGCTTAGAATCCTTGCGGAAAGCTCAGTTTTGGGTATTGTTGATGATATCCAGATGTCAGGGGCGTTTGAGAGGGTTTTAAGGATAATGT
>KB664277.1:1720377-1882186 GCA_000349025.1 Anopheles minimus
TTGCGAACACCCGACGAATAAAAACCTCATCGAGCCTCGACTCATCAATATGGACATAAATATTTAGCAAAAAAAAAAAAAATTGTGTTGATGTTTAAATGCTGCATAAAATACACAAATATTATTTTGTGCTTCAGAAACAGTTCAGCAAAACATGCATAAATTGTTCAGGAAAGAAAATATTTCTTCAAAGACTTAATGTATATTAAGCACACGTAACAACCTTTTTTTACACGTAAAACTTTCGATATCCTCATAAACCCCAAATTTGGATGCCTTTGTGCAGCAGACACTCGGCAGAACTAGTTGCAAGGTACCGACGCAAAGTCGCCATCTCATCCGCTCAGCATGAAGCAGCGCCTCGGGGGTGCAGTAGACGAAGTGATCGAAGTTTTAATGATGCTGATAATCGAATAAAATTAAATATTTCATGAAATACTTTCGTCACCGAGCGTACACGCCGTTTGGTTCACTTGAGCTGGTAGCTGGACCCTTGCAACATTGTACACACACACGCTTACAATCGCCATGCTGCTTCAATGGATGCGATGATCCAGCAGACTAAATCCCACCGTGGGAACCATTTATCTTCACGCGTGGGAAAAATCGTTGTCCGTGAAGAGGTGCCAGGAGCACGCCGCCGGGGATGGAGCTGTTGGATGGAATCACGGCAACTTAAGCGAACTTTCGAGTTTGTCAGCAGGCAGCGTTAAGACAGGACATCGTTTTTGAGGACATTTTTACTTGCCTTCGTTCTGAGCGCGTCCCGTCCGGGCTGAAGTTATGCACGCAGCGAGACATAAAGCGACCTTCTGCCTTCGGATGCTTTTGCTGAAGTAAAGGTAAAAGGCCAAAAATGGGGATATTCCATTCGGTTACTTTTTTCGTTCGCTTGCTTTTTCCGCCTGACGTTCGCACGCCCATACTCCCAGAATCGTCCCATAAAAGTGCGAAACAGAGCAATAAAAAAACTCTCCAAATAGTCATCATTTTATGGTGCTTTCTTTGATTTTCTTTCGAGCCCAATTGCGAAAAGCTTGCTCGGTACGTTACCAGGGTCTCCCACCGCCTGAAACCTTGCTGCCGTGCATTAGCGCCAATGTCGCACAACGTCTCACTCACTATCGTGAAGATGCAATTCCATCGGGAAGGATTTCGCTTTCGAGCTTAATTTTCCACCAGAGTTGCCACTGCCGAAAAGTCCGACAGGCACCAAATGGTTCAGAAAAAGGCCTCATAAAATCGCAGTTGGGAAGAGTGTTTTTGCCGAAAGAAAGAAACGGAGGCGCATTTACTGGTGGAACATGAGTAAGATGAAAGGACTGAATGTGGGAAGCAAAATAAAAAGCGGTAAATTGCAAAAAAGAAGCAACCCGGATCAGTATCATTTGAATGAAAAGTGGAATTAAAATTTAAATCACTTAATGACAACCTTGTGCCGTGACGTAACGGCCCTTAAGTCGAGCAGCATGGAAAGGAGAGCGATAACTACCGGTACATTCCACAAAGTCACGCGTTTCTCGGTAGGGTAGCAAGAAGTGCCAATAGATGTGTAGGGTGAAGAAAAAAAGCTCCGAAAGCATCTTGGGTAAGGCACCCGAAAACCCACACATACACGCACCCATTTACACTCGGGGGAAAAAGAAGGAAATCAAAGCAGCCAACATCTCGAAGACAGCTTCAACTCAATTTGCTTTCCGAGAGCGCTTCGTACAAATCCAATTCGAATCGCTCAGCGAAAGCGCCTAAAAATATGCTATCCGCCCGTCCCGTATGTCGACAGCAGTAACCGAAATCACGGAAGAGGCCTGTGAATGTAAAATCCTTTTTTTACGACAAGCATTACCACCATAGAAGAGCATCGCACGCGTATCCTCTTGCCCCTTTCCCTCGTTGCTCTTTCTCCGCGCCCTTACACCCCACGTACCGGAAGCGGTTGGTTGGTGGGCCAGGGTAAAGATTGTTGCACATTTCGGGGCTGTTGCGTGGCGTTGCGTAGCTGTTCAGAAATTCAGAATTGTAAGGACCAAAGTGGGGCTGTTGCTGGGTGGAAAAATGGAAATGGAGTTGTGGAGAGTAGGAAAGTGATTTGAATTATTACTGAGATGGTTCCGAGTAGGGTTTTTATTCTGCTTTCTCTCGTTGAATTTGGTTTTTGCTGTCGGTGCGAAAATCCTGCCTGAACATCTTCATCGGATGCTTTATCGGTAGTGTTATATGGGTTTTTGTGTGGGGCATTTTAGCTTTGGCGGACAGCACCAGTAGCATAAGAGTCGAGCGAATGATTTTTATGTTGCAAAACGACGCACACTGGCGGGCACTGGTGTAATCGTTGCTGGGATAAAATATCGTTTGTCAAATTTATAACGTATGGAATTAAGGATTATAGATTTATATCTTTTCTTGTAGATTTTTATTTCGGGGCGGGTGTCATTTTGGTGAGGTTGCATTTATGATTCGAGCTTGCCGAAGCAGGATCTAAACGAACTGCCATTTTGTTGAGGTGGATTATGATTTGTAGCGAGCCGTCGTGCCGTGTTTCGTGGATGAAGTATATCAGGTTGGTTTTTTATTATTATGATCGCGAGGATCATTAGCTTCCATTTAATAGTATATTCTTCAGTGTAGTTAAACCATGTTTGGCGCAAGGCTGAAAATTTAAGATAAAGTTGTTCATTCCTTCTTGGAAGAGTAAGTAAATCAAGCATGTCTTCAGATGATGCTTTGTGTGTGAGTTTCCGAAAATTTATTCCAGCATATGATAAGGAAGGTAAATTTGATTGTGAAACTGTCCCAAAATTGATACATCAATTATGCACCCTGGAGGCCTTCTGTCGTGTCCCCCCTAATCCTCTACTTACGTTCGCAAACATGGCGACCAAACTTCCGTCCCGCTCTTCCCACCCGTCCAAATTTGACCAAAGATAAAATTCAATTTCGGAAGTTGGAAATGATTTTCTCATTATAATTTTCAAACCACCTTGGAGAGTTCGGCAAGACTGGCCGGACGACCGACAACCACACCTTGTTGTTTCAACCTGGTGTACAGGATTTGCTCCCCGTGATTGTCCATTCCGGTAGGTTCAAGAACCTGACCGAATAGATGGTTGTATAGTTTCATGTCTTCTTTTTCGATTTTTGTTCGTATAAATTTTGCTCTGTTTTGTTTTTTGGGTACGAATTTTGAGCAGTGAAGAACTTTGGAACGAAAATTTGTGAAGCAAATTCAGTCCTTCAAGTTGCTATAGTTGGATAGAATGGGAAAGGAAGAAAGTGCGGGAATAAGACGCGGACATCGACGGACTACATTTGCAATTGTGAAGTGGACCGGATGGGAAATAATCAAATAACGACGGAGTTTTGCATTCGGGTGGGAGTATCAGGTAAGGAAAACTTTTGGGGAGGATTGGATGTCTTCAAACATTCTTCTACAAACAGGGAGACGATACGGTCACCTCTGTTCCCTGCGCATATTGTTGCTTTGAATTGTTTCGACAATAAAATAATGGTACACTGACCATAAGAGCGGTTTGCATCGTACGGGAAATGTTATGTCCGACGTTCCATTATCGTTTCTGCTACAGTGTGAACCAGAAGCATTCCTACCGCTGTGGTTTCTCCGGAAGCTCGTTTTGACGAGAAGCTTCCTTTGATGGCAAACTTTCCCAACAAATCTTGAATGGCTCATAATCGAATATTACCCGTCTCTTCGTATCTTCCCGTGCGCAGAAGATGCCCAGAACTGTGCAAGAATTGGAGCACGTCGTGCACTGACACAGTTCGATGGTTCCGATAGTTCGAAGGAAACTTTCCAAGTACAGAACACAACCGTGTGACAGGCCCGGGAATAAGAGCACGTCCGATGCTTTAAGGACACTGGAACCGTAACCGCCTTCCGTCCAGCACTGGCGGGAGGAAAGATCCGGGAGCTTTCCGGTGCAAAACAAAAGATTTCATTAGGATTTGTGATTCTCACACATAACACCGCAGTGGCACTTCCCGAGGCAATAACAGGAAGTTACGACCGGAATCCGATGCTTTGCCGTGGCGCTGCATAGCAAGTATGCCCTAAAAGCCGATGATCACCGTCGGAAGTACGGGAGGAGTTCGAGGTGGAATGCTCACATCTTGGAGCATTCTTTTTATTCGCACCGGTAGAGTTATCACTTGACGCTTCTGCAAAACCGAGCAGTATTTTGGCATGGAAAATGGTTCCAGAGCACCCGCAACATGGAATCCTTCGGAAATCTGAAATTCCAAACGTGATAAAACTTGATTTTGGCAACAAACAACTTTTGCGGCTAGAGGCTGGTGGGAATTGAGGACCATTTTATGGTTTTTGTGGAGCTAAGGTGTGTGGAATGTGTTATGGTCAAATTTAGTTCGATTTGAATGTTGCTGGTGGGAATGTGGGAATGCAGGAAAGCGAGAGATGTGAGTTGTGCAAATTGATTTTAAATGGAAGCAATTTATGTGTGTACGAGCTGAACGGCTAAATGGTACATCCGGATTGGGTAAATAATTTAATATTGGCTAGATTGTACACTAAATACCTGCATATTCGCTTGGTGTCCGATTGCCAAACGGTGTGACCGCTATCGATCGATGGATTTACGAATGCAAATTGCTTGCTAAGCAGTACATTTATTGCAACAGCGCTATTACCTAATTGACTAATGGAATAACAAAGAAGTACTGCCTGCATGGAGCTACCGGTACCAGAAATGGGTCAGTTTAGTGTGAAACAGTGCACTAATGGGTGATTTGCTGAATTGAATCTTATGCAGTTGTTTCCAATGAAAAACGTTTTTCTCGTACTTGAGCTTGTTAAATAAATGCTAAACATGTGGTTGATTATTGTGGAGAATGTGTTTAACACCTGAATGTATGCAATAACAGTACATAAGGAGGATATTAGGTTAAATTGATGGTGGTTTCGGATAACTCTAATTAACTATTTAACATTAAACAGTGTTAAATTTACTGAACAAAGCCACTCGTATTATCTTACTCAATAAACCTGTAGTAATTTCCAAGAAAATATCACTAAAATACCACACAGTACGCTTTTATTCGCACATACTATTTCATACAAATTATCGCTATATGCAGCACTGCTCATGATACCGGTCGTCCGTGAGTTTTGACGAAATTTTCGCAGCATATCACAATCTGATTGAAACAACGATGAAATCCATGTATGCCGTGTTCCTGAGAAAACGGTACGAGAGTAATGATATTAAACGTATCCACCATTTCACAACGCATTTTCCCATCCACTACTCACAAAGTACGGATCGATGATAATCCTGTCCAGCTCCTTGCCACGATAGTTACCGAGCAGCTCAATTTTCGCCCGACCGTCAAAGGGCGCCAGATGCAGCAGATCGGCCACATTCGACTCATCCATGCCGAACACATAATCGAACTGACGGAAATCATCCGAGCAGATCAGCCGTCCGACGTGATCCGAGGTGAGCCCGTGCTCCGCTAGTACGGTGAGCGCCCGTTCTTCCGGCCGACGGCCAACATTCCACTCGCGCAATGCGGCACTGTCAACGTACCAGTCGGTAAGGTTATGCCGTGCGGCGATACTTTTCATCACACTCTCGGCCATAGGCGAACGACACGAGTTGCCTGCGGGTGAGAGCGAAACTGATCCAGTGATCGAATACTCACTGTGCATTGATGCTTACCGATGCAAACGAAGAGGATCTTCATCGTTGGGAAACGGGTGGTAACAAACTGACAGACAGTTTGCTATCTGCTGAGAAATGACTTTATTTTTAGGGAGACGATTTGTTGGCAAACAGTTCGTTTTGACGCAGCGTCTTCGTTAGCGGCTGCGCAGTGGGATGTGTGATCGGTTACGATCGAATGTTGAATTGCGTGCCACGCAGGCGTTTAAGTTTAATGCAGAGGTGTCAGACATGAAACGAATGAGAAGAATGTTCACTTAAATCTAGTATATTATGTCAAAACTTGAAAAACAAAATTTATTTATTACCTTGATCGTGTATGTTGTTTGCAAAGCCTTGAAGTATGCAATTACTCGGAGAAAATTCCCTTTTTACTAAATCTGATTATTTGCATACTTTCTGGAGCGCATTTCCAAGACACAATCTAACGGAAAGCATTTATTAGGACCGCTAAAGCATGAATGTATTATAAGAAGATGATTATCATTAATGAGTGTTTAATGTCAATCTTTATGGTAGCAACAATTAGCACAATAAAAAAAATCTTTCAACGTTTGTTATGCATCCCAACAACCAAACAGATCAATAATTCATTTATTAAGTTTCTTTACCTTGTGCGTCCATCAAACCCAAAATTGTGCAGTAAAACTGGCGATCCAAGTCCTATCTAAACACAAACACCCATTATCGTAGCCATCAATTCGGGTTAACAAATCGAATAACAATTTCTCCAATTGGTTTGAAATCGAAAAATTATACGGTGAACCACAAACATGACCCGTTGATCGCGATTTTACTTCTTCCACCCGTGACAGGTGAGGACGAATGGCCGTTTCGTGGAGATATGCCCGAGCTGGATAGAAGTTTAGCAAGCCAGTTGTGGTTTGTGTATCGATAAATAATAATCCTTTCGTTTCGGTTTACGATCGCAGTAGTAATTTTCAAACAGCGGACAGAGCGCCAGTGACGAGTGGTGGTGAGCGACGAAGACTTAGGTTTTGTCAATCAACTGACTGCACGGGAAAGGATATTTGTTGTTCAAAAACAGGGTAGTGGAACAGCAAGAGCGAAAAAAAACGTACTGTTTACGTTCACTTTACGGCTGCGAAGAGCACAACTAGCGCGAGTGTGGTTGAGCCATGTCTCGTCTACCGACCTTCAATTTGACGAAAAGCGCTAACGGACAGCAGCAGTGCCACGGTACGAAGGCGATCAATTTCTAGCGATTACAGATTTTTAGGAACCGAGACCGAATCGTAAAAGTGGTTGTTTTATATTTGGTCGCTCGGTTATGTTTGGTTTTGATTGGCTTTCATGGGTGAAAGGAATGGGGATCACTTACCGCGCACCGGAGAGTGTCCTCGCTGCGCTGATGGGATCCACCGGTGAGTGGTTTGCTTACTGACAGTGTAAAAAAGATGATTCGACCGTGCAACCGTGATGACGAAGCATCGTGGAGAACGTCACGCGCCCATGAAAGTCATGAATATTCGGAACCGAATGCCGGTGGACGGTTGTCGTTGTGATGGATTTGCAAATGTTACGAAACGACGAGCCCGGTGCTTATGGGGTGCAGTAGTAAAAAGAAGCATAGGGAATTGTCACAGCAAATTGGAACGTGCCACTGTTTCGTGCTCGTTGTGGTATGGTTTTGGACAGCGGTAAATTTACCCAGGTAAATAAAATTTCGTTTAGCAATAATGCTAATAAAATTATGTTTACTACAATACGTTCAAGAGCATGTTCTAGTGCGCGTTTTGCGGTTGTTTCTGGGGTTCGAGAATCGTCGTTCAGTGCCACCAGGTGGATTGTGCAGATAGATCAGGAGCATAAGGGTATGCACGGTATGCCGGAGCAGCTAGCGCAACGATATCCAATTTGACTGTATTCGCTGGAATTCTTACAGTGAAAGAAACAGATAAACACACGAACGTTCCACCAAAGGAACGCTATGGAATTGCATAATGCCAGGCGTATTTTAACAAACTTCTCAAGAAGTTAACGCACAGAATTTGCCGCTTCCTGGTGGATGGTGGAAATTTTCCCGCATCCAGTTTGCCGTGCTGTCGATAGTTTACGCTTCCCGCTCGCGACCGGAAGCGAAACTAAGATAAATTGGCATTTCGTTGAAGAATCGAGAGCGTTTCTTTGCACTTTGCACCATAAGCTGCCGGTTTCGCTTTCTTCTGCTCGCCACTCAGCGCACTTTTATAAGTAAGTTTTTGAACAGTTTTCCACCCAAACTCACTCGCACGCTGACTTTCACTGACTCGTTCACTTCCGTGCCACTGTTGGCCAGCAAGCAGCGTTGCAACTATTTCACCGGCTGCTCGTATCCTGTGTCGGTTTGTGTTTGAGGGAATGGCACACTACGGATGGCGATGGATGGGTGAAGCTGCTCCAGGATGATGGTTGCTATTTTTCGCTTCTTAAATAGGAGTGTAAAGTAGCTGGGTGGGTAATTTTTTCCCTCATGACGCGTATCTCTCTTTCATGTCATACTGCGAAGTGGAATTGGTTGAGGGTGAATTGAAAAGGCAACGACGAATTAAAGAAAGAGCTACCATTCAAATAATTCTTTGAAATATTTTACGATAGAGGGCGCAAGTAGTAGTTGTCAATTTGACTGTAAGTTACTGTTATGAAACGTCAAAAATAGTAACAAATGCCGATTTGAAAAAAAATAGAATGGATAAGCTTGCCCTCAACACTGTTAGTGTAACCCACCGTTTAACAAGTCAGAAAATTCTGACACATATTTTTAAGGATGTAAAAAACCCATTTTCATCATCGTAAAGCTTGCCCCTACAATAGAACTATGAACCCGGATGTGCAAGAATTTCGGAACACTGGAACAGGTTGTAAGCAGAAACGGGGAACAATGTGAGTGCAGACTTAGAAAGTTAGAGATGTTCCCTAATGCACCGACCGAAGGAAAGGGTAGCAGATCCACCGTCAGACAGCTGAGCAGCGTCCTATTCGACTACCACAAATTGGAGCAGGGTTAAAGAGAGTGGGGGACAAAAAAATAAAACATCTGTACAAAACATACGTGCAGTGTCACGGTGGGAAAGTTTTTCCATAAATTTGTTCTACTGCAATAATATATTTGTGCTCGCTGGAATGGCCAATCCGGGGCACAAGCAGTAGGGTCGGGCCCTGAAATGATGAAGAATTGTAAAAGTAAGACGGGATGGAGCAAAAACAAAAACGCAACTACAAACGTCTTTACCGATGACACAAGCGCAGCAGTACGAATGGATGCACTTGGTGGAGGAACTCGCCGGGTGGAACTTTTGCCAATGCACCAGCAACCAGCTGCACTTTTCTCGTTCATGCACAAATGGATGCCTCTATAAAAGGAATGCTCCTATGGGACCAATCTCGAAAAACAGGCGGCAAAGAACAAATGCGTTTCTTCATCGCTGTCATTACTTTCTGCTTGCTGGCTGTGGCCCGGACAGGGAGCGTATGGAACGCGGGCACTTGGAGTGCAAGTTTTGTTCATAGTTTTGATGTATTATCCATGTGATTCTTAAATGAGTTTTGTTTGCAACGGTTGGTTGTTGCGTTTGGAAAGGGATGATACTCGAGAGTCATATTTGTCTGACTTCTCACATTGAGGCATTCGTAAAGCGTAATTCAGTGAGAAGGAAAAAAAATCTTAAGAAGCGCTTTAAGGACGTTTGCCGGAAAAACAAACATCGCATGAAGACAACACAAGCATTATTTCTAGAATTTAGGATGAAATCAAGGTATAAACGATAGAATTATTCCTGAACTAATAAAAAAGTTACAACATCACCTGAAAAAGGAAAGATGCGGTTTATTCTTCAAGTTGTACACTTTCGTCCGCCAGATGCCCACGTTTTTGGTATAATATCATCTTCTAGTTTTTGCCCACCTTTAATGGTGCATTGTTGTAAACATTTTGGTGAAGCAAAACCGAAACCCATTTCTTTTGAAATAATACAGGAAAAAGCTTTCCGGAATACCCTCTTACTGTGTGTAATTCTTTATTTAAGTATCTTTCATTTTATGGTGGCTGCAACGAATTGAAGGTGGTATAACAATGAAAAAAGTGGCGTAATCCCGTTGGAAAATAAATGTTTGCTACTTTAAAATGTGCACATCATTTTTACTGAGGTTTACTTTCTTTGAACCACTTCCTTCCACCATCAAAGTAATGTTTGGTCAGTGCAACATCTTAATTTATAGCGAGCAGAGTAGAACCATTAACCACCCCGGAAGAGGAAATCTCGGTAGAAAAGAAATCTCCGACATTCGTACAAAAATGGCGAAATAAAAGTCAATTATATTATTAGAAACTCATTAAAGTGGTAAAATATAGCTCTTTCAGAGAGGCAAAAAATACCCCCACTACCAGACAGGAAAGTGCACATTCGAGTATAGTACGCAGTACGACGATTTCAACACTAACCATGATGACGCATTATGGCTCGTGGTGTGCAACCTATCATTGCTTCGAGCTGGTTGCTGCAACCTCCAGTTTTCAATGGCATTCGGGAATCCGGTCGTTTACTTTGCCACAGTAGTAGTTTTTGGGTTTGGCACGGCTGGGTAATCGATACACCCGAATGGAATATCGAGAGAGAAAGAGATGTTCCCGATATCCGCCAGATAATGGGAAAAGTTTTGTACCGTCTGCTTGTGTTTCCTTTCCTTCCTGTCCACCTTCGAGTGTAGCTTTGCGAAATGCCAACTCCAAATGGAATTGAAACGTCCTAAATGGCGGATATTCGGGGTACGATGCATTTAAAGCTTTTTTCCCTTTAGTACAAAGAATGTTAGAAGAGTGTGGACCTGGGGTGGTTTACCGTTTGACCGCCTGATAGTAGTGTCGCATTTTTTTTTTGATTTTTTTGAGAATAAAGCTTCATTTTAGTCACTAGAAAAGAAACAGTGTTGCAACTATCAACAAAAAGTTCATTCTTACAAAGTTAAATTAATGCATAGTTGAAGAAACTAATTGATGATTTAAAGGTTATTTAGATTTACTTCACTCATGCAATCATGAAAGCGCTTCAAGTTATGCAATTCGAATAACAAAATCATGCTTCTCTTTGATTCCTAAATTTAAGCTAAAAAACATACTAAAACGTCATGATTTACGTAGAACCATATTGAAATAAAAACACCATTCCCCCAATCGATAAAGTAATCCCTTGCATTGCGATCAACACAAATGGGAACCGAACGCACTCCACCAGTTTTAACGTGGCTGCTCGCCTCATGTTCCCATTTTCATTAATCAAATGTACAGTCACATGTGCGTAATGAAATGATGTCACTGCATGCGGTCGCATTGTTGTGGCCATGTTAAGGCTTCCGCTGAAATGGGGGCTTTGAAATAAAAATGCTGTCACATGAATGGGGTGTCCCATGGCTTCCCGCCACATCCGACGCATGTTGACATTCTTTTGTATTTAACACCAGTGTGTGCTTTTTTCGTTGTTTCGCACAAACCATCCTTCCAATTCAATGTCAAACCCTCTTCACCGTTTAGGGCGGGAACTTTTTAGCTTTCCTTTCGACACAAATAATTTATAGGGCTCACGTCGAGGCGCATTGTACGGCTGGTTGGCGGTGAACACGATGGCGACAGACAAAATACCAAACCAAATAATGTGACAAAAGGGTACAGGCTGGCTGATTGTTGCTTTCGTGTGTGCAAATTTTCCATCTCATTTTCGATTTTTCAGGTTTCAGGCGAGTGTTTCAAGGGGACATACAATTGGGGTGGTTGAAGGGTTTGTTCGAAGGGACAGAAAGTGTTTATTTCTTGTGCTGAGGTGCTAAAGAGAAAACAGAAAAATAAATAAAAACACCCCACAAGACAAGTCATCCATTTGGGGACCATTTCGTTTTCATCGGGTCGTATCAAAATCAACGCCAACGTGCATGTGTTTTGTTCATTGAAGAGCACCATTGAGCCATTAGATGTGATGTGGTTTCGATTTAGAAGATTAACATTTTCCCCTCCATGTGTAACCATTTTATTTTCGACAAGGGGGTCGGGTTATGCCTATTGTCCCACGGGGATAGATCATTTTGTTGCGTAGAGTTATGTGCCATTTCGAAGCAGATTTATGGAGAACTATAAAGTAATTTAATTTAGAGATGTTTACGGTGTAAGCTAATAGAACGGTGTTGGTGTTGCTTTTTAACTGCAAAGTTAATAGATTGGAAATGAGCTTCGAGAAAAGGGAGATTTGTTAACATGACTTCTTCACGCAAACAAGGGTTGCTGGAAGGTTTATTGCTGAAGCATAAAAAGAATAAGAACACCCTGCAAAAAAAAGTAAGCTTTGAAATTCAATTGAAGAAAATATAAAGAAAGTTTTTGAGGCTGACGTAAGAAAACATTGTTTAAATTTGGAAGATGTTTTAAGGAATTTATATTTAATTGTTCCGATTGCCTAAATTTAGGCGATTCTGTGGATGATGCAAATTTATTAAGATATATATATGTTTAATTTTATTACATGTTATTTTATGATGATAAAACATAAAACAAATAAAAGACAAAATGTGTCCACCTAATAGTAGCTGAGTTTTGCCTTTACTTTGGCTTTTTATTTGGTACTCTACCAATGGTTTGATGGCACTTGAGTGTCGATAGTCGATGTTTCTTGAGTATGCTTCATCTTGTTTTGTTCTTTTTTGAAGCGTACTAATGTGAGAGCCTTCCCTAGTTAAAGGTTGCTCCAAGTGTACCAATCGACACTGCCAATATGGTGTGAAAACAGTGATGTAAACATGAGCTTTATGCGTTTCACTAATACACTTTGCACGTGATGGCAAACGAATTCCTTGTAGGCCGTTGGACCCTGGCGAGAGAGTGGGGACAGATAAGAAAACACATTCTGCGGCTGCTCCCTGATCCTCCCGATAGCAGTACACTTTCGATCCTTTTATTCGAATGTTATCATCATCATATCTGTGTCGAGTTATTTTTCCTTCCTTTATCTCCATAAACTTTGCCCTCTTAACACGTAGCCCCGTAGGCGATTGGTGGGAAGGCACTTACAGCACCGGATGTGGTTCAAATTTTTGTCGAAGAAACAGCGCCACCCGGGCGCCGGTGAGTAAGATGCGAGATAAAAGTTGTTTGTTATCCAAAAACGAATCGTTAATATTATTTTTACTCCTCCACGGGCTTCCCTCTTTGCGCTCAGACATACATATACACATTTTCAGGCTGGGTTCACTTTTGCACGATAGGTTTGTTGTTTTACTCCTTTTCTGTTTCAGGTGTCACATTTTTTGTGCTGCGATCTGGTACGATGAAAAACACGCTAAGCAGTAAAATAACTTCCCCATATTATGTGACTCCCGGTGACCTATTCCGGCACTTGTGAGTTCGTTATGGGTTTGTGGCCTTGCACATGGCACAATTGGATCATAAACCGTTTTGCTTTATGCGGCGCTCCGCACAGGGTAAGCGTAACCGGTTCGATAGGTTGCTGTTGCGTATGGGTTTTGGGGCGAGTTATAGAAACGACAACAACTTAGCGGAAGTGGTTCCCGGTGAGCAGGAAAGAATTATTATCTATTTTTTCATATTTGCTTATCGCAGGAATAGCGGCGGTGGAACAAAAACAACCAAGTGAAGGAAAGGTAAAAAAGGAGTTTCCATTGGAATACAGATTAAATGGAAATTTTATGTACGTAAAGAAGTTGTCTTGCGCATCGAGGAAACATGGGTAGTAAAACAAAAACAACCACAACAGAAACCGCAATATACATAGAAACGGTTGATCGGTATATTTGTGGAAAATAAAACATTGAAAGTTAGGCGGAGTGTACCCTTTGAGTTATGCAAATTTAGTTCAAGGTTGTAAACGCGAAAACAAAGCAATAATTTATCTTCCGTTTAATAACACGGCTTAAAGGATATTGCAGCAGGCGGGGTAGTATAATTTTTTTTCCTAAAACAAAACCCCCAGAAGTATGCAATTTGAAAGTAAAGTTGGCTGGGTAAACCTTCATGGATGTAATAAAATTTCATTTACGCATTACAGTTTATTTAATTTATATTAAATCAAATCAATCAGCTTTATCAAAAGTTTTGAGAGTCTTTTGTATTTCCGGTGGTTATAATAGAACAAGCCTTTGTTGTCTATTCAAATTTAAAAGCGCTTGCGTTTTCTAATGAAACTAATGCTATAGCTGCTAGGGAAAAATATAACCATCCTCTTCAACTTTCCCTTGTCAGAAGAAAAAACAAATCTATTTCATTGACTACTCTTCACTGGAACGACTGAAGGGTAGAAACAAGCGTACAGACAAAATGCACCAGCCGTACACACGCAGCACAAATCATGCGTCCCACAGCAGCGCCGGTGTCAATAACCTCTAAACATTTGCACTGCCAAAGCCATAAAACAATTTTATGCTAAAACAGCACATAAATCTCGGCCCGCTGCTTTGCGAGCGAGTTTCACCGGTGCCCGGGGATGCCCAGTTCCGGAGTGTTCCGTACGGGAGGATGTACGATTGTCAGTCTTCGTCGTCGTCGTTGCCGTCGTCGACGACTTTGCTGTTGGCATCGTTGTAGCGTAACGGAGTAGGAGTGACTCGACAGAACAGTTATCTCCGGATCTCCTTCCGATATGCCGACCTTCTGACCCTTCGTTTTCGTTCAACCTTTCGAGCCGCGTACAAGATTTAGCTACGATGCGACATACAGGTCCAACCTCTCCGATGATGCTGGGACGCGTTTTCGTCGGAAGAAAATCGCCGTCGGGATACTATAAAGGATGAGATCATCTATTTGTTGAATGCACACGTCGAGGAATCTTTGCACTGTTCCGTCGCGCAGTTGTTACAAGGATTTAGACTCACGCGAATGTTTCAAGAATCGTTATGAGACGGGGATCGTTTCTTCCTTCCCGTTGGGCAGGAAGTTTCAAACTGACAGACGATTCACTTAACATTCTCTGAGTAATGTTTTTTTTTTGTTGTTGCTCTGCTTCATTCCTTCGTTCCATCGTTGTCATTTCTATTGAAGCTGTTTTCTCGTTGACTTCTTCATGTATACCGAGAAGGAGTTCATTGCTTTTCTTCCTAGTTTTTGTAACTATACCATGCGCCGCAACTGTACCCACGGGTACGAGCCGTGTGTCTCGTTTTGCACAGTTGGAATTGGGACTTCATCCCACTCATGCATTTTCCACCCATCCCATGGTTGTGCCGTACGTAAGACAAGGCGCTCGACCGACCTGGCATTTGGGAGGGAGATGCACCCCAACGCATACCATTGCAGAAGTTATTCATCCCACCCTAACGCTTATTTATGCATTCATTTATTTGAAAAGTTTGCTAGCAACGGTTTGCCATTTGCCACTGCATTTATCCGGTGCGTTCTACGCTGTCGCCACCGCCTCGGTATCATTGCAAATGGGAAGAAGTCACCTTTTCTTTTGCGTTGGTTTCACATTTTCTCTTTGATTCTTGTTTTCACGTCTGCCTAGCTGGCAACAGTGCAGTGACAAAAGTGAAGAAAAAAAAAAGTGAAAATCTACAGGAATAACAAGCAAAGTAAAAACACAAAAAAAGGAATAAAGTTGTCTTTTTTCTTCCTTCGGCACGAGAGAATGTGAGCATTTGCGTTAAGGTTGCATGTAGCTGTTGCGGTCAACTCGTTTCGGGCAGGTTGGGTTGGTGATGGGGAAGGACGTGCGCTTAGTTGCATGCTTTTATTACCATTGTTTGTCCTAGAAGTGGTCGTTTGAATGTGCAGCCGACGATGTGCGGTCGCGTTTAGCGTGTCCGCGGACGGGCTGGAAAAGGAAAGGATCGGTTCGGGACCGGGGGAAAAGACACTTGAAATGGGGCGTGAAACGATGCTGCCCTACGGCACTGGTGCAACATTGTTGTGAGTGCTCGGTGAGTGCATTTTTCGACTGAGGATGAGCAACTTTGCCATTGGAGCGAACCAAACTGCAGGGAGATGTGGATAATGGGATGTTCTGGGGAAAAATATGTCCACTTTCTTTGCACGTTAGTGGCAAGTTTAATATGAAATTTAGATATTCAATTTTAAATGAATTTCGCACAACGACTTTGGTATGGTGATGAGCATTTCAGGTTGGAATGGATATGGGAAACTTTGTTTGCGATGACTTCCAATGTTTGAGACCCCGTTTATGAGCTATCGCTGTTTAAGAGTGGAATTCAGGGTAAAAAAGAAAATAATTGATTATTGTACGAACATCTAAAGGCGTCATGTTGAAATTGTAACATTGAAGAACTAACTGCACGAGATTTAGTATATAGGAATTATAAAAGCCGTAATAGGATACTTTTGTGTTGCGAAATGTATAACTTCAGGGGTTTTATCATCAACTTGAAAATATGATGGAATGTATGCAATATTATTTTTGCATATATGTAAAGTTTCATAATATATTATTCATTTTGTTAATTATTTGTGAAAGTTCTATTGCGTATTCACAGAACATGTTTTAGCGAAACCACACTAGAGCTACGCGTTAATCCACTTGATCAAATTCAGAGCAGCAGTTCAACAAACCGCAGTCCATTAACAAAAGCATATAATCGAAATCCTGTAACATCAGCGCATGTATGCTCGAAAAAGGGGTAAGCGGTAGAAGAAGTTTGCAGTTATTTTGTTGTAGTTTTGCTGCACAGTTTTTGCTAGCCTTGCTTTTTGCGATTTCCATACCGCTCGGAAGCTCTCAATTACCTGTATGCAAGCGAGTGCTCTTTTCCCGGTGGAGAAGATGTTGGTTGGAGTGTTGTCGTATGAAAGTCATTTTGTGGATATGTTTGCTTACATTTTCCCTGCTCTGAATGCCAAGAGATTGTGTGTATGAGTATGATACGAATAGTATATTTAAAAAGGACTCTCTCACACACACACACACTCGCAGGACAGCGTGGCTCTAATTGGAATGCAAACTTCACGAATGCACCAGCGCAAAAGCGATAAAGAATCTCGACGTGTGCAATTTAACGAACGGTCATGTTGGTTTCCCTGAAAGGGAACTGGTGGTGGCACACGATGGGAAGTTATTGGAAGGCAGCGACATGAGCATTGGTTTCGTTCGTGATAATCTTCCCGTATGAATGTTTCACTTTTTTGTGTTCGTAGGACAATAGTACCGGGATTCTTAACGGAAACTCTTAACAGGTTGCGGAGAAATAGCAACGAGATTAGTTAGTTAGATAGGAGTGAATTTGTTTTACTCACCGTTATTGTTCACTTGTCGCGATCTACGGATGTTTATTTGTTGGTATTGTGGAGGAAATCTTAATTGCTTAAAAAAGTAATTATTATTTACAAAAGATTCCGATTTGTTTTGAATCTCAAACTTCATCTCTTTTTGAAAGTAAATAGCCAATAAGTTGATAAAATTAAATATTTTAACCATTGCTGGTTAAAACATATAGGAATGTTTCGATCTGCGTTAGCAAGCAGCTTGTAATTTTAACCAGTAATTGTCATTTCCTATTTGTTGTCAGTTCTGTCCCATTGCAAGAGGAATCCTTATCAAAGCAGTTCCAAATTGGCAGTTTGCAGAAACAGTAGGTTTGCTAGAAATCCATGCAACTCGCTAATCTGCTTCCGTGAGATTCAAATTTCCAGCGAAGCTTGTTGTTAGATTCGATGGAATTATAATCACTTTGTTGATCCATCTATTGTTAACCGGGCGTTAATACAATCGGTTCAAAGGGCTAAAGGACACGAAGCCAAATTGCATGTCAGTGCTCGGGAACGGTTCGAATTGCACGTTGCACGAGATACAATCGGTTCTTGGAATGTATGTAGGATGCAGGACTTGTGTGTTTTGTGTTCTTGGTAAAATGGATTCGGTCCTTTTCGGACAATGATTTTAGAAGTAAAATTTAATATTAAAATACCCAAAAAACTGAAATGAATCCGAAGAATGAAGCTGCTTTCATCATAAATATAAAAGTTATTTAATAGTTTATTTGGTATATACTATCAAAGAATTTCTAAGAATTGGATTAGATTTCAATATATGTTGGAGCTCACATCGGAGAAAAGTTGTGTAAAAATCATGCACTAGCTAACGATAAGATGTAGAAGAAAGAATAAAAATCTATTCCATTAAATGCAATAAATCAGTCAAATTGACTGAATAGGTAGTTTTAGTGTTGATTGGAAATTTTATAGCATGAAATTATGCAATCTCTCAAAACAACTACTTCTTATTGTTATCCTGCGCTGAAGAGGTGGTTTCATGAATTTTACCTTTGATACAAATAAACAGTTAAAAGCAAAACACACGCAAAACATTGAAGTGATTGTAAAATCAGAAACAAAGTTATCACACTACGACTGACAAATTGCAGTCCTCATTATACGTTCCTATAATTTATGTTGCTAGTGCCACTCTTAAGACTCAAAAGTTGGCTGCCTGTAGCAACACACACACACTCTCACCCACGGAACTCACTGCATTCCTCCGAAGCGCAACATACCGCAAACAAATATTTCCCATTTCGGTTAGAGGCGCGAAATGCACAACATTTTCACCACAATCCTTCACAAGCGCGCGACACTGCAGCCGTACCGGAAGCGAATGGTACCAGACACGAGATTGCTATTCGGATCTTATTTATTTCCCCACTGCGGATCGTGGCCGCACAGCTACACACGCACACATTCATTGCTGTGGTATCGCGCCTATGCACACACGTTCTCGTTGCGGATGTTGGAAGGATGTTTTGAAAGGACCTTCCCGAGGTTCCCCAGCTCGGATCATCGCTATCGTATCGAGCACGGATGCAGTAGGCTTCGATGGCTTGCTCAAATGTTGAATTATGAATTTGGCAGTGTGACATTTTGACATTGCATAAATAAATAAACTCACCAACGCATCCTGTCCGCTTCATATCCCAGCAAACATCCCCACTGAATGGTGCTGGGTGGATGAAATTTGTACATCCGAAAACCGAACCAAAGCCTTCGGATAGTACATTCCCCAGCATCTGAACCACGCTCAACTCGATGGTGGACATGCTGGTCTAACGCATGTTTGTACTTCAATTATGGTACACAATATCAGTGTCCGATGAAAAGAACAGCGGCAAATCACTTTAATGCCCGTTCCCATGAATGAGCATTCGAATAAGGACGCTCGTGTGGCGAAAGACAGACAACGATGACGACGATCGGACACAAACCGGGAAACAATACACTTGTTTTGTTTGCGATGCAACTCGAAATTCTACCCATTGCTTCTTTGCCCGGGTGCATCGAAGGATTAGCGCCTTTGAAGGTGTGAACGTTGCACACGCTTCAGAGCACATGACCCGGAACGGTTGGAACGGGTAACACCGTAAGCATAAATGTAAACATTTGTCGTGTGCATTTGTGTTGGGTGCAACATTCGCTTTTCTGGCGTGTGTCACATTCCAACGGCATGCGTTATGCTGCTGTTTGCTTTCACGGCATTCGGCAACGAGTGAAAACAATTTGCTTAGTATGACGCCAATCGTCAACGAGCGGGAGAATGGTTTTGTTTGCCAAAAATAAATGACAAATGGGACTAACAATTGAGTTGTTTATTTGAAAAGCGTCGTCCCAGGAAGGGTGTGGATGTTTTGTGTTTGTTTATTTGTTGTTGTTCATTATTTATTTTAGTGGACATTGTTGCATGTTTTTATAAAAATGTTTATGTTTTGTGTGTGTTTGCATTTTCTTAATTTTCTATACTGTATGGTTTTCTCTTATTTTCGTTACTATGAATTACAATTTCATTCAAAAAAAACACATCTAATAGCTTCTAACTTCCTATAAACCATAAGAAAATACTAAGTTGATATTTTTATAGCAAATTGTATAACTTTAGGCGCCGTTTTGGTCGATTTAGTGGTGATTGTGGTTGTGATTTTATCAAGGAAGCAATTCATGGTTAAAATAAAAGTAGTTCAATGCACAGCAAATGTGATGAAATAAATTATTAAAAATAATGTGAATCCTCTGGTTTGCTTTTTAATTACTTACTCTCCTTAGTATCATTGTTATTCCAACGACAGGTGAAAAGAAACAAACCGCAGGCATAATTGATCCGGCACTACTTTTATCGCACAAGTACAATCGGTATCCTTTCCCACCTGAATGGTTGTTTTATGTGCACGGTACAAACCGCGACTCGATATGCAATGCCTTATCCCAATGGTGAAGCATAAATACAAACCACAAGGACGGAGAGAGCGTGTTTGCTCATCCCTAACGTATTTTGTGTGCCGCCGTTCGAGCGAAAAATTGTGATTTCGCCCCTTCAACGGCACGAAATAAATTGCAATCCCTTGCCATCGATTAATTTTTACCGAAACAAGCTATATAGCAGTGACTTTCGAGACAGCGCAATCCCGCTGGAAGTGGTGTTGGCTGCCGCCGGAAAAGGATGATAGAAATTCCATCCTTTTACTTACCACCAAGGCAAACGTTGTTTACAGAGCGCATGGAGTGAGAGAGAATGAAAGGAAAAACAAGAAAAAACACACAGAATCATAACAATAAAGATGAAAATCATAAAAGACGATATTTATTGCTGTATGAAGATATAAATGCGGAACGATCGAGATGAAACTTCACTGGAACAAGGAACGTGCGATGTGTCGTAGGAGGGAATCTCGTTGGCAAAATCTACCGCAGCGGAACGCATGCAGATGTCTTTTGTGGCAGGGAGTAAGATAAGGATAAAAAGGCGCTCGTGCTCGGAAGCAACCGCTGGAAAAAGGGGATGATTTCAATGCGTGCGAGGGCAGGGGTGAGATGGTTGAAGAAAATCGAACAATCGAAAACGCTACGGTTGGGAAATCAAGCGCAAAGGCTAACTGAGTCGGATGATAAAGAAGGTGAAGATTTGACGGTGTACGATGACTCACCACACTGTACGTTCGTTTGCCTGTGAGTTAACTTATCAATTTTTCTTTCACTTGGTATGGGAAAGATCTTCCGTTTGTTATTGCTGAGATAAAGATATAAATCAAGCAGAGTTATGTCTTTTTCTAGAGTTTGTTTGACATAACATTAATTAAATTATTTTGGAGTATTTTTTCTTTCAACTGATTATTAATTAACATAAGTTCCTATTTTGCCAATGATTTTTATACAAAAAAAGTTTAATTACATTCCAACGTTTCTCCCACTCTAGAAACCAAGAGCATTAACATTTGTAAACATTTTAATTTAATTCTACCACCGTAAGATGCTGCGGTGCATTAGCACAAATCATTAACATGATTAATCTATGCTCTTTACCACCTTCTAAACATAAATGGATTAGCTGTAAAAAAGCATCTGTCGAAGGGTGCCCTTGGTGCTCTTAGTGGTTCAGATTGGTATAGTTTCCATTTAGTGTGCAAACAACCGGCTATCGGTGGTTGTGTATTGGCGATATGGAATGTATATTTGCTGAGCGCTTACGATTCACTGTTCATAAATTTGATCATCTTTCGCAGAGCGAGACATTTCATCCCGAGTTGTCTCGACGTACGACCGCGGTTCGATGGTTGGGTTCGATGCCACCGATACTTAATCATAAGACGAATGATAAACGGTACCACAAACAAAGACCCATTAGCAGCGTGGGGTTTTTGGGGTAATTTTATGTTGTTTTACGTAATTGGATTATTTTATGCTTAGTGATAGTAGATATGCCGCCAGGGAAGATCGCAATAATCTACTCTCCTAACAGAATCACGTAGCAGGTGATAGTAACCGTAGTTGTATTATTTTCCACCAAATGGCGGTGACAGTTTTGTTCGAAATACATATTTCGCATTGTTTGAGACAAAAGATTTAAGTATTTTGATTTATGGGAAATATTTTAAAATAGAATCAATGGGTTAGGATGGACACGCTCAAGCATTCCATACAACCGTGCGTGTGTCTATACTAAGCTTCCTTAATCGGGCCGCTTTGACGTCATTCACGTACATAGACGAGCAGGGGAAAAAATGTGTTGTCGCACGGAATGTGTTGGTCCGTTTCAATCAAAAATCCTCACTCAGGAATGGGCACGAGCTGGCTGTGGGTCTTGCTTTCATCGATGCTATCGCTATTCCCATCCGATGGCTTATCGGTGCGAGCAGCAGTATTTGTTTTGATATTTGTTGCTGTTCCAAATTCCAACCAGCGCCCGACCGATCGTTAGTTTCCGATGGATTGAGCTATGCAGCTAAACTATGTCCCAGCTAGCGCCATTTTCTATACCGGCGATCTGTATCGAACGCAGGACGCGGTAGTGTGTACAGAACATCCGACGGCTATAGTTTTCATCGGATGGAACTTTTTTTCTCGCACTCCCTCTGATCTGAAAAATATTTCGGTATGAAAAGCACCAGTTTGACCCAAAGCCACAAATGCCATGAAGGGATGGTAGATGAAACAAAACAGTGCCGAGTGGAGGCGCACGCTGAACTAGCAGCGGCAGGAGCAGTAGTGTGCCGGGCTCATATACATATGCTTATAGAGATTTTTCCGCTTCGATAGAAATATGTTGATAATGGTAGAGAAAAAGGGGATGATCTGCATACAGAGTCAACAACAACAACAAAAAAGGAGTTCAAAACTCTGTGCACTGTGGTTTTATTCCGCTCAAAGTTTTATGCATGAACTTGAAAGCATGGGTGCGGGAGTATGGGTTTGGAAACGTTTTGTGTATAAATATATTTTTGCGTACGGTGGTACTACAGCAGCCATTACTGCTTTTTTAAAAACGATCGATTCGTTTTGGCTCCGAACGTTCAAAGTGAGATTTTAGCTCGTTTTTTAGGGTTTTTGGTGGCGGAAGAAAGGAAGAACCCCTTTTTTATCCGGTTCCTTTCGGTGAGAAGGTTCATGCTTCACGGATGCATGGTTTGTGGTTTGTAATAAAAGGTTAATGCATTTGGTTTACAGTGAACGTAAACATTCCTGTCGAGCTAAAGCTGTTGAATCTTTACTCAAAAATAATTATCGTTGTGGGTTGATAGTTGGGCGATAGCATATAATTTATGGTTGGTAAATAAAAATATTAGAATTAAGTGTATGTATTGATATCGTTTTGTAATATTTGAAAAACTATGAAATTTCCTTTGGAGTTTGTGCTATTTTGGCAGTGCGTAGTAGAAAGCACAAATTATAGAAATAATGCTTAGGCTTTTATTTATGAATAGAATGTTTTAAACAACATTTTTACTAATGATTGCTTACTACCAGGTTGAGAGCAAAGTATACATTAACAACGTTAGTTTATAAGTAACTTTCTTTGCACTTTAAAGGAATCTTTTATTTGCTGCTTCAGAAACTTGAAGTCAATTTCACTAAAAATACCAAAAAATAAAACAAACCTTTAACCGTTACGGTCATCAGTGACATTGCCTAGAATCATGTTACCAAAAACGAGGTCAATGATGCTTTTGCTCGAAAAAAAAAACATTGCCTAGAATCATGTTACCAAAAACGAGGTCAATGATGCTTTTGCTCGAAAAAAAAAAACTCCATGTCGTTAGTTACTACACGAAGCGTGAGTAGTGGATCATGTTTCGTTCCACGATGCTACTTTTTATCATCTTCTTCCCATCCCCATGGCTATAGTGTGGCATCAAAACACAACGAAACATTAAGATCCAGTCGGTGACTCGTGTTTGTTCGGAACGCAATAGGCCACTAACGCGGTGGCTGACTTTTGCCGATGACTAAGTGATGATGAAACTAAGGAATTTTTCGTTTCGCCAATGTATGTGTGTGAGCAAATCGTGTGCGAAACGCGTTCGAGGATTAGCAAGCGAATTTTCCACCCCAGTTTTCTGCACATTATTTAGGGGACTTCTCCCCTACCGTCGGCCAGATGCGTAGAGATGGTTTAGTTTTTGTCCCACTGTTTGTCTGCACAAATAAGAAAACGGTTGCCATTCTTCATCCTTGAACGCACACAGCCAAATGTTTCACCTACAATATTCGTGCGTCTATTCGAATAGTTTTTGCGTTTGTTTGTCATCTCGTTCACGGTGTCTCCCTTTGGCGGGACAGTTATGCAGCGTACGCCGGTCCAGTGCGTCCCACAATTTTTTAACGGTCGACAAACTGGGTGACAGCCATGACTGTACCGATGGAGTTTTTCCGTGCACGAGATTTCCGTTCAATGGAAACCCTTACCGGTGACGAAGACTGGCGCCATCCTGTCGGCAACATCATCAGCACCATCATCATCATCCTCATCGTAGCCACCGCCACCACCTTCGATGGTTATGGCGCCGGGAGTTGGAAACGGAACCGTTTTCCGGGACCCTTCCTTTTGCAAAAACCCCATTATTCGTCGATGTTTGCAAGTTTGTCTGTTCACCCCGGAAAAGCCAGCAATTGGTGCCGCCGGTACTTAATGCGATGCTGCGAGGTGAAGTTCGTTGTCTTCCCAAACGTTTCGGGTTGAAGAAGATGATGAGGTTAAGCCGTGGGACTGAAAGCATTCGATCGAGCGTCCCCAATATTGGTCGGATGACTCAGTACACGCTAAGGTAGTCCACGGCTGGGTGGATGGCAAAGCAACTGAAAAGTTACGCTAGTTGGAAAAGTTTTACTGCATCATAATCCTCCATTTTTCCCGGGATGCATAAGCCAATGGTGATGACGAAAGCAACGTCGAATCGGTCGAATGTAGATCAATCGTTTCGTGCTGAGGTTGAAAATAGGGTAATTTAAAGAAATGTGCACATAAAAAAGAAAATGGCCTGTGGATTATCTGTCGTTGTCGGTTCGGTCGTGGCTGTGCGAGTGGTCTTTAAAACTAAATAATCTTTTGTTTAGCGTCTCATCACTGTGTTTATGTTAGCACAGTTTGAAACGTAATTCCGCAAATAAATTTTAATGAATAAAATAACATTTTTCAAATTCGTGCAGTCTTCACCTCCATTTTATTCACTGCAACAAAATGCAAAACCCTCCCACTCAAGCACAATTGCTTGAAACAATGCATCTGCTCACCGTACGCATCCAGTCAGCGGTGAAGTAGTTTGTTAATTTGTCAATACAATAATTTGAATATCCAATTAAGGTTTTGTGCTGTGGGGAGCTGACATTGTGTTCGAGGTACGATTCAGCAAATGGGTTTTTAGAATTGCGTGTATCCGGTGGAGAGCGAGAGAGAAAAAAAAAAAACAGTCATGTCTCTTGCGTTGATGGTACGAATTTGGTTTATTTCGTGACGTGCAGTGAAGCTGAAACCAGTGTCCTTCCGATTCTTTCACTTCAACATATTGCCATCCTATTTCCTTTCAATGGCCCACAAAAAAATGGAATGGATAACCGATGGAACAACGAGGTTTTGCATTGGCATATCGACAAAAAACAATGAACCTTTGCTTGTTTTATTTGCTTGCGAGTGAGTAGTTTGCATTGGTTTTTGCACAGCAGCAAACCGAACTGTTGGGTTAATGCTATTGAATTTATTTTATTCGCCTGCTTGTATAACAAGTGCGTAAATAAAATAAGTCCGGTCAGGTTTAAAATGGATAGTGCCGTCGATTGGGCACATTTATTTCCAATGCACATGCATTTTTATTAACTTTCTGACTGGTAACTATAGATTGTAGTTGTGTATGGCTTAGTTGAAAAATTTCCGATCGATTTTGCTTTGAATCTTAGTACACAATTTAGAATAAGTTTAAAATAATAATTACTTAGAACTAACCATTTGTACAACTTATGTACTGGAAATCAATATGTGAAATTGCAATTCTTGAGATTAAATAATCCCTTTGATTTGTAAAAAATATATATTAGTTCAAATTTGCTGTACAACCAAGTTGTGATAATCATATTTATTGTTACAAAATAAATCAGCCTATATTTAAAGATTAAGTTTCAAAAAATGCCAACATATATGCAACCTGTAATACTTATTTGTCTTTTGTATGCATGTAATTTTCTGAAAGAGAGGCGACCATTACACATTTTATTAAGTCGCATTCCATCAACAATGTGAATTAATAATCATATTTTATTTAGCTATATTCAAGTTACGTTAAATAAACAGGTTTATGATTACAAATGTCATGTGATTTATTTATATCCCACAAATATAGAAAGCGACAAACTTTAATTATCTTTGCTGCTTGCAGTTTAGTTTTCGGAGCATCCGACTCCAACATGTTGGGCGTGTAATCGGGCTTATGTTTTTGTTTGTTCACCTTTGGACCCATGTTTCTAGTGTCATGTTTCGTTTTTTGTCCCCTGCTTTGTAGTGGTGGACAATTTTAGTTTCATTTCTCAATTCATTGCAGCTTTCTATCCGGTTTTGTTGATCTTATTTCAAAGAGTTTCCCAGCGATTTTTTATTATTGTTGTTTCCACCATGTTTCATGAAAACCGGCCATATTTTGGCCGCTGCCTTACTAGGGTTGCACTGTAATTGTGTGTTTGGTGTACTGGTTTTTCACTCGTGTTTCGGAAGCTTTGCAGTTTTTCGGTATATGTTTGCTGGTGTTTTCCACGTTTGTACTGTTTCGAACATTGACCAACGCGGCGGAACCAGAAGCCCTCGCGATAAGAACATGGCAATTGTATTGCAATACGAACACGTTGACACAGCGTTTGTTTGAGCGAGTGGGCAACTGCAACTGCTGCTCTTTGGTTTCACACGATTCGTGTTTGTCTTTTCCCGGTTTCAAATTGTTCCTATGGCAAGCGGGTCCGTCGGAAGGGAAGTGAGAATGTGGGGAACATTTACACGGTTGTCAAAGCGTGACTTTTCGCTTGATGCACCCCGAGTTCAACACTGTTTCATGCTCCATTTAGTGAAATTGCGCGACATTGGAAGTGGGCGAATTTTTTCCCGTTGATTTTTTTCAAATCCAAAGACGATGGAGACGCCTGGTACATGAGTGTGGGAAAATTGAGCCTCCTTGTTGAAATTACAGCAGTACGTTGATGCGGACGAAAAAAAGCAATACACCTACGAGTGAAGGGGTGCCGGTAGCAGGCAGGCAATAGATGGCAATGTCAGTGATGCTGCTGCCTTTCACCGAAGGTTAGAGATGGATGGTTGCGAATAAATTGCTGTCATTCGTTGTCAGTCCGGACTGATATGGATGGTTCTGGGAGGGACACGGTACGAACAACAGCAAAAAAAATGCAGCTTTCGACCACCGATGAGCACACGATCCCAAAGCAATAGGATCTAAGCAAAGCTAATACGTTGGAGCCGGCTTTTGTGTGGAGAGAAAAAAGAATTGATGCCCGGGGCGTTTGTCGGTAGCGCAAAAATAGAATGCTTAATCTACGGGTAAAAGTTACGGGCGTGTAATGATACTGTCCCTTCATGGACAGCGACACCGCGTGATGACGTCGGACGTTTGCTTGAGCAATGATTGACTGGGTTTGATTTTTCCGTATTTCATAACGCCCGTCATGGCGTCTGTACGGTGGCCAGCCGGGCCTGTACCGTATGTTTATCGTGCGAATGAAGGATTGCTGGCCATATTTGACGGTAAATTGGTAAAGGCGAACAAAGCGGCTGATTGAGATGTTGTCACAGTTGAGACGGTGGTTACAGTGCTTTTAATTTGTCAGTGTGATTCTTTCGTGATTGACCGGAATAAGTAAAAAAGTAGTGTAATCCAATGAAAGCCTTTGTTTAACAAAGTTATGTTTCAGTGATTAAAATATTCATTTGGATATTATAACAACTCTCGATGGAGTCATTGGAGTTGTAAATAGACTATACAGCTAGGAGTGTTAAAAAAATGTTGTAAAGGTGTGCGAGAAGGAGAGAGTGTGCGAGAAGAATTTCGCTCCTGTTTACCACATTCTAAGAACTAACTAATCTGGTTAGTGATCCTAGGGATCATTCCTCGTTTCGCTTTCTGTTCCAACAGGTTTTTATAGCAAGTCCAATTTTTTTAAAATACGCCCGTAAGTTATAGATCTTGCCCAAAGCTGACGAAAATCTCATTGCCACGTTCGAGAGATAATGCTCAGAAGAATGTTGACCCCGTATCTATGGAATCAACCCTGCGTAGTTAAGAGGACCAAGTCGAGTAAGTAAGTAAGTAAAGATACTCTTCTAGATTCGAACATCACACCGTATATTTTTTTAAATGCTTTCCTCTGACTACGTTTAGTAGTCACTCCGTCCTAACTCTATCTCCAATTTTTATTTCAATATTTTATAATTTTTTGGCATATCATCTTATCAATAATTCATTATTTTTCCCTTAGGCATGTTCGTGCCAAAAGAAATTAAATTGTATTTCACCACAGTTATGCTTCGTCGATTGTTTTCAGCCAATGTTTTATATTTCCAAACAGCATCATTCTCCACGCCATAAAACTGTTATGAAAGTGATGCTGTCACCGTTACCAATGTGAAAACTATCAAATTCAACCGTCAAGCCCCGTTCCGCAAACGCAAAACAACGCACCGCGAATGATGGTGGATTTTTATTTAGCCCCATTGTTTTTTCTCCCCCACGTTGTGTGTCACGTAGGAAAATTGGAAAAGCGTTCCGTTGCTTTGCTGGTGGGCGCGATGATTCTATATCCACCATCGTTGCCGTGTGTCATGTACAATAATAAATTCCATCCTGCCCACATTATCATAGTAAACCACCATACCTACCCGGCGCGTTGGAACAATAGCGTTGAAATCGCTGGTCGCGATTCGTGCGTGTTTATGTGCCGCGTCTTCTGGATCCATTTCCTGTGGCCGGGTATGGACAAGATGGACGGGAGTTGATGTAGATTTTTTCTTCGAAAACTTTTGCCCCGTAACTATCTCGGTTCATGGCGAATCGAGGCGAAAACGAAGCCTCGCACTCAATCGATATCGTGGCGTTGTTTTTGTCGACCGCCCATCGGGAAGTGATGCTGGATGCAGGCTACTGGCATCCCAGCGGACGCTTCTTCCTGTACGGTACGGTATGGAAGTGAAATAAACAAAATCTATAAATTTATCGTTCGTCTGCTCCGTCTAGACTGGCGTTGGTATGGGCTAGTTGGCGCTGTCTTGTCTAGAGCAAGTTGTTCTACATTGATGGCTTTCTGCGGCATACGTTGTATGTGTGTGTGTGTGTGTGTGTGTGTGTGAGTAGGGAACAACGACCAGCGTTGATGGTTCCGTTTGGCTCATGGTAAGCACTTTATGCGAGTTTCCTCCATTTGGCAGCGGTTTCGACTAACCTGGCACTGGATAATGCGGGATGGTGCAACCATTTGGCCGTATTGTGGAGTGTGGAGTGTTTTGTGTTTCGACTGGCAAATCCAAAACAGCAATGGAGGAAACTATCACACATGCTGGGTAAAAGAGTCATACATGTCGCTTAAGTCGATGTCGGTATAATGTTGAAAATTGAATGCAGCCAAAGTGGTTCATACTTTCATGTAGTAAAAGTACGATTAGGTGAAATGATTACCCGAGAGCAGTTGGTTGATGATGATGGTTGTTCACTAATATGTCTTACGCTCAGTCTTACGAATACTAAATCCTTTTTATTAATATCTCGACAGATATAATAATGGGAAAATTTGAAACTAAGTACTTATTCTTCGCAGTGCGTGATTCGGAACATAGATTAAAAACTAAAGAAGAAATCATATATGCAGTATATCGAATTCACGCGAAATACTAACGAGCGTGCATTCAAGTTAGCGAAATGCATAAAATAATTCTTTCATAAATCATATCTGCTAACGTATTGTAAATAATTTCCCACGTAAAGTTATTTCGCAGCAAATAATGGCATTATTAGTAAGAATAATAGCTCAAAGTACCTGCTCTCTCTCTCTCTCTAGAACATGCCCAGTTCTTTTCATCATCGACCACAATGCCTAGCCACTGGATCTGGGTGAAAATGTACCGGTGTTAGGACAGATTTTCTGAGAGCGCATCTGTGTGAAAGTGTGTGTGTTTTTTTCGATTTCCAACGCTTCCCCTTCGTACATCATATCACTCCTTCTCCTTTACATTTAAGGTCACCGCGCGACACGATGGCGCCAGCTAGCACGGTTAAATAAATAAGCGCGTCCTAGAATAGGGAAGCAAGGGGAAAACAGCACTAAAGTTCCTAAAAACGAAAACATCAGCACCCGAAAACATCTACAGTGGATATTTCCGGACAGTTGGAAGACAATCGAATGCCATCCACCCGGCACTAGTAAGCTCGGAACAAATTTTCCACACCGGGAGTGTGTGTGTGCAAAAGATAGAAAGAGAACACGACTAGTCTATTCGGCAAAAACTAGAACACGCGGGATGACGGCGTGAAAGATAATGGAGGAAAATGAAGCGCTTTTGTCTCCCGTTTGGCTAAAGGGAAGAAAATGCTTCCCCATGCACGACATCCACACTGTCAGGGCCAAAGTCAAGCGACAGCTTTAGTTTCACTACGCCAAAAACCGACATGTGCTGTATGTGGGTTGTCCATTTTCCCGGTGGTGTGGCGTGATCAGGCGGGCTGGAAACTACAGAACTACCGCGAACGGCGAACATCATAATGCTGATCCGTCAGCTTTTGCATCGGAGCACTGCTATTTTTCGTACCGTTTTGTGACCACTCTTTCCGGAGAGAAGCAAACCGGGGGTTGGCCTTTTTTCCTGCTTCTGCTAGACAGTTTAATGTTTGCCGCTCAGCTCAACACTGTTGCCCATATTACCCGTTGCAGTGGTTCGTATTAGCGACCGCTTGATAATAATGATGATGATGATGATGAAGAAGACGATTCCAAGCACCGATGAGATTAGCAGCGTCAGTGTCCGTTTTTCCTGCTTTGCCCTCTTCAGCACTCTGTGGTGAAAACGTCAGAACGACTGTGGTGACCGGACGGGTCGCGTTCGCCTAAAAGGGCCGGGACAATCCGGAATGCTAAGAGCGAATAATTGTCGCTCCTTTCGAGAGACGGTGGTCCGGCATTTTCGGAGCACGCGCTCGTCAGTGCTCGACTTCCGTGGGTGATTTATCGTGCACTGGCAGGACGAAGTCAACCGTTGGCTGTTATTTGTGCACCAGCTTTCGACATGTGACGGAAGTGGAAAGAAGTGTCAACGAGTCCGACTGTCGACTCGCCATTTTGTAGGCGAATTAGTGTTGAAGTGGATTTTTTTTTCTTGGGGCTAACCGGGAGCATAATTTGCTCATAGTTTTTGATTCGTGGGGGAATGAAGTAATTTGCTGGTTTAAGCATTATGTTGGCAGTCCTTTAGAGTTGTTTGATTGATTGCATTCAAAAGGATAAGTTTTAGCTTATGCACAGTGTCATGATCATTATGAGTAGAAGTTTAATTACGCTGACTGTACATCTTCTAATGGTTTGGTTACAACTGATGAAGCAATTAAATTTTTATGTTGTTTTTTTGATACATTTAAAGCTATTTTTTCAAACTTATTCATAGTTATCCCTAGTTATCGGCCATACATGAAACTGAAATACAAACACAAATACATGCAATGCGCATTCGATCTAGTTATAATGATACATTTTCTTGGAGGACGCCTCAATAGCAGGTAGGAAACTGTCTTACAAAGCTTGAGCATTGTAGATATCGGATGGCGCCGAACAGGTTATCGGAACGAAACGGGTACCTTTTCCTGGTAAGATGATAAAGATAATTTAGAAAGCGAAACTAACCCACCCTAACGTTTACAGTTTGAGCGTAAAGAAACAGATCTTGCTGCATTCGTGTCTGTTGGATGTCCTCCGGGGACGAGTGATTTGTTGCATCCTTCCAGACCAACTCAGTTACTGCAACGGGTCACAAAAGCTTACAGGAAAAACAATCAGATCTAAACAGTAGCGCCCGTGTCTCGTTCTGCCCAAGATAATCCATCGAGCCAGCGGGCTGGCGGTTGTGTGTTTGTGTGTGGTCTTCAAGGAGGACTACATTTCATTTCCTTTAATTTAAACTAAAGCCCCTTTGGCTTCAAACTGAATGATATAGCTGGATGCACTTCACTAGATTCGATTGCAAACGGGACCAATCCATTTGATCCTTTCACGATGCCAAAGCCACAGCCACGGCCAGGTAGTGCAACTGCAGCAAGTACGAAGATGATCCCCAACTGTCGACGGTAACCGTTCAATGCAGTTCGTTTAACAAGAAACAAGGGCAGGAGAGTGCAGCTGCCAGTACGACATTTTCCATTGCCGTGCACAAGAAGTAGCATCCGAAGGTACTCGCCGCTGAAGGAGCCACCGGGGATCACTGGGCAAACACAAATATCGGTATGAAAACACTCTCGCCTTGCCTCCGACCCTGCAAAAAGTAGGATTAGCTAAGGAAGCTTCAAACCATTTTGTACTGCTAGTTCTGTATTATCTTGTTTGGTTTGAGGAACACTTACGATTGATTCCCGGAGGCGAAGTAACGCCCCCAGGAAGAGGGCTCGCCTGCATGCCGATAGTGGTGGTGGTGATGGTGGAAAGCCAATTGTGGTGAGGCCAGCATTATCCAACGATGTGATAACATAATGAAAAAATAACACACATCCACACATACACAAGCATCTTTTCAGAGTGGAGCAGTCTTTCAAGCTTGTCCAATTGCTTCGTACGAATATCCTGTTATGGTTGGTGCAGCAGGTTACAGATTCCGTCTGCACCGTTTTGTGATTGCCGTGCCAGGATCAGGGCTTTATGGAGAAGACAATTTTGTTCGATTAACTGGGAAAGAAAAAGATGAGAAATACAAATGAAGTTGGGACGGTTAAGGGACGACTTACAGGGAAGCTTTATTCAACCGGTGGATAAAGGAATGAGAAAACAGGAATGCATAAGTAAATGAGACAAATTGAAAGGAGTGCCTTGCAGAAACCTTCAAATGAACGCAATGGATGATGGTTAAATGTGATTGGTTAATTTAAAATCGGAAAGTGATGATAAATAGTGGTGTTTTAAACGTATCTCTTGGTATTGGTGAGTAATGAGTTCCTCCATTCTATTTTTTTCGTAAGAGACAATTTTTTTCAAATTTTAGTAAAACTTTGGAGCCTGATCACAAGAAAGGTCTCAGGAATAGCTAGTTGGAGATTTACCTTTCTATGGTCCTCAGTTCTAGGGCAACTTGACGGGTAAAGGACATTGGACGCAATTTTCTCTGTTGCGCACATGTGTACTCAATGTTGAATCGCTGGATGATTTCCCACTGGAGATCGTTAACGAATATTAATGCAGAGTATGTTTGATTTTATGTCTGTGCTCAGACGTTTCGACAGAAAGTAACGACAGGCTCCAAGTAAGAATTTTTCTTTCTATTGCTTTAGATTCTATTAACTTAATATGGATTCCCTTGATTGTTTAAAGAAATAAAATACGATGGAATAGTTTCTCACAGTTTGTGTTATCGTAGATAACAGTTTTCTAGTTTGTGTTATCGTAGATAAGAATAAATGCAGAAATGTTGGCCCAAAGAATTTGAGTTGAAATTTTTAATCCTTACCATTTTAGTTTTCCATTTTAAAACTTCAAAGTGGCATCTAGAATTTGTTGCAAAGTTTTGTTTAGTTCAAAACGCGTATTTTCTATTTCCACTGTATTATGTCACTCCCGGTTATAGCATCCACGATGGAGCACTTTATTCATATCCATAGACTCTTGAGCAAGGTCCACAATTCATCCCCCTTCGCAACATTCTTCCTCGTGGGCAAAGGGACGTTATTATTCACCTGATTTATTTACTTTCTCGTTCGCTACCGTTTGAAAACCGCACTCGAGTGTAGTAATGTTTGCGTTTCTACGGTGTCTCTTTTTCAAACGAGCTTAATGTTTCCTGAGCTTTCTTCATTCTTTCGTGTTAGGTTTTTTGTAGGGCCCGTTGACTTTGGAAAAGCTTTCATTCTCAGAAAGCGTTCCATTATAGTACCACAGAGTCCGCACATGCTTCAAATTAACAAAAGATCGTCATACCGGAGCCACTCATCAGCAAGTGGACGGCAAAAGAAGCGGAAGCACTTGAGCGAGAAGCACGAAGGCACCCACCGGATCATTAGCAAGCGCGTCGAAGCGATGGTTTCGTTGCTTTGTTCAGGTTCATTGGTCTTCCGCCAACGTTCCGCGCCATTCGACCTTGGGCACGGTCTAGTTCCTCTGGAACACAATTGTATTTCCGGGTACTTTCTTGTTTGCAGGCAGGTTAAACATACTGGTGAATAGATAAGAAATGGACGATAGCCTACCTCGTGCCGGTGGAGTTGGGAACTTGGGAGCGAATGAAAAATCAGCCACATGCCAGCGCTTTCATAACCGACTGAACCGGAAGGAGGCTACCGAAGCGGAATAAAGTTATGATTTTTATTAACAATAAATGTCAACGAAATTGTGCTACCTGGTAGAAGTAGTGAAATGTGCTTCCAGTGAAAATTAAACAAAGTTCCTTTTCCCGTGCCGATCGCTTCCTTTTGTTTCCGCAGGGTCGACGCCGTTCATCGTTTGTGACGAGGGAATTCCTGGCGTGCTGGATAATGTTAGGGAAATCGTATCCGTAGCGACAAAAAAAAAGACAAAATCCCGAATACTTACATCACGCTGCTGGGCTCCTGCTGGGTTCCCATTGCTGGTTACCGTCACTGCTGCAGGCAGTGTAGCCGATATGTTCACCGATGTTACGATTATGATTTCCATAAGATATCACTCGACAGGATCGAATGATCAAAAAGGTCACACAAGGCGAAGGGAGGAACGGAATGACGCTATCAAGCTGTTCGGTCAACCTTTGCCATCGGAGGGGTCGATTGAGGGTCAATCGATTTCGGGGACATGGTACGGATGAGAAAAAGGCTAACCTTTCTTTCCTTCCTTTTTGGATATGTGTGTTCACATATACAACCAAGAACACACACACATACAATGGTGATGATGATGAAGTTCGGGAGCTTTATCCACGGGTAGCTTTTCCATCCGAGAAATGGAGACGCCTGGTAGCTTGAACGAATTGAGATATTTTCGTTCCGATTTTCCATGCTGGTAAAACACTATCGGAGCGCTCCGGCACGCATTGAACAGCGAGATTATGTTATTTCATGGAATTGTGTTGCAAGGAAAACGTGTCAAGCACGGCAGGAAGGCATCAAGTAGCAATGGAGTTATTTAGCTTCCGAGCTTGTGGTTGCTTATTATTCTTTGCTTTCGCACCAGAGTCAACTTATCGAGGTGTGGATACACCGATAGGGATAAGTTATACCGAAAGCTAATTGAAGCACTGAAACCCTGCACCTTCCGGATTCCGGGTGTGAAGAGAGCAATACGATCCCCAACCCAGGAGCAACTTGTGCAAACGAACAAATCAGCTCGCCTTTAGATGAAAGTGATAAGTATTGTTTTACTACTGTTAAGGGTTGCTTCCTGCGGGAACCGGAAGTGTTAAGATGTGTGCATAGTTGTTGTAGGGTTTTATTGATTGATATGCTTATGAAACAGGCTCGTAAATTACCTAAGAAGGAGAAAGATATAACCACTTCGAGCTAAACATCGTGCTAAGCTTGATTGAATTTGAATTATTTATTTGAGAGTAGAAGATATCCCTTCATATTCTTCTGCAATATGGTTGCTATTGTTACGAAACATTTTTTTCAGTATGTTCAGCTACACTTCATGGTTGTAATAGCTCTACACTTGAGTCCGTTCAATCGGCTGTGCTATTGAAATATATCGTTTATTAAATTTATCCCCAAACAGTAACAAAAAAACCTTCAGAACAAGTCAAGAGACAAGTTTATCCAGTTAAAACAAAAAAAGATTGACATTCTCTCTCTGTGCCAAGAAAACAACAATCGAAAAGCTCCAGAATATAAAAAAGCTCAAATCCTGCCGATGCGGCTCGGAACCGGTATGAGAATTTACTTTTGTTTCTTTCCGGTTGTTATGTTCTTTTTTCAACTCGACTTGATTTCCGCACTTTTTGTACATCCAACATCATCCCAGTGCTCCTGTTCCGGACGCCGGTGTCGATTTGTTTAACGGTTTGATGAATTTTGCAAACGATTTTTGTCGTTCCTTGAGCGACGGATTCGTTTGCGTCTTTTTGCCCCCTTCACTCGTTTATGCATTTATTCTTCGTTTCGCGCGTTTTTCCGCCTTTTAACGATCACGGAGCGTTTCGGTGGCGAGTTTTTTTCCCCGTTCGGTTGATGTTCGTCGTTTTCTGCATTGCCCCAAGCAAGCAAATAATTTCAAGAAGGAGTTTTTCGCTTGCTTGCTGCTACAAAAAAATAGAAACAGGAAGCAGGAAAAACATCAAAACAAGGGGAGGGGGGAAATATACGCTCTTCCGTAAAACAAATCGGTATTTACCGTATTACTCCATAATCGATTGGGTAAATAACGACTTCTTCTGTGCAATTTGATTTTTCATCTCTTGTAATGGCATTTTTTTACTTCCTTTATTTCCACATCACACCCTTCATTTTCGCGTTTCCGGCAAAGTTGCTACCAACGCTGTTCGTTCCTGTTTCCTATTCGTTTTCAAGGTTCTCAAGATTGTTGAAGGAATAAAAAAAAACTCACCTTGCTTACCTTTTCTAACGTGAGGAAACGGTTACTCTAACAGACGGCTCCAAGCGTTGCAGGGCGTTTGATTAGATAAGTGATTCAATCAAAGGAAATAAAATAGAAGGTAGATCAGGAGTGAAGCATCGGGAAAATCGTTCTTCTCTTCAAGCCATCACAGGATCCGGCCAGATGGCGGTGGTTTAGAGAAGACGGAACTACGGAACAACGTACCGAACTGCTCATCAGATATGTTGACTCGAGACCTTCCGATGGGATGAGTTCACGTTTAGCCGCTGTCGGAGGGTTTTGTTCTAGAGAAACAGAGTGGAAACAAAAATCCAAATCCCGGTCAAAGAAGACCCCAATACACGCACACAGCCAGAAGCTTCCAAATAACGAACAAATCGTTTGGAAAATTTCCATCTTCGATTTTATTTTTCGTTCACCGATGATGGCTTTTAGTGATTTGGGGGCGAATGTGAGTGGGAAAGCGTGTGGGCCGATACTGGTTCGCTTTGCTTTTCCCTTGCCGAGAAGTTTTGCAGAGCTGATGTACTGACGGTGTCTCATCGCTTTGTACGTCATTTCAAGTAGATATTTCTATTGAATATTGTGTTGCAGGGCAGGGACTACAAAACATCCCACAATGTTACACTTTTTTATATTCTACTCGTAAAGGACAGTTTCGTCTTCGAAGTCGTGTTAGAAAGGAAGAAAAACTTCCACGAAAAAATGATACTCTTGATCGACGACCTTCAGTCTTGTATTTGCGGTGTGAAAAAGTTCGCTTTTCGAAGGAACAAAAAATAACAGCAAACACAGAGCAGGATCGTTGAAATCATTTGTACTCGAATGTAATTGGGACCTTCGGCTTACAGCTTATTGGGTCGATTGGGACAATGAGAACCGAGAAGGTTTGTTTGATTGCCGATTTGATAGGTTTGTACGGTTGGTGGGACGCCGTATTGGTGGCGCAAAAAACGAACAACACAAACCACGAAGGAATGGGAGGTTTAAAGGTGAAAGTCTTGCTTAGGTGGCAATGACTGATGGTGCACACGGTGGGTATTGTATTTTGTTCGTTCCTTGTAACCAGCTACCCTACTGAGTGGGTGGAACAGTAGCTAAAGCTATAAATCAATTCGAATGATTGCAACTCAGCTGGAGGGCCTGGGTAGTGAGTGAGCACGAATAGAAATTATTTATGGTTTAAAAAAGAAAATACGATGCAAACAATCGCGCTTAATTAAAGCAATATGGTTGGAAAAAATGAATTTACTTCGGTTTATGTTAGAAATTGAAACAAAAACTATTGGCAATTGGCACTCTGCTGTAATATTCCGTTTTGTCCTTTTAAAAGATTAACGTTCTAATCTCATGAACTCCAATAATAATAACAAAATTAATTGCAAAGATGTCCAAATCAGAGGATATAACGCCTAAAAGTATGCAAGTATTCTATCAATTATCTACCATCATCTTAAAACATACCTACTACTGGTTGCATCACATTACATTTCAAATTTTTAAACATTTTATGTTAACACCGATTATATCAACAACTTGAATCATTATTTCAACACATTTCAATGATTTTATTCAATGTGAAAAATGTGAAAAATAATTGCATAATTTCAAGCTAAAGCTCATTGCTGGAAAATATGATAGCGATTTACGGGAAACAAAATAAAAGCTGATTTTCCTGCAAACGATACTGATCGTAATGGATGAAGAAACGATCGGCTGGAAAATTAATTCGAAATGACACTGTTGCCATATTGCAACGTGTCACACCGGGTGTCATTATCGCCAAACAAAGTAAGCACATTCATCTCCCCGAAGGCAACCATCGCGTAGGCAAGCAGAAATAATATAAAAAAATAGAAAAATACACAAGCTAACCACGGCCGACGACCCACACACACACACACATCTAGATGAGATCCGGATGAGATCAACCGGTGAGAAGAACAAGCATGGAAAGCAACCTGCCCCGGAGGTGCTTCACTGACTCATTAATTTCCATCCTCATAATTAATATCTTGTTTAATAATCCAAGCTTATAAATAATTAATTTTTATTATTTTCCTTTTGTTGCGGATTTTGCATCCACCAAGCAAACCGACCGCAGCATCCGCGTTTTCCGACGAGTCGTGCGGAAGGGATGAGGAGATGGATTGGGAAAAGCCACCGGGCATACAAACACCCGTCGCTTCGCATGGATGTTGTGGGCTGTTGATTCCTTCCGGTTCGGTTAATATTTCCCTCTGTTTCGTGGTTTGATGCAGCGAATGTCATCGATAAAGGGATGCCCTTTGGGGTGTTTTGTTACTTCAAATAGAAGCTGTAAACGGTCAACAGTGAGACAAAAGTCTTTAAAAAATACTATTGTTTCTTCAATTCAACAATGAATTGTACTTTATGTCGAAGGATGTTGACCGGAGTATTAATCTACAACGTTCTTATTTATGTCACGTTTTAAGCGCCATTCAACCAACCAGCCACTCGTACGTGCTCAATTCCTGAATAGTTTGCTCGTCAACAAGGAATGCAACACAAAAAGCTCATAATATTAGCCTCGAGTTTTCACTCCTACTCTGCTATCTTGCACAAACAAAAGAAATAACGCAGTTTCCACGAACCAATGTCTCATAATTATGTGCCACTGTAAGTGGTTCACTTGTGCGGTTTTTTCTTTCTTCCTTTTGCTGTTCGGATAAGAAAATCCGGAAATGGAAAATTGTGTGTTTTTTCACTAGGAATATATTCAACTAAACCACGGGTTTTCCCCGGGGGTAAATTGGTTCGTTTTTACTTACCTCGATGACTTCATTATTTTCGTACGGTAACTTTACTTGTGCGGAAGTGTTATTTGTGGCACGGAACGGTGCTCGATGAAAGCAATCAAATTTATTATGCGCACCCAACTGTGTCTATTTGCCTTCTGTGTTTCTCCGTCAATAGGTTTGTTTTTCGTTTCTTTCCACAAATGGTGCAACGGACAAAGGAATAAAAGATAAGAATATGATTATTTTCCGTTTCTTCAAGATTTTATTCTTCAGCAGCTGCTGCCCCATTCCGAACGGTACACAATTCAATTAGTCAGCACAATTTACATCTCAGCACATTGGAATTAATATTGCTGACCATACGATAACATCCTCAGACAGCTGAAGAATGCGCTGAGTAGTGCAGGGATGAAAATATTTTCTCCTGCGCAACTTACTAAAGCTGAATGATGACGTTCAACTTCCTGCCTTTAGTGTAGAATCTTCTTGTTTTCGTTTGTTTGTTTGTCTTTAATCGTTTGGATCCAGTTTTGTTTTATCCTTCACCTCGTCAGCTTATCACTTATCACACTTAAAATGGTTTGCTATAACTGACCCAAGAGTGACTGTTGATTGTCCAATCTCCTGGTGTCTCTATGTAACAGCTTCATCCCTTCATTTTGCATGTGCATGTCAATCGTACAATCATATCATAAGCTGAAACATCTGTTGCCTTATCTCCACCCTGAAATATTTTACATTTGCAATATCCTCGAATACTTTGTTGCCCACACAGAAATGCATTCTTTTGTTACCAAATGCTACCCCTTCAGCTGCCATCTGTGCTTTTGAGATTTTCTTAAATATCTTTTATGAGTGTGCTTTATCGTTCGACGCATTACTTTACCATACTCCCTTAGAAACGATGTCCCACTTAGCACTAAGTTTTTGTTTTATTTTCACTAATTATTTACACAATGAAAATCGTCTAACAACTTGATGCATAATGTAAACAAAACAGAGCGCTTTAAGAAACCATAAAAATACGACCAAATTTTGACGAAGGCAATGCTTGACCGGGTTGCTTTCGCCCACGGGTAGGTTTCTGTCATAGCTTTCTGGGAAGGACTCTCATTAGCCTCAGAAAGTCACCGGCATAATGAACATGAGTGGGTGGATTTTGAAATTCTTTTTCCACCTCTACTAATAACATCCATGCTGCTCCACAGTTGTGAAAAATATTGCGAGTTTAATTGTGACGTAATAAAGCTGTTTACTATTGTATTGTTTTGCTGCAATTATAACGAGGAACAACTTCCGACGATGAACCGAAGCAGGGTTAGTGAAATTTTAATGAGCTCGCCTAAATTTATGCAAAGTGAATAACAAATTAAATCAAATTTCATATTAATAGAACAAACAAATCGAAAAACAATTAAATAAGCACCCCAAATGCCAAAGCAACACATCTTACCAATAGTTTTAAGCTGTTGGACAATTTACACAAACACGTACACCTATAACCGCTTCCCCATCTCGTATTTGCTTCATATTTGTGGCCTATTTGTGAGCGCTACTGAGCTTTAGAACTAGATCTCTGCGATCGCGTAGATTGTTCTCAAGGTTTCACCTTCTATTTAGTAACTCTAATAGAAATTCCATCGTTTGCAGCTCCCACCGCATTATCTACCACCCTTTCGTCGCAATTGCATCATTGAGCAATGCAATAACACTAGCTAGACTCCGTTTTTTTTTTCTTCGATCAATAGCAACGACCATTACCTTAACATTCTATTACATATTACACCACATTACTTACCCTCTGTTTCCATTTTCGTGTTTACCATTCACGCGACCCATGGTCGTTGGACTCTCTACTCGTTATTCGTTGAGGCTCATTGCGTTTTGCTTTAGCAAAGTCTTTTAAATATATCAGTTTTGGTTTGTTTCGTTTTACAATTTGGTGAGCGTAGATTTCTTCCGTTTTCCTTCTTTAGGGTTTTAGTTCAATTTCCACATTAAATCTATTATACCTGTATGAAGGGATGCACACCACAGCGTCTCCCGGCAGGTTGCGACACGACGTTGAATTAAGAATGAATTAAGCTACACCGAAACGACTGTACTTCGACATGCTTCGTACCTTTTTGGTGTGCACAAACACACACTCATACTGTTTGATCTGCAAACATCATACGCTCGATGATGCGGCAATCACTGAACCAGCAACGTGGGAGGTTGTGATTCGTTGTCCATCCGAAATCATGCGCGCAGGGACGCTGATAGACGGTTGATGAGCGAACAGAGCAGTGGGTGTGCAAGGGGCAACAGCAGTACAGTGAGTGGGCCGAACGTCCAGCTGAGGTGATTGATGGATGTCAGCCGGAAATGATCGACACTGTTTAGAGATAGCGATGGAAGAATCGGACGCGCAGAAGGAGCACTTCCGGAAGAGGCCATATCTCCTTTGAAGTGGATGTAAAATAAAGAAAAAGCAGAGTGTACATTGATTCTATACCGTGTGATGTATCGTTTAATTCCAAATATTCGTGAGAAGATATTTTATTTCAATTATGAATACTTTTGCAAACATAATTTACTTACCCTGGAGATGTGTCATGTAGTCCTTCCGGTCAAGCTCATTCTCAGCGTACGGTGGAAAATGGTCATAGGGAACCGCATTCCCATTCACACCATTGCCGTTGCTGTTTGCCGACGAAGCGGCCGATATAACCCGCGGTCGATCCTCGTCGATCGAACGCTCCGTGGACTGTGAGTAGATGTCATGTACTTTGGCCGTACAGCGGATCTGTAACGAAAACGAGTACAATCCTCACCGATCACGATTGTTTAAGTAATCGCTATCCATACCTTTAGCTTTCCGTTCACGAAATGATGACTGCCTACCACGAAGTGTATGCCGGCAAGCGATGTCTCGAAATCGTTCTTCCGTTCCCGGAACGGTTTGTGTGTGCGGATGTAGGATGGATTAGCCTGTAAGCGGATTAAAGGATTGAGCCTGGATTATCTGCAGTGTGGTAAACCGCGAATGTGTACATGTTTACTAGGAAATTGTTTTGCTTTTTCTGAGGAAAATTGTGAGAATAAACGAGTGGATAACAACATGATGACTCTTTTAAACCTTCTACTATAGCACGCATCGATTACATTTGTTTATTAGTCCTTACTGTTCCTGTTGTAACTGACTATTGCTTCATAACGTTGAAAGTGCTTTTTATAGCCATGAACAAAATTAACTAAATGTTTTCAAGTTTTTTTCATTTGCATGCTTGAATACATCCTTAAGCCATTTCGTTAAACACACGCAAAGTATTAAAAGCATAAGTTTGTACTGCGTTTTGCATATTGAAAGGCGCTTTCATACTCCCTATTAATTTAGTATGAATTAATCATGGTAAGCTTCATAGGTTTAAGTAAAAGTTGTTTATGTATCTTGTATCACACATGAATTTATCTTTAAATTACCTTTTGTCATTCCAAACACCAATTTTGTAATTTACAGAACGAAAACTATCGTCATTAGTGGTTTATTATCGTTCGGTAAAAGATTTCATGTTACATCTTGCTTTGCAGTAACAAACTTCTTAAATCTCTTCCCTATAAAAGGCATAAATAAATCCATTACAATAGTTGGCAACACCTTCGAGCGTATTCTATAGACCGTCGCTAAATACCTTCAACAAACGGCAAGCAACGTTTGCTCGAGAAGGATTACAACACTCAACCACCCTCCCACCCAGCAATGCGATCCATGTTGCTGGCTTTTCCGATCCGTGTAACGTGTTTCCGTTTCATGGTGCATTAGGAAAATTAAGGATTAGGGCGAACATGATTTGTTGCAGTGGTGGCAGCCATTCCCGCGTCAGCCACTTGAAGCAACACAACTTCCGCCCTGGTTACGCCACGGGCTAGCAGTGTGGAATAAAAGAGAGCACGAAAAATAGCAACTCCAACGACGATCGTGAATAGAAGCGGCATGCATTTTGTAGGTGTAAAAGGTTTTCCTGCCCTGCCTAGCGGTGCCACACTGAAACCACACGGATTTTCATGCTGTTTCCGCATTTTTGTTGTTTCGGTTGTTGTTTCGTAGTTGTGTCTTCCGTATTTCCGCTTCTTCGGCTGTGGTTACGAAAGCATAACCGCATTTGTCTAATTGCTCGCACTCACGTGCAAACGGCAACGGATAAAGCGGATGTGTGCGCGTACAACACTCATGTAACGGCCCAAGCGGCCCACTGAGGATGTGAGCGGAATAATCTTATTAGAAGCAACAAATTAAAATAGATCGTGTCGAAAGGGAATGAAGCCGGTGGGCGACCCGGGGGCAGGCTTAAGAACGTGCAGTGAAGTTTTATTTGGATGGATGCGTTGTTGCTTTGTAGCGGAGGCAATAAAATGCAGCTTACATTTTAATGCTGATTCACTGGCATCAGAGCAATTAGGGTCAGGCGAGGTATTTTGCTTTGTTAAAGCCTTTTAAATCGCTGTATAAAGAGTGTTATGGTTTCGGTTTTGGAACGATCATTTACATTTGAAAAAGATTGTCAAATGTACAAACTATCATAACAAATCTTATGTAACATATCTGCAAAAGAAAGGATCATACAACTTGTGAGAAAATATATACTCCTACCAAGAATTCATTTAAACATGGAAAGTAAGCAAACTTCTTCTCATGGTTTCATGCACCTATATTCCTCTCCTTTTTTTTTTGTTTTCTTTTGTTGGCTAACGAAATTCCCACCAGAAAGACACCAAACTCCCCCATTAGCCCTGAAGTGATATCCAAAAACATATTTGATCCTATTAACAAATTGTTGAAAAGCGAACAGGATCCTTCCGCTACCCGATCCCACATTTCCCGGAGGGCAGAAACAGCGTTCGGAAAAGTTTCATCCCCGCCATCATCGCTTGCTCCCCGCTTCGGGTGGGGATTTCTCCCCGTGCAGTGTAATCCGAGATCCCTTTGATGGAAACGGTTTGGTCAGTTGGTTGAGGGCTTTTCTGTGCGAGTGTTTGTGGGATGAGTGGGCAAATTTGAAAACTGACCAAAGGTCTCTCACACTCGGCGCTAGAGTTTTGGGGGCAAAGTGTTGCTTTCGTTTTGTTCGCACGACTTCCTCCACGAAACAAGAAAAGGTACGCTCCGGCGTAACGGAGCGTGTTCCAGGTGTTGTGCAATGGACGTGTTGTGCCTTTTCTTTGAAGGGGAAACTTGTACGGAAAGTTTAACCAGCCGGAGATTGTCTTTGAAAACTGTCACCCAACGGTAGTGGCCGGTTTTTCGGTACCCAAAAGGTGGGTGGGTGATTTTTTGTTTGTTGTTTTGTGCCTACTGTTTAGCATTGCGTTGCATGCAAATACATTGTGGAAAGGACCCCAGCTCCAGGAAGGAAGTCATGCGTAACCAAGGTGGCCCTTTTTGCGGGAGGGTAGAACTGGCAACAAGGTGTTGTGCGAGTGTGTGTGTTTATTGTGCGAAAAACCTTGGCCGGTTTGGATGACGGTGAATGGTTAGTTAAGAAAATATTTCTCCAGCCAGAAGCGAAATGCTTTGTTAATGGATCGGTGCTCATCAAACGCTACGAGCTGTAAGATTACGTTAGTAAAAGGGGTTATCCAATTGCTTTGAAAACAATTTAACTTGTATACGTTCGACGCACAATTTGAATAGCGAAACAAGAGGAAAGATATCTCTTCTCATTCAAAAGGTAGCTCAACACAATCACGTTTTCTGTGGGCTTCGATTTGATCATAGATAAATATGAATTTCATCTGTGTCCACTTCTAAACCGGGGATGAGTATCACTTGACCATAACTCAATCAAACAGCCCTTAGGTAAGTTCCCCTGCCCAGACTGCATCTCTTACTGTCCCCAGAATGGAAACAAAAACCTCACAGGTGAAAGTTCTGAGCCCAAAAATTATGAAATCTTTAGCCAAATCTTTTAACCACCCCCAAATCCCCATACCAAGCATCACATTCCACCGGCACCGGTAAACTAATAAAACTTACGATTACATCCACTACAAACGGATGGCCGGCACGGTGGAAAAATCAAAGGAAAGTTAAAATTCCATTCCTGGGGTTTTGGAAAACATTTCCCATCGGATTAGTGCCCCAAAAAAGGCAAAACTTTAACCGAAAAGTCTGTGGTCGCCCCCATTCTCCTACCGATCATTTGCGATCCAACTGAGATCCTTACCTCAGTATTGGGGAGGTTTTTTATGTGTGCACTCGTCAAGCCATGCTACCTTTGACGCTGCCTAACCCTCTGGGGACTCCGGCAGCAAGATTGGTTAAGAAAGAAAACGAAACTTTTCCAAAAATACATGTTTGTGTGTGTGACAAAAATGCTGGTTATTGGGAAAATATGCTATCATTCTTAGAGGGATAAGGATAGTAACAGAATGTCCTTGATCCCTGGTCACTCTGAGTTTAGGTAAATTCCCTTCCGGCAAGGGTTTTCCGAGCATTTGGGGGGAAAAAGTTCCCCACCCGGAATGGTGCTGTTGTTGTTTTGAAGCTTGGCGTGCGTATCTTACTAATAGTTTTATATCTGTATTTGAATAAGGTCCTTTTTGTGTTTGATTGGTTCCATTTTTTCCCTGTGTCTCATAAACCAGGAGTTTTTGTGTGAGGGTTAAGGGGGTTCATGCAAAAATGGACAGATGAATGCAAAGCAGATCAAATACTTTTTCGAAGTTTGACATGCGAAGAGGTTTTATATCAATACAACAAGAAATAAACAAAACACCCCGAAAACTTGTAATAGAAACCTACTATCACCAGCAGCGGTGTGGTGCTGTATCTAAAACAACGGGCTTTAGAAAAGCCAAGAAACAGTCATCACACGATGGATTTCCATTTCACGAGAGTTGAAAAGTTGAGCCTGTATAATTTTCACTCACGCCTCACTGCCTACCGTGAATAGATTATGCACCAAACATCACAAGGGCACAGGGCCTCTGTCCGACAGGCAAACAAAACAACCGTGTGGCTTCCAAAGTTGAGCCAGGACAGGGCGGTGGTTTATATCAGCAACTCAAAACAAACACAAAAAACGAGACGAGCTCTCCCGTTGATGGCCGAAGGAGTTTCGTCCGAAAAATCTGATCGGTAAAGCCACTGAAGGGTGAAATAAGATTTGGTTCGATTGGTTGGATTGTTTCAATGGTGAGCTGAAGCTCGGAGAGCTTTTTTTTGTGAACTGAACCCTGGGAGCATTCGCAAATGAGTGGAAGTTGTTCCAAAAAGAAAAAAAAGCTTTTTGTCTTTCAGTACGAATTTTTTTATTCTTCTCTCGGTGCGTTTCGAAAGCGGTAGGATTTGGTTAGGAAACAGTGTGGAGGGTAAACGCCGATAACAAGTCCTTGGAATGGAAATTGAGTTTCCACTCTGAAACGTGTAGTTACCACCCACCATCAACCGAGTCCGGCACGTGGTTGAATGGCAAAATGATAACACACTTTTTTGTGTGGAATATTTACTTCAGCACACTGGCAGAAAAGTTGGCAAACAGTAGTTTTTTTCTGCGCAAGGAAGAAGGACAAATCGTTAAAGAATAGAAAAATGGAAAACTTTAAAAGAACTTTTAAGATGACAGCGTGGCGACTATGGAAAACAAACACAATGAAAAAGGAATATGAAAGTCGATTGTTTTATTTGTCATCTGATTTAGTTTTTTTCTCTCACTAGTTAACTAGGATAGGGATCAGTAAGCTCGAGAAAAGGAAGAAGATATGTGCATATTATATAAAATGGTATGTGTGCTGTTAATGGTTAGAACACCTTACACATTCTCATCATTGCAATAAATAATAAAATTAAAGTTTAACAAAAAAATACAATTTTTAACCGGCATATGAATATGATACACCTTGAAACTTTGAAAAACTACCGGTAGCTATATGTCGAATACCTTCAGCTATCAGAAATAAATGGCAGTAACGCGACTAGCGCTCACATTTCCCCCAAATGTTTCACCGCATGGCTGATGCTTTATGCAAGCAGACACGTGCTATTGAAACAGCTACCCGTTCATGTCGCACCGGCAAGAACGTAAGAACCCTTATCATGTAACAAACTGTCCTCCGGGGACCAATCAATCATCAGGAAGCTCGCTGGCCCGTGTGTGTGTGCCGGTATCTACGAGCAGTGCCTTCTCCGTTGTTAAAATATTCATGCAGTTGTTATTATTACACGCCATACGGCACGCTGTCCTTAATACGTTGCTGGTACAATCCCGAAGCTTCTTAAAGAAATGAATCTGAGATTTAGTAGTGTACGAGATTTTTGTGTCCTTGCGCTCCATTTCAATGTTGAATATTGAAGTGTGACATTTGGGAATTGATACGGACACGTTCTTACACCATCATTTACACTCAGCTCATTTCCGAGCTCACCGCCAAATAACGCTTCCAATATGCTCGACACGCATGCCACGCATTAATGGCCCCCGGGCAAGGGTTTAATGCATTCCATATGCACATGATTACCCTCTTCGTAACGCATTAAGTGATCTATTATGTTTGGCATGGATGTGAATGATTTCATAAGCCTTTGATTTTAAAAGCGATCTCTTTTCGCCAAACTAATGAGCCGCAATGTTTCCTCATCAATGATTGAAATTTATTCCCTGTCCCACGGTACCCGGTGGTCGGTGGTGACATCGCTTACGTACCTGAGCCTCGTTGATGTGCCAGGTTAGGTTGGCCGGTGGGCGCGAGTTGTGGGACGTGCAGTTTCCGCGTACGATGTCCCCGATCCGGTACCGCGATCGCATACCATGTATCGAGGGCACATGCTTCGGGACCTCTGTTGGGAAAAGAATGGAAAGCGGGAAAAACAAGACCGTAGTTCATTAGCGAAGGTAAAAGGGCACCCGTTCCGCATTTACGCTGCGCGGTTACATCACGAACTCAATTGGGAAGTATAAATGAATCGGAAAGCAGGTGGGCAGAAATGCAGAAAGTTTGGACAGGGAACCATTTTGCGGTGGATGCAATTGTTGCAATACTGGCCAGGTGAAACGTTCATTAATTAGCAATCTAGACAAAGTTAATGATGGATTCTGGGCCCTTTGGTTGGACCGGTGATATATTTATCAAACGGGTTGATCGTAATTCACCGATTTTCTGTTTGCATATTTGCGTTCGACACCCGTGTCTCCCACCCGGGTTCTGTTTGGTCTGTGGTGCAAATATTGTTTTTTAATTTATGATAAACCGCTTTATTGGCGAACGCACGATGGCCAGTTAAAAGGGGGAAAACATAATTAATTCCGCGGGTGCATGAATGAATGCAAACGGAATGTAATGATGAAGCAACAGCAAAAAACGCATCAAAAGAGTAGAGGATCGATTGGACAATTGAAGTTAAAAAGGGGGGAATTAATTATGGACGATGGTTCGTTGGGCATTAAAGGGATGTGTGAGTTTTTTGTTGTTAATGGAATGGTGAATTTTGACTAATAATTTGTAGTTTTTATTATAGAGTGACTGACGTGGGGTTTGTTTCAATTTAATGAAGGTTAGCAATAAATGCTTTACATCCTACTTACCGCATACTTCCAGATCCCCGGTCACGATCATGGTGTGAAAGGAAGGTGCATCGGCTGACACTTCGCAGCTATACTTTCCGGACGATGCCAGCGACAGTCCAAGCAGTGTGAGTTGGCTTTCGTTGGAAGCGGTACGCTGGGAATAATTAAATTTAAATTAAGCTCACATAAATAGAATTTTGTTAATAAGTTTGTTAATGTTTCTTGTAAATAATTGTAGTATTTCTTAAACCAGTTATTAAAATCAAAAAGAAACACGTAGTCTACTTAAAGTTCCAATAGTAATTAAAAATCTTCCAAGTTACATGATGACATGAAGCCATTACGCCTCAAAGTATGCAATCAATAAGTCATATTACTAATTTATTGCTTCCCTTCTACTTTCACACGTTCTTATTCGCTCTTAGTACGATAATGAATGAGAGAGTTAGTGTCTTTTCATTGTAGTAAATTACCTGCCTTGTATACTCAATTTTTTACATAAAAACTGCTGCAAATGATGCTTGATGCTTTTAAAAATCTTCCAATATCTTTAAAACATCTACCAAAAGAAGGTAACCTACGTTTGTTAGCAAAACAAAGCGTACGAAACGGAAACTTTCAGCAACGGAGTAATTTATCGTACCATAAACCACACGTTACAGCAAGTGGGATCCTTCTGAGCAATTTTCAACTGAAAACTATCCCAACCACCGGCAACAGTTTGGCTTGATCTTCAGTTTTCAAAAGCAGCAGAAGCCACACAGTTTTGTCAGTTTTATAATTTGTTCCGGTGTACAAGCGTTGTCTAAAAGAGGCTACGAACGAAACGTTGAAAAAAAGGGGATAGATACCAGTGGGTGGAAGAAATATGAGGCCGTACAGCTAGCCAAAAATAGAAAAAATAAATCCCCCTAGCAGAAAAATCCTGCACCGAGCGCTTTATGGGAGCAGCCTTTGCTAGGTTGTTATTTTTTAGTTAGTTTTCTTAGTCAAATACATTTATTCTCCTTCACCGGGTTGGGTGTATCGAGTGGCTAGTTGCCAGATTTCGAATGGGATGGCTAAGTGAACGGTACGAAAGCAAGGAGAATAAATGGAAAGGAGTGTGGAGCTAGTTTCTAACAGCATAAATTCATTGTGGTTTCAGTTCTCCGTACCAAGCTTCACCGACGTATGTTGGCTGAAGGTTTCCGGTTTAACTCGATACCGAGCTGACCCAACCCCGCTTTTCCACTTCCCTCGTCGAGAGAGTTTGTAGTGTATTAGTGTCTGTGAGACGGGCATGTGTGTTTATTGTGCTTTTCGGTGTACGGGATATATGGTACCATTTCTTATGCTCCCGGTGCGAATATTAGATGAATTATCGAGGGACTTTGAAGGGAAGATAAATCTGTTCTCCTCGAAGCCGGGATCTTGTACCGACGAGAAAGCCCTTTTATCATGTGATTTTACTGAATTTTAACATTTATCTTGATTTGGGCTATGGACGCCACTATCATGTTGGTTGGTTCCACCAGCATCAGAAGGTCAGCATTGAAGAAGCGAAGTTTTAATAATCGATCTGGTTAGAATGTAGAAATTGAAAAATGTTCCACAGTTGGGCAAAAGTTTCCAAGCGGCTTTATTTTGATACCAAGCATGTCGAAAACATGACCACAAGCTTCGTTACAATATTCCCACTAGCCTGCAAAGCCTTTGATCTTTAAAAAACATTGCCCAAGATGTTATATTGTACTATCATTTCAATCTTTCGCCGAACTAATTAAGGATAAATAAATCGTTTGAAAATAAATTGCTGCTAGTCTACTCTGTTCTCTAGCCCTCCCAACGCTTACCTTAACTTGAACTCCCTGGGCGGGAAATATTTTCATCGGTGGGCTTTCCTTCGGTGTATAGCGATAGAACTCTCGCCGTCCTTTGTACCATTTAACCGAGTACAAACTTTCCCCATCCATGTCGTAGTAGCAGTGCAGGGTGGCTGTGTCTCCGCGCCGCACTGCAGGCGGCACCTGTACCTGAACGTCTCGCAGGGCAGCTATCACTGTGGGAAATGGAAAATCGGTATTAAAAAAAAACGCACGAACGAAGACGATAATTAGTTAACTGAGAAATCGTTAATTAGAACGGTTGGATGGTGCTACCTTTCGAGGTGGAGATAAAAGATTGAAAGGGGTTTGGTATGCTAAGAAGCCGTACGGAGAAAAAAGTCCTTTTTATAGGAAAAACACGCAAAATATAAAAAAAATTATGAAATGTTTTGAAAAACCATTCCTAACATTTTATAATGCTTTCATTGAAGCAAGTGTGTGCGTATAAATGTTCTATGATTTTCACCTGTTCACTTCAAAAAAAAAGTATAGCTTACTGGAAAAACAAAAGTCTTCCGTTTGTGGTTCTTTTCCCTACAAGGCATAAATTTGCATCGCCTGAATAAAGCGAACCTCCTGTTGCTAGTGAACAGTTTCCCCTGTTGCACAGCAGCAGTAGCAGTAGTAGTACGAAAGCAAACATGTCAAAAAGTTAGTCATCGATAGTAAGAAGTAAGGGAGAAAGCGTCCGGGCAGCCAGGGATGCTGTTGATAAGTAGCTTGCTCAAAGTATTTTATAATCAACGAAACTTTCTCAGCTCAACACTCCAGTCTCAATGGGGAGCTTACTTACGGTAAGTGGAACACAGAACACAGCACAGCTTGGTCGAAGTAAGGAGCAGTAGAGTGAACAAATAAAAAAACATAAAGTCACATGGATCAACCCAGCGCCTAAAGTTATGTACACGCCATTGTACAGCACGAGACTTCATTGCGCAGAGAAAGATACGGAAGTTTATGAAAACACCTGATGTTTTCGTACTTGATGGTTCATTAGGCAATCTGTGGAGATTTTGTAGAATGTGTTTAAAACCATTTAAACATCAAGTAAATGGTGATTTTTTTTTGAATTATGTTTTAATGGATGAAATGTATTTTCAATTTGCGTAAGGTATTTAAAATGTACATTTGTTTCAAGCTTTTATTTGCATTTCATTTTCTTTTTTTAATGGATGAGCGTAAGAACTCATCCCTCATCAAAACGATTAAACCAGCTATTCAACGGGTAGGTTGCAGATGTTGTACCTTTGATCAGAAGCTGTAATTAAATATTTCAAACGTCAGTTCCGTGCCATGGTCATTATAATCACCTGACGCTTTGAAATTCGCCCCACTGCGAAGACGACCGGGTATGAAAATAGAAAACGAAGCGTAAAAAAATGAACAGAAAAATCCATAAAAATGGAAACCCGATCTTGCACATCGAAGCGAAGAAGCTAATCACGGACTGGTTCATGAGGCGGTGCGTTCATAAAATCTCATTTCCTTCCACAGATATCTTTCAACCGGGACACACCGTATCGTGGCTAAAGGGGTACCGAAAGGAGCGGCTAACAAAAGGTCCGATTGATTTTGTACGCAGTTCGCACCGCACGGAAAAAGGTAGAAATGTCGACACGCGGGGGCAAAAAATGAGCAAAATCCACAAAATTCCAGCTTTTGAAGAATGGATTTGGCACTTGCGCCGGAGGTTTGACATTAACATTTCCGTCACGTGCCCTGTGGAAATGCTTTTGCCCAACACTAGTACCAGTACCGGACAGTTGTTCATACGGTGCGATAGCTTTGTCGTCTGCGTAGGTTGCTAATCTTCTGCTGCCGGGGCGGGGATCGTTTTTCATCGGCCCGACGTGGGTTGGGGAACGGGATTTCGCCAATTTTCATTCCAGTCGCCGGTTCGGAAACCAACGGCGGTGACAGATTCGATGAAGGCTTGGTAGCACCAGTTAAAATCATAGGCAAGGTGCATTGCATGGACGATAAAAGGATTGGCTGGTCCGGTAATTTCATTAACCCGCTGTGTTCAAGTGACGCCTTAATGAAGGTAACGTCACGTGCGATAGGGACAAGTTTGGTCGGAAACGGAGAAAAAAGTGGTTCCATTTTTTGTGATTTTTAAATTGCTTGCTACACAAGTAAGGAACAATGAATTTTGCAGAAAGCACTGGAGAGCGCTAAAAGTACGAAAATATGTTTCATAAATACAGTTTTGCAAGTTCTAAATAATACGATTTAAAATGACTTCTGTTAAGAACCAAGTACGTATAAAGTTATGCAGTTTTAAGAATATAACTTATTTTCATATTCCTGGTAATACCAAAAACGCAACCTACAAACTTCTCCTATGCTAATCGAAAAAGTTCTGTCATCAAACAAGTTCCTTACTGTAGAGAAACGAATGAAATGTACCTCACAACATTACAGATCTTCGCTTCTTTCATTTGCATGTCTTTGAGCCAGCATTCTTCAGCATTGTCAAACATTGTTATTATGTTGCACCAACGCATATCATTGTGAGTACCAGGTTTGTTTGCAAACCGAAAGAAAATGCACACGACATTTGGTGGGGGGAAACAAAAAACAAGTTAGAAACAGGGTCAAACAGACTAAGAACAACGAAACACCATAGAGCATGAAACAACATAATAGCTCAACGTTTGCCTGCGGTATACCATTGGTTGAAGGTTCCCCGTTGTGCCTTCACATCCACCTCCGTCCATGGATACTCTCTATTATGTGTGATTGTTTCCAGTCTCGTTGTACTTGCGATTCCCTTTGGAAGGATTTCCACCGCTCCCGACCACCCCTCCTCCAACTTCCGAATCAAAAGAACACAGTGTCAGTGTGCAGTGCCTGTTTGTTTAGTTTCGGTGTGCAAGAAAAGAAAACTCACCGTTGCACGTTGAAGGATGGATGGATGGATGGCAACGAACGTTCAGATGCAAATTCATTTACTAAAATGTCCACCACCCGATCGGGCACGATGGTCCATGCTGTTTGCACAGGCCGACCAAAAACCTGGTAAAGGTTTACCATGTTCGTTCTCCCACTGTTAATGGAGGGTGGTTTTGGCCTACCGTTTGACGGGTTTTGGTTTCGGGCTGGCAAACGATGACGCCGATCGTCAAGAATATGTAAAGAACTCTCCACACGATGGCGTACGGAATGGAAACATAATGCTCTTTTCATTCCCAGCATCCAGGTTTTTGCGAAAGGTGACGTGGTTACTACACAGGCTGGCTTGCAAATCATCATCACACAATGGCAGCTGTCGGCATCGGCAAAGGAAGCGTTTGCTACGGCCTGTTCCAGCCCTGGCTTCCATGGCTCCGTGCTGCAAAAGGACACCGGGGAAGACCAAAAGATCGACTTAGATAAGTTACGGCACTGCTGGCTGCCGTCTGCTGATGGCTTTTAATGACCGTCAAAGAGGTCGTCATAATACACTCATCCTAGTGCGCCCTTGTGAAGCAGCAAAGAACACCGAACCGCACACACACAAAAGGTGGCTCATCTTCAGTGCCGACCTTTCCGGCTCATCATGTCAACAGCCCCGCGCGTAAGGAGGTGTGGGGTAAGGCGTAACGCTCAATTGTTGCAGGCAGCATTAGGCAGCAAACAGCAGCATCGTCGCTTTTGCGCTTTGTTCGACTGCTAATGTTTGTAAAAGGCATGCGAATAAAAAGAAAATATCCGCCTCCTCCAAACCATCCCCGATCACGATGGTTTTGTGTTCTTATCATTGTTCTGGTATGTAATCCTTCGTCTATGATAAAAGCTCCGTACACATCCACGGAACGTGGCAGAAAAAAGTTGCTGCACTGAGAGGCGATGGCGTTATCATAACCATAACCCGAAAGGATGTTATTCTTCATTTACAAATATGTTTCCACAACTTGAAAGCCTTTCAACCGTCATGCTGCTAGGTGTGTGCTATTCAAGTGACTGTAATGATGTGAAAAGTCGAGTCAAATCGTGTCGAGTGTGTGGAATACGGGCTGGGGAGGGCAATAAAAAGGAGACGGGCAAGTATTTCCATCCGCTCTGCCGCCGAATGATTGTGGCCGCTGCAGTTGGTAAGGAAATTAGAAAGCTTCAACCATGCCGAGCAGTCGTTTGTTGGAAATAGGAGTTTTTTTTTGTTGCTGCTGTTGTTACGTTTGAGTAATAAATACAAAAAAGGAACCTAAAAATGTGTGTTCCGTAATATGGCGTGTTCGAGTTTATCTGAAGTGGAATAATGTGCTGAGATGTGTTCATTGTCCTAAAGGAGACAATTGCGGCGAAATGTTCGTGCCTAGAATCACGTTGTAGTCAGAATTTACACAAAAGGGTACCCATTTTGGCAGGCTGATGTTCATTCCGGGTCGTTCGGGAAGCCTCAATGTGCGTGTTGAAATTTTAAATTTACACAGTATAATTGTTGAATGAACCGTCCTGTAACATTGAAGTTTTATGTTCTGCTAGTCTCAGCTCGCGTTGTTGAAGATAATATAATAATGGCATGTTAGGAGTTGATTTCACTACGCGTTGCATTACTTTAGGCGTTCATAGGAAATAATCGTAAATACGGGATCATTAATTTATGTCTTTACTAAATATTTTCGTGTATCTGTTGTCTATTCGTCTGAGATAAGTATGGAAGAAGTCTTCATGCACTTCAAACAAGAATCTAAATCTAACAATAAATTGCATACATTTAGGCGTTTGCTATTGACGACATTAACTTACAGATGCCCGAAGAAAATAAAATTGATTTTTATCGGTAAAGTTCATGTATTTGTTTCTACTAGACCTCAGAATATGTGTACCGGCAACTATGGCCATGGGTTCATTAGATTGAAGGAAAAAACTATTCCTCAAACATTCAAATTCTTCGTTTCAAACACTCCTAAATTTTATATGCAAGAGTTCTTCCGGAATGTCCAGCGAAGTCACGAGCATAAGCTCTGGCTCATCAGGACTTGTGGTCGCACTAGTGCTTTTGATTAATTTCATGCCACTCACCGGTTCGTGTGACAAGATTTATACAGTCGCCTACTTGTGCTATCGTTCCACGGGCACTCAATCTTACGCTACACGCCTCCCACCGCACCTCACACCGTGTGTTTGAGTTTCGTCCAATCGATCCGACAAGATTCCTCTCCTGAAGTATGCACGTTAGCGCTCCGAACTGCCACCGAACCGCAAACCCGCCGTGTGAAGGGAACTACAAGTACCGTGGAGGTATCGTTGTGCGGTGAATAATTTATGCAAGTCAGTTCACATTACAAGTAGTTGCGAAGCACGTAAGACAACTCTCCGGTACAAGGGATTCTAATGTTTGGTTCCGTTCTTCTACGGTGGTCCCTTCCTTCCGCTGGTTCATTTCTTCCCGGCCGTGCTCTATTTTTGGGCACAATGAAGCAAATTGTCTACGAGCATTGTCGGTAGCGTGCGGAAGTTGATCTTCCCACACGCGCTGTAACCGATTTTCCTATTGACCGCCCGGGCCAATCGGAGCGCGTTGAACGTCGTCAACTCGGCAAGTGATCGAGGAAAACATTAATAATTCAATTAAAGTGGAATTAGCAGCGAAACCGTACACGTTTCCCCGTTCGCGCTGTGTGAAGTGATTGTGAGGTGGACGGGAAATTTTCTCTTCTCCAGCGGAATGTAAGCCGTGAGTCTGTGCGGGTCGGTGAGTATGTTTGTCGCAGGCTGAACTAATGTGAAATATTTCATTGACATTTCACCTTCCTTCCGGTGAATGCACGCTTTGACAACTGTCGGAAACGTGGGTTGAAATTACTCGGTAAAATTACACCTGCCAAGAACCAATTACATTAAAAAAGGATCATTAAAGGGAGAGCATGAAAAAACTTTTCCAAATGTACAATACCGGTTTCCCTGTCATAGACTTCAACATTTAAAGGCTTTTAATTTTTTTCTCAATTTCAAAAGTGTTTGTTTCGTTCAATGGCATCAAAGCATATTAAAATAAATATGTATCCACTTTTCAAAACTTTAATTTAAATTTCCAGCTGCCATGTTTAAAATGGGAAAGATTCTCTATCCGCATTCCGTGGAACATTGGCGCTAAATGACGAATCGCTCGAAATAGATTTCACAATACGGTAGAGAATTCCAAGTCAGCGACTTCCTTCTCGTTCCCTGTCACTGCCCGTCAATTCGAAAATTCGGGAAAAACGTCCACCCATACTCTGGTTCAATTATGCGATTAGCATTCGCACAGCAAGAAGATGTTTTCCCGAACACCGGAATGCCAAATGAGGAAAAACAGGACAGGAAAAAAAGGCACCACACTGCTCGGTGCCACCGGTGAGTCGGTGATTTGATTTGCACAAATTTGTGGATTATCCAAATGGATGTTTCCCGCTTTACGCTTCGCCCGCTGTGCAAGTGCAAAGTGATTTGTACTTGGAAAGGTTGGATCATTATTTACGCAAATCTTTCCCGGCCGGATTGCTCGTCCCGACAGAGGTCTTACGATGCCGATTCATTCCGATACACCGATGCGGAATGTTTCTGGACGGTGAATTTGTCTTTTTTCTGTGTGTGATTCACTGTGGGTGTGTGGGTGTGCTTACTATACTGCCACCCAGCCCTGCAAGATTCGGGCGATTTAATTTTCACCACCGAATTGTTTTAAGGGCGATAATCTTATTTGCTTTCTTCACGCCCGCATCCTTCACCTCGGTGGTGTCGGTGGTACACACACTTCGAGATTGCTTCAGCTCTGACATTGACTTGGTGCTGGTAAGATTTTCCCAAAAATAGCTCCCACCACGTGCTTGGGCGGGGGCTGGTTTTGGGGTTCGGGACTGTAACGAGCGTTGATTGAGTTACATTCGTTTCGGTATACGGTTGAAAAAGGATGCATTCGAGTCGGTAAGAACATAAGCACAGTACCACAAACCTTCACAAGCTGCACGGGCGCATTCCATTGCTGGTACAGCTCGCATTGTACTCGGCTGGTATGAAATTGCATTAACATAATTCGATTTCCCACCGGGTGAACCGTTTGTCTGTTTTGTTTCGACGGTATTTAATGGGCATGTGTTTTTTTTAAATCACGGGAATGTTTAAATAATTTCTCAATTGCTTACAAAAGTACAGTTGCGTTGTTTTTCGACTTCCTTATCATCCTCATTTAACATTATTGTTTTTCAATTTCACATTTATCATTGTGTGTTTTTGTAATTTGCTTCGAAATATTTTGATGAATCAATAGTTAGATTTATATGTTCAGCCTACATGTACCACTATAAAAGAAACATATAATTAGAACTTATTCCGAATGTACTATCTCTGACACCCTAGAGCTACGCAAAACAAACCTCCGGTTGGTTGCATTATACGCCATCAATCTTACCGTCTGCATAAAACACCTTCCCAGAAGTAAAAGTCACACCTTCTGGCCGTCCTTCCGTACTAATTCTTGTTGTTTTCCAATTTGCTCATTTACAAGCCAACACCCACGTTGGACGTTGGCAACCCCAAAACAAAGCCCCCGACCGAAAGAAAGCAGCATCTTTTCAACTTGCAGCATCCACTCCACGGAAATCTCCACTCCACCATCATCAGCGCGTAATTGAAAAGCCGGAAACCAATTGAAAAGTTGTCACCCGACCTGGCCCGCCCGGCCAAAGTTATAATCTGCCTCATTTTCTGACGGGGGCCGTAAATAACCGTCACACACCGGTCGGTTTGCGTGCAATGCGCCGGAGGAAGGGAGGAAAAAAAGCGGGCGCGAAAGTTTGCGAACCAATTGAGATGACAATTTCTTTCGCTTGCCGCTATTTGTACGTCTGGTCTCCGGCGTGTGCACACAGGAGCTACCGGAACTGCTCCGAAATCGTTTCGTTCGTGCAAACAGTTACGTGCTTCTCGAACACGCGCGCAAGCTTATCCCATTCGGGTTGAGCAGCTTGTTTTGATCCGGGCCGCAACCAGTCTCGAAAGTTTTTTGTTTTTGCTTTTGGTTTTATTTTGTGCCATTCGTTTTCCACCCGGCTTAAGGGATAGACAAGCGGGCCCTGCCAAGTTGTACGATTGTTTCGCCGGAGAAGTTGTCCAAAACGCCGTCCGTCCGACACGGGCGTGACAGTAACGGGGCGAAAGGATTTACACGTCCGTCGCTTCTTCATTATTGTTTTTAATTCTGTTAACTGCTTTTCTGCGCAGCGAAAAGAAAAGCGGATTGGAATGCTTTGTCTGGCACGCTCGAGCACTCAATGCTGGGGTGAAAAGGATGGGAAAATACATTTCCACAAAAGCGAAAGGAGCAAAAAGGAATCTCTTTCGCAGACGAACGTAAAGCAGATCCTTAAACAAGATAGGACAACCGCGACGACAAGCCTTCCACGATGGCGCTTCCTTCGTTTCTCAGAAGTTCCCGAGTTCAGTCAGCAGCTCCCCCAAAACCGTCATTTTTCAACTCGTAAATTACTAATTAGGTTGTAATATAATTTTAATGTGAAATCATAAGAATTTAATTGGCTGTCGTTAGACCGTGGAAGATCATCTTCCTTCATGCTGCTATCGCTGGCGTTCGGTTCTGTTCGGTGCTCTCCGAACGGACGAAAGCAACCGACCCGCCCGAATGTCCTGCTTTATATGGTAAAAGTTTCGCCTATAAATGACATCGGGTCTTTGGTGTATTTGCTTCTTGCTTCGGTGTTGGATTGCTTGCCACCGTTCTATTCGATACGGGCCCAAACAAGGAACAAGGAGGATGATAATTGCTAGATTTAAAAGCGAAGCGCTTGGATTATGAGATTTTTATTCGCACCACGCGAAGGAACGCGGAAGACAAGCGTTTTGTGATTTGTGTGTGAGTGTGAGAGTGTGTTCTGCTTATCCCGAGCAGGTCATTAAGCTGTTTCTTCCCTGTACCGCTGGGTGTTCTAATTCTCCAACCACCTCCCCAGCGGAAACCCAGACCAGAGCGAACGCGAATGTGCCCGGAACGCAATGAGTTGACACTTATTTATTCATGGACTTTGGCAAATGATGTGATTTTGGTTTTGGTAATTGGAACTGGACTTTGGGGAGTTGTGTTTTTGGGGACGGGCCATGGAACCTGTGGAACTGTCGGTTCCAAAAGTCGCGTTAAAGTTTGGCGCTGAGGTTTGGCGTGAACAAGCTTGCGAACAAGAGGATTAAAAAGTCTTAGCGTTGTTCATCTTGGTCAGTGACAGCTGGATTTGGTTTGTTAGGATGTCCTTTTAAGCTTTATTTAAAGCTGTAGAACTGGGCTTTTTTTCAGAATAGCTTTTTACAAATTTGGACGTATACAGAGAAATCCTGAGCAAATGAGAGTCACAGTAAGTAGTTACTGGAAGTAACGAAATTATTGAGAATTCATCAGTTTTGGGGACAAGTCTTCAAGAGTATTCTTTCTTCAAATTCGTCTCATTTAAACTGTCACTGTTCTACCTGTAGAGAAAGTTGGTACTTAAAGCACAGTAAAACAATCATCAAACCAGCGTTAATAGTTTATTAGCCCAATCTCATCAACATTCTCTCCACGGGCAAAGTCGTTCATTTAATCGATAGCGTAACTTTTCCAAACTACCCTAAACTGTTGGTAAAGAATCTCGTCTTACACTTCGCTACTCCTTCTTTCCTTACCGCTCTAATCGGTTGTGTTGTTACAACGACACCATAAAATTATCAACTTTTAACACGTTGAAACCGATCTTCACCTGGCTTGAGGTGTAATTTTTCGACAACCCCTGTTCCGCACTACTAAAGTTGGGATAAGACACTTAGGTGGTGGTGAAACTTGGTTTCGGAAAGTGGAACTACCTGTTGTTTAGGTGGTAGGATAAGCATATGCATCACTTCTGATAAATCATTCACGCTCTACCGGTATCGGCAGGAAGAGAGGGAGCAATGTTTTAATTTCTCCCTAATCTATCATTCAAATTCACACCCCCGAGGGTGTTGATAGTCTCACGCAAACGGACCTGTCATGTGGGTTTGAGCTGAAGCTACAACTTTGGCTGATGAACGCCCATGCAGTTGAAAGGCATTTGACAGCAGCATGTCGTCGGCGTGCCTGTGGGTTTGATATGTTGGAAGCTTAAAGGTCACATATTATGACAGGCGAAAGGTTACCGAGTGTCACTCATCAAGCTACACACAGCTGTCGTACGAGTGTTGGAACGTTTACTTCTCGTTTGTTCTAGTTGCTTTGAGGATTGTTTGTTTACAAAAGGTGGTATGAACTTTTATGAATAACGGCAAAAACTATTCTACCAATAGGAAATGCATTGCTTACTGAAGTTTAATTATTACTTGATCCAAGGTTTAGTAGTATAAAAATCTCGAATTGATTTCTTTCGGGCTTAACTAATGAGTGGCCCCAAAGGTGAATGATGTCAAACATTTGAACTACCGCTTATAAATGGCAAAATGTGTAGTTAAGCAATGCGAATGAAATTGTCCAAAGCGAAACATACCGCGTTAACGAAAGTTGACAATAATTCGACAGTAAATGTTTGCCCACGGTAAATATTTGTTCCGTGATTATGGGAACCACTAGCACTAAAGCAGCCAAGTAAATCAACCAACTCGGTTCTGGGTGGCCAAAATTATAAGCACAGCACGATGAAAGCGCCAAACGGACGTACGGCACTAACCTGCCCCAAAAATGCTGGTACATTTCGGCTGCGCAGGAAGCCAACCCAGTAAACAGTTTCCACGCTTTAGAAATCACACAAAAGGCACCGAAATCGACAGCAGTGTTTTCATCCGAAAGCTGCTCACTTGTTAGGTGTTGCCTGAAAAACCCGGTACACCGGGTAGCACGTGTCGACAGCGAAGGAATGAGTAAGGTCAAAGCTCGTGCCCGAAACGGTACCATCGAGGTGGCAAAAGGATCAAATTTCAAAGACCAACATCAACAACACCCTCGCCACCCTTGGATCCCGCCGTTGGTTTCCGAACCTTTTGACTGGTTTCACGCAATGCCACGGAGAGGTGGACCTTTTTCCGTGTTCTTCCTGGTTGCGTTGGGGTTTCCGGTTAGCGCTACGGACGACTTCGCAGTGTTGCTGTTCTGGAGAATTTTTTTGTTCTGCCGGAACATGCGTATGTAGCGGCAGTTTGCTTATCAGACGGCTTCTTTCGCTACCATCTCGAGTTGTGGCTAGAGCTATGTGGAACTGATTATTGCTCACTTTTTTTTGTTGGTACACACCTCTACTAACCAGCTGGATGAACATTCCTGGATGTTAGATGAATGAAACTCATGCAGGGTTTCAGCAGCGACGTGGTAAGGCTACAGGCCTACCGTCTTCCGTTTTTTTGTTGTTGCTCCTGTAAACGAGCGTAACAGGAGGAGATTTGATGGTCGTGCATGACACATATCGACCGATGTGTGGAATCGGGGATTCGTTTTTCATTTTGGCGTAAACACAACAGCACAACAAATCGTGCACCGGATGTCGGTGGTGGTTGGCGCCAGGACGTGAGCTGGATACACAAGACTTCACCTTCACCGGGCGTTATTAGGCAAACGTGTAGTGGCTGGGTTTGTACAGAACCATCGACGGGACCGACCGAGAGGTGATAGTGGATTTGTGTACGGTTCTTTAACGTTCAATAACGCACCGGGATTGTATGAGGAATGGAAGGGTTCTGCAGTACTGGGGAATGTCGGGAAATCTGATTAAACCGGCAACGACGGATCGATGGGGCGGTGATTTCAAACCACAACACAAAAGCAATGCAGTTCATACGATCGCTCATATCAGATGAATTTTGTTGTTGTTCTATATTGCTGCTCTGTTTTCTTATCAGTTGCAGAAAAGTTTTGTAGTTATTTGATAAAACAGAAGTTTGCAGGAAAGCAGTGCTGCGATTTAGTTAAGTATATTTGTTGTGCGGCTTGCATACTTTTGGGCTATATTTTGCTACGTCTTAATTTATTAAGCGCTGAATACATATTTTTGTGCTACCAAAATGCTCACACATGCAAGGCGCAATACTCGTTCATTTATAACAAACGACTTTTTGGTTAAGGAGAACATCCTTCTAGCAAGTCTTTTTGTTGATAAAGGATCTGCTATTACTAAACAGAGAGAAAGGGATTGTTGTACCAAATCTTCTCCGCTATTTTCCACCTATTAGCACATCAATGCAAAGTTTACTCACTTGTCTCATAATACTCGCTTCTCTTGTAATGATGAAATGATTAATTATGATGCGTGCAGTGTAATGAAGAGCCCATGCCAACAAGTCTCGGCTGTAATATGCCATCCCACGGAAGCCGTTTGAATTACGAAGCACACTCACGGCACGCCATCAGCCAGTAATCACGATGCTGCTGTTCTCGGTGTTGCATCGGACCGGTATCAACTTCTTACACTACACTTACTTTTATTAATTAAATTCACGTACGACGTTGACTAAAGTGTGCGGAACGCAACCACATCGTCGCGCCGTTTGGCGGGGATCTGTAACAATTCGTGTGAGTTGATGCGAACTTTGAACAGGTCCTTCAGAATGTCTCTTCGTTGGGGGTTGTTTGCGGTATCTATAAGTATGTTTTCGAGTTACATTTGAGAACACAGCAATGATGAAGTTTGACGTATGAAGAAAACTAGTTGGCTGCATGTTGAGCACCCAACCCGAACACGATCCTTTCCGGCCCAGCTCGAATGAATTATACGTCTGCCGGTACGGTCTCAGAAAGCTGAGACACCTTTCAAGCTACCGGAACAGCTCGAAGGCGAAAATTGTTCACGCAATCGACAGCGAGGAAACGTGGAGCACCCGCAAAACAAACACAAACGAACCGTACAATCTTCCGCGGCAGCCCTTTTACCCTGGAAGATGGCAACGAAGCGTGCCTTCCGTACATCCCGACTGTGTCCCGTCCTTTTCCTACGGTTGATGAACTTTCTCGTGCCAAATTTCTTTCCGTTTCCTTGCTCCTTTCGGACGTAGCGGATCGTAATAAAACCGGCCACCAAATGGTGCACTGAGCCACTCACCGGAAAGCAGGTGAAATCGCCCAGCGAGGTGCGGAAGTGTCGAAAGCGGTAACGCCATCTAGCGGGAATGGCATCGCAATTGAGTGGTCGCCGTAATGAAGTGAAGTCTTTGCGGGTCAGCTGAAGAAGAGGGGTCGTACGGGGAGAAGAAAATTATCTCACGTCCCGAAAAACTTCATCCCACACACCGTGAGACAGCCAGCGGAGAATGGTGAAGGGTGCCTTTCGTCTGTTGTGTTGGCTTCCAGCTTTCTACGGTTGTTCGTTGAGGTATTTCTTCCTTGCTACGGCGAAAGCAAATGGACACAGACGTCTTGGGGTTCGTACTGGACGGGCAAACGAAAAGATGAACGCTAATTGGAAATAACAAAGCCACAGTTAATAAAAACAACGGCCGTGTTCTTCCATCCGTGTCGAGGCATAACCGAGATGTTTGCAGGTGTATGGATGGCGGCTGAGGAGAAGGAGGAGGAAGAGGAAATGCTTGAAGTGTGCTCGAATTCCAGCAATCGTCCCTAAAACGGAAGTATCGTACCGGTGTTTGGCATCTGCTACTACCATCCTCCCCAACTCCCGTACAAGCATCCAGTAAAAGATGTGGTACGAATGATAATTTGATGCAGTTTGCGGTACCGGGATGCTTCCATGACCGTTCACCAGGAATGCCATGCCAGTTTCACCGGAAGGAAGTGGAAGGAAAAGTTTAGTCGAAGAACTCGCCCGCCTTCGGGGAAAGTTTTCGGTGCAAATTGAATTGGTCACCGGATGGCAGAGATGAAATGTGAAGCACGATAAGTTGTCGCCTGGGAAGGTAAGATGAGCCGGTCAGGTTGGTCGAAGCTAACTGCAGTAGTGTCTGGAAGATTTTTTCCCTATTGTTTCTTCAACAACCAATCGTTTGTGGGAGCATATTGTGTTGGAGTTGAAATGACCTTTCTTGCTTTTTCGTTATTAAATCATGGTTTGAATGATTATGCCAAGGAAGGAGTATAATTGAAATTGCCTCACAAAAAGCAACAGGTTAATAATTAACGATTTAATTTAAACGAATCCATTTCACCACAACGAATAGATGAAAATATGTGTTTCACAGCTCTCATTCTTCTACTCAGAAACGGTTCTGTCAATTTAATTTGACAGTTTACCACTAGCGCCATCTGACAGAAAATTTCAACATGCACGTACATTAAAGGCTCCTTAATGTATATGGCCAACCCTTTTAATTTAACACCACATTTCTCGAATTTCATTCATGTACAAACACACACGCCACCGCACGGTTACGATTTATGAACCCACATTTTAACGACCCCATCGTATGGTAATCATTTGCGCACATGTTACACACCATAACACCGTAGCCAATTATTTCAATTAGCCGTTGAAAAGAGAGGTGATCATAAATTTCAACCACCAACCCAACCGGACCACATACCACAGGGAGGAACGCAAAAGTGGCCATACCGTTGGCATCAATCTTCCCGCTTCCGGCACACGGATTGACTCGGGCAGGATTTACTTCGCCGGAAAGCGATCAATAATGTTGCTCGATGGTTGCGATTGATGGCATCCGGACGCATCGGTGCGTGTGGTTAGCGCAAACATTTACTGCGAGTGAACTATTCGTTACTGGTAGCAAAGTGCGTACGAGTGCCTCGAGACCAAGTGACTGCACTTCCGGTGCTAGCAAATGAAACCCTTCTACCGGTCGTGCTCAGTGTCAGCAAACAAACTGTCTAGCAAATAGCTGTTTAAACTTTCATTGTACAAACTCGTAGCAAATGCTAAAATCACTGCAAAATGCAGCAGCTACCGATACGGGTTTCTTGGGAGCTTTAAATTACGCTCGGTAAATAAAACCGTTCGTTATTCTTTATGTGTGTCCCTCTGAAACGACACGAAACACACAACACATGCTACCGGGATCATCAACGTGGTACGTGCTGCCGAGCCATGCAAATAGACATATTACGGGTGCATAAATTATGTAATGCGATTACTTTTATGATTATTTTTTGTATCATCATTACCACACGAATGGTACGGTGGAAAATCACACGTGAGAAGTGGTTCGATTGCCACTGGTCATGGTGGTGATGGGCACGAGAACTATGGGTGATGTATGATTTATACAGACGGATAATATTTAATAAAAATTCATAAAAATTTAAAACATTATCTTAAAGTATCGCTATGTTTTGTAACATTGATATGATATTAGAATGGCACATGGTAATAATAATTTTTTTTCCCTTCACTTGAAAAATAATAATAATTAGTGTGAAATGATAGGCGCCTCCATTGATTTCACTTTATTATTCACAGCTGCTCATGAGTATCACGAAGCTCTTCAAGATAATAATGTAATGCGGTTTGCATAGTATCAGGATAAAAAACAATGTATCTAATTTCAGCCAAATATTTTTTACTGCCGTTTTTGTACTTAATCTACTGAAAAAAGCTTAGTAACTCCTGTCTAACAAAAATTAAAATATTAAAAATCATTTCCATAAAATTTTGTTCTCTCGATCATAGTGCATCATTCGAGCGCTAAACAACGAAATGCAGAAGGTCGCTTTGGCACTGCTATGAATTTCTCAAACGTATCTATTGCCAACGAAAACCTCCTGCTAACAAACACTGCTCCCGACGCGATTCACGCTCTGGCAGAGGAATATTGAACGTGTTGTCCGGAGCATCATCATCATCATCATCGTGGTTGCACCATGAACGGGACACTTCCCGGCCCGTGGAGGGATCCAATTGTGGGTGATCAGTGTCACCGCTGCAATTTGAAGTTGGTACCGATTTGCATAACGATCCCACGCCCGCCAGCTACCAGCCAGCCAGACCGAGGCGAGCCACAACTTCGCTACCGCAACCAACGACACACAACTCAATAACGACGCCCCGTATACGCTGACGTGAGCTAGAAAATTTGACCAAATTTACCACCGACCTATGACGCCACTCGATGTTCCTGTGTTTCTTCCTGCTTTCGAGAGGGGTACGCTCGTCAGCGTGCGATGCGGTTTGGCTCTAGATGGCTTGCGTTCAGCCCTACGAACCATTTGAACGATGCACGAAGACACGTGTCGATGTGTCACTGGGACCTCGGTGAATTTTCGGTCCGTTTGATCGTTCCGTCCGGGTCGGTGAATCGTGTTTTGTTTGCCATCATTCATTTTGTGCCGCACGCTCTTCCTCAAGGCACCAAGACAGGGCTATCGGCTAGCTTTGCCAGTAATCCCGGTGATCGAATGTATCAAAATCTTGTGCCGTATTTTATTGACTATTGACATACTAACATAATAACGTTTACGATGATAAATTTACGAGCTACCAACCTCTAAACTGGGGAACCTTCCACCTTTCGTACACTGTCGAGCGAAACAGTACTAGCATGAGGCTTGGCAATGGGCCGGAAAATGGCCGTTCGAAAGCTAAAGTACGATGGAGCGGAAAATTATGACGACTACAATGACGTGTACCGTGTGGCATAGTGGCCGTGCTCAGCGGACAAACTAAATCGGGTGAACTCGAGCGAAAAACAAATGCCGACAGCGAAGACAAAGCACATGCAAAGGTGGAATGTGTACGGGCGAATCGTAAAAGGCGTATGAATAAATAATGCCAATCATCAACAACATCACGATCATCATCAGCGGTACGGTTGTTTCGGTACAGTGGTTAATGGTAAATGAGGAGAGCCTCTTTAGTTCGGACGACCCGCTCACGAATTGACACAAATTGTGCCGAAGGACATTTCATTCTGCTGCATCTTCTTCGTTGTGCGGTTGCTGCATTGATTTACCACAAGGTTAAAAGGGTCGGATCGAATTACTTAAAGGATTCGCAATGAATATGTAACACGAGGGAAAAATTGTAGGCAACAAGTGATGGCTTAAAAATGCGTTCGAATCCCAGCTAAAGTTGACCATGAGAATGCCAATCAGTAAGCATTGGCTGATGTAGTTCCCACTGTCTCTTGTAAAAACTTCTCCATCCCCAGCATGGAACCCAAAACGGAAGGTACGCGTAACGATATAACGACATATTTATTGATGGCATTGTTATAAAACGCACAAACAAGCATAAAGTAGCGTCCTTTTTCCATGGACGTATCAACGGTGAAAGTGAACGATCAGGATCGGGTGAAGCTGACTCTTTCATCCACCCAACAATCACGACTCAAGGCTTAACTTAAGCCAGATAAGATACGATTTCTTCCTACAGCACAGCCACTGTGTGGACCCGGTTCCATTCAACACAGTTGCCGAAGCGGCTGTGTTTCTCGTGTTTATTGCCGGCGTATGATTTATGCGAAAGTAAATGGGTGGCTTTATTTGCTCTGTTTAACCTTCCTTCACGCAAGCAACCGAACGCTCCGGTACCGCTCCAGTTTGGTCGCATTTTTATGGAGATGAAGCACTGCTCCAATCGAGACGCCATTGGCCATAAAATCGAGAATTGTGCCCAAAGTGGCCAAAAACAATCCCGGGAGAGGACGAAGTGCGGAAGCTACGGCATCCTTGTGCGAAGAATTCCTTCTCATGTCCTCAATATTTTCCTCACCGAAATGATTAATTTTGGAAGGAATGTTTGGTTCTCTTTCGGCCACCGAGTGCGATACTGCTGAGCAGCCTGGGCAGGAATGTTGATAGCGTGGCTTTGGTTTGCCTTTCCCTTTTGGCTATCTATTTTTCCACACTCCCTCACTGTGTACTTCAAACCACCAGCACACAGCAGTGCACTGTATTTTGGGAAGCTTTTGCCTATTATAGCCGCTAACGTCGACATGAAGATGACATGATTTAATGATAATTGAAGTCCATCGGAACGGTTCTTCTGAGACCCATAAAATCAGGAGGTGGGCAAGAGTTAATCTACCTAGCACTACGTGTGTGTTTGTTAGTGTGAACGATGCTTGAAGCAAGTTCCGAAAAGCAATGGAACGATATGAATAAACGAGTGAATGTTTGCATAAATGTATTCATAATAATGATGAAAAAGGGAATGATTCGGGTAAAACAGGGTAACTGGTATTGGTCACGATTACTGAGCTCAGGAAAATGGCCCAATTTTCGTTATGCAGAATTATAGCATTGGACTACAAATTGATTCTTTTGTATAGGTACTTTAGGTGTTGTTTGTTGCTGTTTGACCATTCGTGTGAAAAACGAGAACTTAGCTGCACTTCGAATATATCAACTGACATAACACGTGAATGAGGTCTGCCAATAACCTTAACAGATATTTAAACGTACTTAAACATAAGAATTACATAAACACCATCCATTGACAAATATTTCCAAAGAACTTCCTTAACTAAGGATTACACTAGGAGCTTTACTACTTATAAATACTGAATTCGAAAAAGGACTGCTCCTTTATTTGTTATCATTCTTAGTTCTCCGTTTTTGCCTATTTTCAAAGAGGAAAAATAGAAACCCTTCCAAAACGTTTCCGTATCAAGGTGTGATTAAATATCGAAGGAAGGACGTAAACACGACTTCTCAACCACAAATGGTCGTTTCGCGAAAGACGAGACAGCATATTTTCATCCCTTCAGTATGGGGTCACAAAACAAACTGACCACCGTATCCTTCAAGAGCGCTTCCCCGGTTTTAGTGGCGCTAACGATCTGCCGCACCAAAAGGGAACCAACCGTTCGTACAACGGATGGGTAGGAAATTCGCAATCGAACGAAAAAAAACGGTCCAGTTTGGTGTCAAGTGCAAATTGGTCGGAAGTGCTCGAGAAGCGGGCGTTGAGATGCGGTTCACCGGAAGGTAAATACACCCTGACCAGTAGCTGCAGCGTCCTCTGCTGGTGGTTGGTCCGATAGTAATGGGAGCCAATATGTTGGCACTGTGTGGGATGATACGTTCTACGAATGGCTTTCGAAAGATAGTCAACCATGATGGAAGTAGGTATGAATCCGGTAAAGCAATGAATGAATTTGTGTAAGTGCGCGTTCCTTTGTGTATACCGCACACTCCCACCGGGTATACCAGACACACTCACAAGTTCGGCGAGCATCAGCATGGTCGCACGGGACTTTGAACGTAGCCGTAGCCCGTTCCCGGGAAAGTTCAATTTTCACAGCAGAAGTAAACCACAATTATGTTACTTTGTGCATGTGTGCTTATGTTTGAGCATGGTTATGTGAATATGAAGCATCGACCCTTTTGTGGTGGAATTTCGGTTGATTAAGGATCGATTCACTTTCGGCAGGGTTTCGATTTTCTGAAATCGTTAGTTTCGTTTCCTGAAAGGCGGGTTTTACCTGCACGGTAGTTTTGGTTTACCAGTGGAAGCTATTCATTTTGCACCGGTACTCCGGTACCGGCGGACACGGCACGTCGCTGGAAGGGGGATTGCTTTTATTCAATGAGCTGCGGTATAAGGTGGTTTGCTTGGTGGAGGGTTTCAATTTTAATTTGAACTTTTGAGCTTCGATTGCAACGAGGCGAAGCTGAACAGATAAGTTTAGTTTAGTTACACTTCAGGTACGCTGAGGTGGGTTGAAAAGGGCAGATATAAGTCATTAAATTAATTTATAAACAAGCTCTCTGTTTCACAGCTTTGATTTTCCTAAATAAAGAAAGAGGCGCCTAAAGTTATGCAATCAGCTAAGCTCATATTTTACGTATTTCGTCGAAAGCATTCATATTTTCCGACATCAAGATAACAAAACAGATGTCTAACAAGGCGTGAAACCGTATTACACATACATCTTTCATACTTTCTTCGCAAGGACGAACCTTGTAAGGGTCGCATCGTGGCATTATGTATTTATCCACTCAACACACACTCCTCGTCCTTTTTTGTCGTCGTGTGGGCACAGCTTTCTCTCTTGAAGCCTGACAGTTGTAGCATAACGATTCCGGATGCTTGTTTCCGGATGGTAATGGTTTGGAAGAAAAACATTGTGAAGCTGTCGAAGCGAGCAGCTTCTGGTTGTTTAACAGATTAACTGAAGTGAGAAGGTAAACAGGTAGCGTTCCGCAAATTCAAACGTTCATACAGAAAGGGCACTTTTTGCGGATTGTGATGAATTTGTTTAGGGCTGATATAAATGATTAAATCACCCTAATACTACCTTGCTTATTGATGTGCTGGGAAGGAAGAGATAGTGTGTGTTATTAGAAAAATATGTTTGTGGTAGTTCATGAACATAACACATTCGTTCAAAGTAGCAGGATGAAGGAAGGAAGTCTTATTTGACAACGAAATATTTTCCCAACGCTTCACGCTCCAGCACCAGCTCACTTTACGTTAATTAATTATGACCGGGTGTGTCTGTATGGACGACAGATAAACATGAGTGTATCGTGTTTCCACCCGCAGCTGCCCTGAAAAGAAGCCACTGTGAGTGTTCAACCACAACCTGCCTTGGAGCCTTTCGGAACTTTAAGAAGCTTGTTGCAGCGCTGTGCGATCGTCTGCAGAGGGCAATGAGTGGGGTGGATTTCTCCAGGGCTAATGCATTTATTATTAATCTCATAAATCAAATTACGCTCAACCCTTGTAAGCTGGACCACAGCATGCGCCCTGGGGTTGGAAAACTTTCGTCAACTTGTTGTTGCTGTTGTTGCGGAATGAGTTGTTGACGTGCTGTCTGGCTGCTGAGACTCCCGGCGGGAGTAACAGCAGCGATGATGTTTGCCCTGGCAAGGTGTTTTCGCTTGTTTTGAACTTGCACTTTTGCAACGCAGAGCTTGCGGAAATGGATCTATTGTTTCCAGGCATATTGAATGTATATTATCCTTTATGTTGAACCACAGGAAAGTGCTTCAGGATGTATTCACAACAAAAATGAAATGAAACGAATGCCATTTCCAACCTTTACATTGTAATCTGCACGAAACCAGGACAGCACACCGAACCAGATGATGGTCTCATCAAATTAAAGACGTCAATATGCTGATCCGGGCTGGTACAACAGAAAAAAACACCCCAACCGAACGCAGTCTAACGCAGCGAAGAACTTCATACTTCGTGACCGCACTTCTTGGTAATGTGATTAATTAGTGCCGCTTCCAGTCGGATGAAAACTTATGTCCGGCTCATCTTCATCTGGTGTCTAGGGCTGGCGTGCAGTAGCACCAGCTGTCGTTACACTGTTACATCCTCCGTGGTCTGTGGAAACTTTCGGCCGACCTTTCGAGAAATTTACCGACGAACGAAAAAAATACACTGTACATCAAATGCGAAAACAATACAGCAGACATTTACTTCGCTAAACGAACGGAGTTCGCTGGACCAGACTTTTCCCCTTGAGGGGTGAGGTAAAATTTGGGAGTGAAAAGTTGTGGTTTGCTCTCTGTTTCAAGGGCTGATAAATTAGTTTATTTTTTATTTTTCAACTAATTGATGGATAATTGGCCAGTTTTACGTTGTTAGCTAAACAACGGGATCTAGGTGTCTGCGAAATGCAACTTGTTAGAACAGTTTAATTAAAATTTCATAAGTAGAACTTAATTATCCATTACAAAAGGATAAAAAAAACATGTATTTAGTTGAGGTTATTTTTTGTGTCCGCAAGAAATCAAGAAACGAAAATTTTGACAATTTAATAAACTTAGCTTAAAATAATATTCGTGAAACAATTGTTCAAAGATTGTTTTGAGCTGAATGAAAAACTTTTTAGTCAGTAACAGCAAGCTGATGTGTTGGGAAACTTGTGCATAAAGCTGATAAAACTACTCCAACTTGAATGTAACAACGCACAAATGCATTCTTCGAAGCACACGAAGTAAAAGACATTACAATGAAATGGCTCATTTTCTGGACAGTAAATGATGCAGTTTGCAAGTGTAAGTAGCATTCTTCATACACAAAGAAACAAGCACAACAAAAATAAACAAAAAGAAAAGAAAAGATCTCGTTTCCTTACGTGACAAAACATAACAAACTAACCATTCCATCAACACCGTCAAGTTGCGCTTGCCTTAGCATGAAGCGACATGAAATGATAACGCCGCACGTTGTCACACTCGTCCCGAGCAACTTTTGCTCGAAAGGGAGGAATACAGCAATGCCGTCGCTGTAAAGTTGTGCGAATAAAAAAATTGAGAAGACGAAGAAATGGAAGTAACCCTCCGTGGGAATGTGGTGCAAAGTAGTCGAGAACTGCAAATTAACGATTTTCCGAGCGAAAGTTAAATTAAAGTGACATTCAAAGGAGCACCGACAGGGAAGGATCGGTTTGCACGGTTTGGCGAGAAGTTATCGGAGCACGAAATATGTTTCATTTCGTATCAAGAGCAAGCGTGAAAAGAAGCTCTTTATTAGCATATGGTTGGAGTTTTGGATGAATTTTAAAGCGAAATATTAAAGTTTAGCAGATAAGAGCTTTTTTAGAAAAAACAAATAAATGTCTTATTGTAAAAGTATAATATTTTAATCACTCAAGAATCGTTATACTCCAGGATGGAAAACTTTTCCCTCCCACTACAATTTTTTTCTGTGCAAGATCCAAGTGCAAAAAGTTCTCTCTTCTGGCATCTGTTCCGGATGGTTCAAGGTAAGATGACCACCATCGTATCGACGGAATGAGCTAACATCTTCACGACGATCGTTATGTATTCCGTTCGAAATTGATGCGTTTGCTTCGCGAGATATGGTTGAGTTGTTTTTCTTTTCAATCGTTTCTTAATATCTTAAAAACTGATTGCATTTTATCTTACCGTCCACCACAAAAGGAAAAACAAAAACGGAATGGGGGGAAAACACTTGAGATACGCTGTTGGAATACTTGGCCAAGCTGTGCGGAAGATTCATTTCACAGTCCAGCAAGTGTTTATTGCACGAACGGAAACCGGATCGAAGAGGGTGCCGAACTAATTACTTAATGGTAAAACATGCTGAGGCGGCATTTGCATTCTACATTAAAAGGCGCGATTAAAGCGCGCTGAGACAAAACTTAATGAGCCATGGTGATTTTAGCTCGCTATTGGTATGCTTGTTTTTTTCATCCTCCGCTGGTTTAATGTTCCATTTGCTGCTGGATCAGCCATTGCAGTTGCGATGGTGTGCATTTGTGATGTAATCGAATATTTGCGTTCGGGAAGTATGCAATTAAAAGTGTAATCTCTATGGCAAAATATTCTGTTCTTTTGATTTGTTCGGTACTTTGATGGAATTAAATAAAATTGTTCGTTTTCTATACAAACGAGTAATGAGCATTCACAAAATGTGTACCATTTTGAATTGGAATTATTCACTAATTATTGACGTAATATATGCAGTGAACAAGTAATGGTTCTTATTTGTTCACGAGACACAATGGTGTAACGAAATCTTTTCCCTCAGTGCAATATGGCGTTAGTTGCCACAGTATGGATAATGAGGCCATTTTGCTGGTAAAAATAGTTTCATCACGTCGCACTCTATTCGCTTTCACTGGTGTTTTCATTTTTGTACATACAGGGATACTATAGTACAAAAGATAGTACAGAAGCCGGAGAAGAGTATGGAGAATTTTCGTTTGATGCATTGTAATACTTGCTGCTGGTTACGACAAAGGGTGTGCTATGAAGCTAAGAACAGAAATAATATGTGTCCTCTTCTTCTCATAACTTCTTCCTGCATCATATGCGGTTGTTTAAGCGCAAGGTGGTGGAGTCGACATGTTGTTGCGTTTCATTATAGCACATGCCATGTTATCTATCCGCAAACACTCACGTGCCTGCGACAGTCTAGACAGATGGTAGTTTGTTTGATTAATTACTTTGAGAGTAATTTGAACGGCCGTCACTAAAGAAACCCTGATTAATTGTGTATTTGGTGTACAAAACAAGACACAATTTGTCAACTCAGCATAATTTCCAATCTACCTGAATGCACGCGCCAGAAGGTTTGCACTTTCACCTTTTTTAATGGCAAAACTGTTTATGTAACATTTTAAACTTTATTTAGACAATCTATAGAACGTTATTGTGTTGTTATAACATTGTAAAGCAAACAGCGTACAATATCAAGAAAAAAATGACGAAACGTTACTCCTGGTTAATAAAAAGAATAAGCAAACGGATTGCACACTTTCAGGCTTTTGCATCAATAAAATTTCTAGTTTCTGTTGATTTATTTTTATTAAATTCTAAATCATATGTTTGGCTCTAAATCGTATGTTTTGAGTAAACAAACAATTTACACACATTTTAAAATAATCATAACGTATCTAAGAATACTGTACGTGGCTATCAGATGCATCAGATGCATTCTTTATCCTCATGGAGACTGTTGTTGATGCAACAAGGAATCAGACAAAAAATCCAATACCCTAGTTCTCTGATCAAACATCCGATTTGCAGGTGCACAGAGCTCTCTCTCGGGAAAAACGATCCCTCCAATGGATAGTGAGCAAGTTTGAAACAACACTGAAATGTGTTCCTCCGTATAGCCGTGTTGCCAGTCCGAAACATAGCTGGGAGGTGTTAGAAAGTTAAACGAAAGGGGCGGGAGAAAAAACAGTACACCATGTTTCTGTTCAATTTCACTCGGTAATAAAATGATTTCTATGCTAATTTTTTTTGTTTCCTTCAACCTACACCTTCCCCATGTTTCCATTCAGCCAGATCGAAAGGCGGATGGTTGTTTTGGCGAATGCACTCACCAACGCCATGCATACCGATGACCGGTGGGATCGAATCGAATGCAGCAAAACAGACATTCCGGCACTGGGTCCGGTGCCAGAACAATATTCCTGGGGATTGCCTGTGTGCATGTGTGTGTGTGTGTGTGTGTGTGTGTGTGAAGGTGAGAAAGAACAACTGCATCCAATTTGGTTTGCATCTCCGTATGCAATCATGGCTTTTACCGCTCTCGCAGTAATGTGTGCACATGCATGCACAGCATTGTGTGCTTTTGTTGCACCGGACCACCTACGATGCTGCAACTTAATTTGGTAGCGTGCTCGAAATGTGTGCACAGTGTTTCAACATTTTCCCAACCAGGTCGATAACTCACGGGTTATTTTATTTCGATTAACAAATGAACCGACCGATTGTCAGTTTGAATTCTCGTTCCACCCGGCCCGGTGACCTGGCGCCAACCCACCACGGTACAGATCATCAGCCGGCTCATTGATGTGCTAATGAGATTAACATGCTAAATCCCGTTGCTAATCTCTCTATCTATCGCACGCTCTGGAGCTGTTGATGTGGAAGGATGATAATTGGATAAAAATTGCTGCACAATTCACAGCATAAAAATAGGACATTAATTTTACGTAGAAAAGGAGGCGAATCTCTGCCAATTGCACGTAGAGAAAATGGAGAGAATTAGTTCATTAGTTGCTTAACTAGAAATGAAATACCTTTAAATTATTTTTGAACATTCGGGCATTTATTAATAAAACCGTAGTACGTAAATGATAAAAAGGATTTCAAATTCTTTAAAAAATAAATAATAAACACCCTCTTCTCGTGCAATAATTGATTAATAACAATAGTTTACTAAAATAACATTATGCTGCATTGTGCAAGACACAGTCTCCCTGCAATGCTAATCCATTCAAATGCACTTATCCTACATGCATTTATTTGTCATTTTCATCACCAAAAGCTGCCCGCCGGTCCGACAATCAGGTTAGACACTCGTGCAGACCGATCATCGTATAAACATGCACAACATCAACGGCCATTCTTTCCCCGGCCGAACACCCGCTGTACGCAGCTACTCATTCTAATTTACCGATTTTCAGCATAGATTAGCCGAATGAATAAGAAATGAAATCAGCAAATCGACAGAACAAACAACCGATGTCGGACCCGAGCGAAAGCAAGCAGGTGGAAGAAAAAAAACCCCACCCCGTACAAACAACGACAAACTCGCCAACATGACATCCCCATCCCGGCTTTCTTCCACCCCACCTCCGGTACAGAAAGGTTCTACCTTGAGGCTATTGAGTATTGTGAGCTTTTCCGTTCATTTCTAGCTCAAAAATATACACACACGAAGCGGAAGTGGACTATGGTTCGCAGAAAGGTCGGTCCTAAATATGGCGGACGAGCGAGCGAAAGAGAGGGAGAGGGAGACGAAAAAAAGGAAGAATTAAATAAATAAATAAATGTGCTGAATAAATGAATGGGACTGTTTATTTTCGTGCTAATTATGCTGAGCCACTCGCATGGCAACCGCCGACCCACACTCCCAAACCCAACCCGCCCGTAATCGGTGGTGCATAATTTTACCTGTCCCTATTGTGGAATCTGATATTTTCGCTGGACGGGGCCGCGTTGGCAGAGAGGATGGAAAGGAATTTAGGATCTGCATACGCAGTTCTCGTTGCCCCCCCAAAATCTACCCCAAATGCTAACCAATCGCCCACTAGAAATGCTAGATTAAATCTATTTGTTAATCTAAAGTGAACAGTTGATTATGGTACATTTACTAATCGGCACGGTACACACTCCAACAAGATCGAGCCGATCGATTATACGTGTTCGTTGAATGCTGGGGTATGTTTGGTCCATTGCTTCCGGGAAGGGAAATTGGAAGGCCAAAAAGAAGAAAAAAAAAACAATGTTGCCTGCCATATTCTGCGTTGGAGCGTTCCTTTCGCTACCTACGCGCAAAAGAAAATGCTCTATTTCCTCGGTAATTTTCTTACTACTTGCTGGAGCGCGGCTAGAGTGGTCGCTAATCGATGGCGTACATTAAAGTAATATGTTCCATCGAAGACGAACGACGTGCTGTCGGGCAGGCTTCCGGTCGGACGGTCCGGAAATGGTGTAAGATTTTATTCTTCTTTCGTTAAGCTGCTGGAAATTGCCACCGTGGTAGGCAGTCAGCGCCATGGCTGGGTCGCTAATGGTGAAAATTGACTGAGCGCATACGATAGTGTAGCAGTGATTAATGTAGAACCCTACCGTGATCAAGATGTTTGGTAAGAAATTAGTTGATTGTTTGCTGAATATATTCTCATGAATTGGATGCTATACCAAACGAAAACTAATATATAGAAATTAATATAGTAATTTTTTTTAAAGAAGATGACTAAAAAGGGGTAATTTAGTAAACGAATTGAAGCAGTTACTTGTCGTTAGTAGCATCAGTTTTACAATTCTACAGCATTTCGCCTTAAAGTATGCAATAAGTACTACAAATTATCCTTACATATTTTATCCCTGGGACAAACATAATATGATGATTTTATGAATGATACACTTTTTATTATACTGGTACAATTCTTCAGCTAGAATAAATCCCTGTTTATGAAAAAGTGTTCAATGCCTATGTTCAATTCCCAGGCTGATTTAGCTGGAAGGGGTTGTATTTTTCCAGATAAAGATTACCCCAGAAATTTGACTTTGTTTGGCTGGACAGCGTGGTAAAGTACAAAAGAATATAAATTTGTTTTGATTTTGTCGATACACAACGCATTTAGGACATTCACACGATAGACACACCTTCTTTAAATTAAAGGTGGAAAACCTCCCTTAAACAACGCGCAATGTCCGGCCGCAGAAGGATAGTGAAAAGCAAAAACTGGTAATTAAAAATTTTAATCATGCATAAGCTTCATATGGCTTCTCTGCTGTCCCGAACGTCCCAGTGCTGTGTAGCTACTATTACTTCTGCTACTACGTTTCCTATGCGTTCATGCATTTCATTCGCTTTTTTTTTCCTTACCAGACTATCTCTACACACACTATACATGTTGAAACGCAAAAAAAGGAACTACCATCAGAAAACTATCCCAGAGTCCCTGGGTGATCCCGAGCGTCAGAGGCCGTTGCTTTAATCTTTTCTCTTTACATACCCTCAGTTCCAGTTTTCGATTCCGAATCGACCAGTATAGGGAGGGAGTGGGAGAGGGATGGAGGGGTTACCTTTTCCAGAACCATCGCATCCTGGCGCCATACCGAAACAAGAGAATTGTACTTTCATCCTACGCGGCAGGCGCGCGACACCAGCTACCGAAACGTTGATTGCACTCATTTACAGCTGGAAAGCTATAATTATCACAACAACATCAAAACAACACCGACGTCAACTGGCGACCGCCTCCCGATAGCTCGGAGCGTAATCATCCTTCATTACCAACTCCCCACACTCCCTGGGCTAGTAAACTCGAAAGGAACAGCAGTTGGTCGTCTTCTCCCGGTCGCTTTGGCTCGCATTACACCCCAGCTGGCTGACTGGTCTTTATCCGTCGTTTCGTTACCGTCGTCCTGTGGGAAGCGCTTTTCCCACCTAGAACCGTGTACATTCTGGTGGCTGTTGCGGGTTTTACACATTTTTCACACTGCGCTACAGGTGTGTGCGAGACGGTTGTACGCTTCGTGACTAATTTGTACCGCAAAGCACTGACGAATGAATTGGAAACGGTGTGACAGGCGCTGGAGGTCAGAATTCCGGTGCTGTTAGTGTCTCTCGACGAGTGTGTAGCAGACACTCCGTGCGAAGTGGCACAGACTGCATCCCGAGTTGTCGACGAACACGATGACGGGCGATGAGGGCGCGTTGAATGTGTCCCCAAGCTATAACGAGGAAGACATTCCATAACCGTACCATCGTATCGTTTTACGACCCAGTCCCGGATGTATCACAATACGGACGTTACCTTCTTTGCATAAGTTTTGTGGACGTTTTTTTCTTTTCCATTTTTATCGTCCAACAGAAAAGCGGAATCTCGTTTACGTTTGCATATCAAAGCTGTTGCATACCATAGTATTGTTTTGTAAGCTAGATCGTCCCCGCCGGAGTTTACAAATCATAACATATTTAGAATATCAAGAACTTTGTAACAGCTTCGATACAGCGATACAGCATACGATCAGTATTTTACGTGCGTCAGTAACACAAACGTTCGTGTTGACAGATCGTTTCTGACATCCAGTATCTGTCATTTGAATCTTAGTGACCACAAAAGGAGGAGCCATCTGCATCAACTGCGTGGAAGCTTTTTATAGTACAACTCCTCTGCGGGATTGTTGTAATGCGGCATGTAAACCTTTCACCACCTAACCGGATCTGTAGAAACCAAACATGCTTATCACATTTCTCATCGCTCGGTTACACCCGGAGTAAGTGGCGATGATTTACCACGGAAGGTGTTGCGTTGATGTATGTACTGCGCGTGGATACCGCAATTCGTTTCGCTTCCACAAGCTTAACCAACCGAGACAACCGGCACTCGTACGTACCTTTTTTTTTCATCCCCCGGGCCTGTGCGGGTTTTCTCTACCCATGACATCCCCGGAGTCGGTGTGTAAATATGCATTTGCCGGAAATTCGAGAAGCATGACCATAAATTACTTTTCTCAGGAGGGTAGAACCCCGACCGTTCGTTGAAAGTCCAGCAGGACACTAACGGACAGTGTCATCGAAGTCAACGCTTCCCGCCGAGGTTGCCCTTTTGTGCTTTTTTCATTGTCACTTGCACATCCGCCGGGAAGGTGCCAGCGGTTGAACCGCTATCATCGTCATTTGTGGTGGACCGTGGCAGATTATTAATATCGGGATTCTTTTGCATCCGTGTGCAGATAAACTGGTGAAGAGGCGAGAAAAAATCTCACTTTTCCCTGTGATTTAGAACACGAGCAGCCATGGGTGATGATGGTTTGTGGAAAACTTGCCACTTAAATTGAACACAAAAAAAGGTTCATGCCATTAGCACAGTTCGGAAAGAGACAAAATGGTGCAGTCGGTGGGAGATAATTAACATTAAAAAATGGAATCACTTGCCAGGGCTGGGGACTCAAGTTCTGTGTGTTCTGATTTCTCCTGAGGATGAGGTTATGTAGTAGATAAAAGGATTAAATCGCATGAGAGTTTAATGCTGTGTAGATATTTGTAATATAATTAATCTACTTATTATTTAACAAAAGATTGGATTTTAATACAAAACAGAGATGTTGGCTTCATCAAATCTCCCCGATCGATTATCCTTTAACGCTGATTTTAGGCTTTCATAAACATGCATAACATCATCGGCATCTTTTCATCTCCGTAAACCTTAATCTTATCAATCAAGTTTGTGAAATGATACGCCTAAGCCATCAAAACATCCCTCCATTTTGTGCTGATGAATGCATTTCCGGCTATCCTTTAAGCGTTTCGTCCTGGGGTACGGTGACATGCTCCGCATACGGTAACACACTCAAAGAAAGGAGAATTCAATTTAAGGTCTCCACAGGAGTGACCCACCCAACCATTCGCCAAGCGGGTCGCTGATGTCCTGGGGTGAAAGTGAAAGTCAATCTTTACGGTTCCCTTTTCACGAAAATCTGAGGATGCTGATCCGTTCGGCTAGGTGGTATGGAATTATGGTCTCTTCTGTTGGGCGAAGGATACACTCAAGCGGTTGAGTCGTTTGGTAGTATTCGTATCGCTGTCGATGATTGGATCTCTCTTCCATCCAATGTCCATCGCGATGAAAGTGAAGTGAGTAGAATTCATGTAAAACGAACGAACACGCAGGCACATGTAACCCGATCAAGGATTCATGAATTCTTGGAAGCCTACCGTCGAACCACATGCAAATAAATCGGCTTTCCTTCGTTTGGATGCACGAAAGCGAAGGCTAACCAATGTGCTACAGGGATGTACTAAAAACGGCGTGTCGATTGTCCCTTCTACCGAACGAATAACGATATCCCCAACCCAAAAAAATGGCAGAAGAAAACATCTTAATCGTGGCGTGGGGCTCCGGGAGGTTGAGTTGAATCGTTGTACATGCCAACTGTTGACTGCATGGAACGACCATGTCTGAAGCCCGACGGGATGTATCTGGTTGGGGGTTATTTTTGTCTTTTTTTCCCCCTTTCGGCAAGGGAAATCAGCAGAAAAGCCATCACGGCAGCACGGAGATCTGAGTGAAAGTGGCATCTGCGTCTCGAAGGACCTGCCGTCCGTTCGGTTCGGCATGGCGTCGAAGCTTTTGCAGCTCGCTGAACGCTGACGGTATGCAATCATAATTTCCATCCCATTTCGGCTTAACGTGACACGTTTGACGGACATCGATTCGATGGGACACATTGGCTTGCGGTTGTTTGCCTGTCTGCTGACTCATGCGGCTTTGGAGTTGCTTTCACTCACCGGGAAACGGAACGGAAGGGAGTAAATCGGTTCGTAAATTATAAACGCGGAATGGTGTGTTTTTCCCCTCTGCCATACATATATCTTCGCCTTCCCAACTATGTGCCATCTGTTGACGCGTCGTCCCGTCGGATTTGAAGGCTTCAATTCAAATTCAAATGCAATCAAACCATCGCAATCTTATCCTCTGGATCTAACATGTTGCTGATGTGAGGATGAACAGATAACACAAAAACTGCTTACTAAGCGTGGTTTAGTGTGTGTGGGGGTGGAAAAATCTGACGTCGAGTTTAAAAAAAAGATTTCTTTTATGTTTGAAATTGGCAAAATTATCATATTGGCTTTCAAAGTAGCAAAGTGTTTAGATTAAAAAGAATTTAGATACAATACGCCTAAAGGTATCCAATATTGTAACCAATATTTTATCACTAATGGGTTGATGTGCCAACGATTAACCTGTGATATATTTTGAACAAATGTTTTTTACTTGCTCATATACAAAACAAGTTTTTCTAATAAGTGTATTTGCCTCAAAAGCTCTAAAATGAACTAATGTTAAAGTTTTTATTACTGGTTACTGGTTTATGGCAAGGCACCTGGGAAACCATTGAAATACATTAATTATACTAATGTTTTTCGTTTTAGAGTTGCTTAGCCTTTTATCAGAATTTCGCATCTCTTTAATCGGAAAGCCCATTAATTACCTTCCTAAGTTTGGTTTGTCAATACTCCACTAATTTTCCTACCGACACTTACTCGTTCGTTGCCGTTGCCCGGTCGCTTAATTACCGCACACAAATGCGAACAATCTCAACATCCTGTCAAGGGCAGCAGCTAAGTATTATTTAAGCTGTCTTAACATAGCCAACCGTTGCTGGTTTGGCCGGAAAATGTACGTCCGAAAGCTTCAGCGCTTGTTAGTGGGATTGCACTGTGCGCTGTCAAGTGCTGTTCATCTCGATTGTTCGTTCGTGTTGTGCTCGCTCTTCAATAACAATTTCTCCATCGCATTGGAGTGGTTAAAAATGTGGCCATCGAAAGCACCGATCCCAAGCAGCTTGGTGAAGAAACGATGTGAAATATCAATGTTGCTCTCTTCAACAAAACAAAACAAAATAACCAGAACCTTTCGGGCACGTAATCAAACGAGAAATCCCTGAACGTAATCCCACTGATCCTACCTTATCATTGGCATAAATTATGCACAATTTCTTGACTTTCATACACCGAGCGGTGTGTACTTGCTTTCTTTTACTCGCTTAACCGAAACCACCGAACCTCCGTAAAGCAAGGCGTGATTTTTCCGAAGGATATTGTGGAAGTACAACAAAAAAAAGCCCCCACAGAAACCATCGGCATGATCCGCAAACGAGCTACTTGATGGCATCGCGGTGTTAAATGAGCGGGCTTAGGAAAATCTTAATATCTACCAAAAATTTATGAAAATGAACAATCCATTTAATACACCGTTCCGTTCATTCCGCACAAACGAGTGCTTGGAAGTATTTTTAGTCCTTTGTTTCTCTTTTTTCCCCCGGTTTCAGATATTTTTCCCAACGACATCACTTCCCTGTGGGCTTTTTCCTGGGGGCTGGTCTTGTGTTCTTTTCACCAGTCGGTGAAGAGAAAAACTGTCCACAAATAATGCTGTTGCTTAGTAGGCCGCCTGGTTACAGGATGCCTTCGTTAGTTTCGTGCTTTTTTGGAATGTTTTTCCCCAATCTTGCAGTAAGTGTGTGTGTGTGCTTTTTCTCTTCTCGCCAACATTTTCCTCATGTTGCACAGCTATTTCCGTTTCATCGCGCTGAAAAGCGACGCTTCGCGTCAAACAATAGCAGTGAGCGACGATAAAGCCATGTGCCATGGTAAGAATGGGAAAAACTGTAATTCGGTGGCAGAAATAGAAGCGCACGCTGAAGGAAAATGGTTGGAAAATGAAAAACCTGTCTTAGACACCGGAAATCTCATCCTACCACATCGGTCGGTTCGAATTGTGAGGCACAAAATATGAACTCCTTCGCATGGCCGAAACGACAAGGCAGAGCCTCGCGGACACAGATTCCTTTGTCGTGCACATTACTATTTTTTCCTCCTTCTTCTGTTGCTTCACATTCTCTTTAGGGGTAGAATATTCCGGGGCTCTATTTTCTGCTCCCGGAATGTGAAAAGCGAATCATAAGCCTTTTTAAGCGTGCCAAGGAAAATCGTTCCCGAAGCCGTTTGGGCGAACATTTCGGTACACCCGGAAGTGTCGAGCTGATGAAAGACAAGCCCTGAAGAACCCGAACCCGTACGGCTTCGTGCTGCCGTTAGTGCAACGGACGAAAAAACGTGGAAAGTATGCAAAAGAAAATCAGAACGAACCGCGAAGAAATCATCCCGCTCTGTCGCTCGAGCAGGGATGGTGGACGGGCCCATGGAAATTCAAATAAAATTCTCAGCAAATGATTAATGCGCGCTCTACCGCGCACCACTCCCACCCGAAGCGTTCGGTTATTTAATAATGCTGAATTTTCATTCTGCCAAGATGGCAAAATGATTTATTAAATTTTTCGTTCCCGACCCACCCCCTGCCCTACTCTGCGTACCCCGTTCGTCTGTTTTGCGATGTGGGCGAAGGTAGGTATTCAATGACATCATTCTTTTCTGATGGCAAGGACGCAGACGACTACAACTACGACGTTGTAGATGTGGAAGGCACTCAATGAATCCGTCGGAGAACGGTGGCAAGAAGTCAAGCGACCGAAAAGTGAGCGAAGAAAAAGGGCTAGCTATGAATGAGTTGGAACCACACTCCACCGGCAGGATTGATGTTGGACACCCTGCTGGGTTGATAAACTTACGCAAGGAAAGAGCAGTCCGGAAAGCGCCACATGACGCACAATCGGATTGGAGTGAAGACCAATCCTAGGCTCCTGGAGGAACACTTGAACCGATCTTGGACAGTGGACGGATGGAGGGAAATTTCATTCCCACAAGAACTTTCGACAGGTCCGTCAGGTGACATATCGAGTTTGTTCGGAAGCAGGTGCGATTTGGTGAAGAGTTAAGTCGATGAAAATTAAGACAGATTTCTTCCTGTGTATAAGCAGCAGGGCTAACTCCCTTTAGCACGTCGTTTAATTTAAATTGTCTGACGTTAGGCTTAAATTGAGAGAATTAATTTGAGCTTAGAGTGAAGATGGACTTATTAGCAGACACAACAACCGCTATAAGTTGTGTGAATTAGTTTATTATAGCCATTAACTTATTATAGCAACTAACTAATAAGGATGCATGTTATAAGAATAATACTTTGTTAAATTTGCTCAAACTGATGACGGCTCTAGGAAGTCCTGCTGGCAAACCATTCATTGACAGCAACAAGGAAACGATCCTGTCCATCAGAACCCGTTCGGAAAATAAACTTGTAAGAAAGCAGCTACAAACACACCTACCCAATTGTTGCTTTCTTCGGAGCAAAATATCTGCCTTCTCACCACAACGAAAGGCTCACCGACACCGAGACGATTTGATCCCTGTTGAGCCGTGAATGAAAGTTCCGTTTCGCGCATCCCTTTCCCCGGTTTTCGATCCTTTCCCGGGTTTCAATCACCGACCAGCGACCAAACATTCGTTTGCTCCGCTTTCTTACTCTTCTACATGTTGTGCTACACGGTTCAGCGGTTGGTGGGCACATTGACACCCGGGTGAATTGGAAAGACCAGCAAAAGGGCAGCCGGTTGCGAAGGAGCAGCTGCGGTCGTGCCGCATCCGGAAGCACGGAACGAGTGGTTAAGGTTTGCTTTCCGTTTTTCCGAAATGACGAGAAAAACCGCAAGATGCAAGATGGCCTGGGTCCTGGTTCGGGTGGAAGCAGCTGCGGCAGAGATCCGGTTTCCTCTGCTGAAAGCTTAGACGCTTGTTCATTTTATCGGCAGCCGGGATTAACTTGTTGCAATGCCGATCGGGAAAGGATTACATCAATTGAGTGTAATATTGTTAACGTTTTTATTTATAGATCATGAATGGAGCAATAGTAGGTTTATTTACACTACGTATTAGCGCATTATGAAATTGGATGTTTAAAAAGGACTTAAAATAAGAAAAAACACATGAATTGCATACTTTGGGGAGTCAATCAATATGAACGCCCAAATGTATGCCCTATATTTTTATTTTTTGAACAGTACAGCTTTAAAAATCATAAATATCAAAAGAATGAAAAGTGTTAAGTAGCTATGGGTAAACATTTCAACTCAATCAGTTGACCTGAACAGAAAAGGGACACTTTATAGTTTAAAGCTCCCAACACAGATTACGGTCCAAGATGTACACCAAATGGTTTAAAACTGCAAACCTGATCGCATCGAATCATTTCCTGCTCATTTCCATTTTATGTTTATTTATGATACAGCTGCACAAGGGGACCTGAGTAGTAAATAATTCACCGGAACCATGGGGTTACCCAGCGGCTACTGATTCATGTATTTTTTTCGGTTGTTGGTAAAATCAATCAACCAAAGCCAACCGAAAAAAAACACCTTTCGCATTGATCCCCTGCTCGCCGATTCCATTGACATTCACAGCCCGAATATCGAAAGTCGATCAGTTTGTGTGCACTTTCCGGCTCGATGCCGACCAAGTGGGAATGAAGATGAATTCGTATGCTGGTGACGTGATCGCCGGTGCCACGTTTTCTGTTTCGCTACAGTCGAATAAACAGCACGAGCACAAACCCCTCTCCGCCTGTGACAAGAAGGATTTGCCGTGATGCCTTTGGTTTATCGCGCTCTTTCTACATTCCTGAAGCATCGGCGACAACACTTGCTGGGTCGCTTTCTTATCAATCGCTTCGTCCATTCTCTATTCTGGAGGATCCACTCGGAACTAAAAGGATACAAATGGGGCCACTGATTGTAGCTCGGGTTGGGAAACTGTTGTGAGCCCGGAGCGGGAGGTTTTTCTTTCTCACTTTCTCTGTGGCATGTTGCTTTGTCGGCACGTTCACGAACACGTTTCATTGACATTCCGACACGATGCTCCAACATCGAGCCAATTGGTGGACAAAGAAGATGGAAGTGGAGGGAAGAATCTGAGGTTGAAGTAAAGCTGCAATGCTATGGGTTGACGTTGTGGAAAACTATGCCGATAACATGCCAAACTACAGGCGTTTTTAGAGTATGACAAGGGGGCAAGACGGAAGTCTGGGCTGGGTGTGGATTTAGTTTGAGAAAATTCCTGAACCGGAAACGGGAAACGGAAATCTGTCGGTAAGTGTGCAATTGACGTGGGAGGATTACTTTTTTTATTAGTGACATCTGGTGAAGAATTTTTGTTTAGCGTTTCTGTTTTAAACTAAAGGCGTTAGGACACTGATGGTTTAAAGCTTACTTTTGTGAAATAGTTATGGCTTTAAACTAAAACATGATTCTTTTCTTTATTATAAAAGGTTTTTTCTATAAAGTTTTTTATTTCATGAAACCACTTTTCAAATTAAAAAGTCTCTTAAACATTTTTCCAATCTTTCGCGTCCAATTTTTTTCCTTCCCCACAGTCCAATTGGCTGTGTGTTTTGGTTTTAAAAAGCATCCTTCCCAAAATCAACAACCATTCTATTAAACGGCTCGTATCGAATGTGAAGACACTCTACAATTGGAGTGTCTCTTCTAGTGAAAGTCTCTTCACAACCGACTTCCGAGTGGTCCTTAGCGTCGATTGAATTTCCTTCTTCTAGCACCATCATATTCCGTGGTGCGGTTTGCTTTTCTTGCGCATCTTGGCGCCACTCGTTACGAAAAGGGAACGTTTCTAGTCAAAACCACACTCAATTCGACGGAAGGCTAGAAGGAATGGGCTTACTCCGACAGTATTTCATTATTTCCATTCAATAATTCGCTCGTGTCGATAAATCTTAACTTGATGATAAAAGTCGGAAGTAAAGGAAAGTTCGGCGCGATGGTTATCGATTTCGGTTACGGGATTTATTTGTAAATTTATATTCCACGAATCGGGGAGTGACACTTTTTGCTATCGAACGCAAATAAAATCCACATACGATAGGGCCACGATTGGATGGTGTTCGATTTGCTTTACATACACACATGGTTCGGAGTGTTATATGAAACTGAAATATGAAACTGCCACAAATTTTGCGAGCGCACGAAGCGCACAGAGCGCGGAAACTGCAACTTTATTTTATTGGAAGTGGTTTTCCTGCAGACAGTTTCAACTCTTTGCTGATTCACTTCTTATGCAGTACATATTTTAAAGTTGTTTGGGACTATTAAAAGTGGTAGTGTTGAAAGTTTCTTGATTTTTTATGTTTATTTAAACATGTAACAAAATACTAAGTAATAAGAGTACTCAACAACTAATATTATCCTTGCCTGAGTTTAGTAATAATGGTCATATGGTGAGCATTTTACCTGAAAAAGAAAAGAGTAGAGAGTTAGTAAGTTATTGAAAGATTCATTGCTGTTAAGTTGCTTGATAAAGATAATTATATTGAAAAGAGTTTTTTTTTATTTTTCATTGGCCACTAGAAAAGGTACAAATAAACAAAGCTCGTTATCTGTTATTTAGAACTTTCAAAATCTAACAATAAAACCGAACAATGGTTTCCTAATATTACAATTCACGTTTAGTAACAAAAACATCATTAGTTTATATATTATATTTAAAAACCACTTCTTAAATCTTTCCTAAAAAAATGGTTGTGCGTTAGAAATGTTTCCCTTTTTTGAAAAGCAATTAGCTACTCTAGTTTTCCACAAACTAGAAGTTTTTTTTAACACTCACTCAATCCCACCGCATTTGATAAAGTTCTCTTTAACTTGATCGACATGAACTTTCCCCAACATCCATTAAAATCCTTGTTTGCTGACAATGTGACGCCTCATAAAACTCATATACGGCTTGATGGATTGCTACACAATTTGTGACTTAGTATAGGACACGCGGCGAGATGTCATGAGCGTATCCTTCCCGTAGGAAAGGGTAAGCAACGTGTTGACTTTTACATGACACGTGAATCCTTCCGGCGAGAAAAGGGGGCCTCACACTCCCAAACAATCATAACGCAGAGCATTCTCATAACACCGGAGCATCATAAAGTTGGTGTGGTAATAAATTAAAATTCATCACATTATCCGTTCGCACAAAAAACAGGGGAACAAACCATGGCAGACGGGACGAACAAACGCTCGTATTGATTTTGTTTTTCCGATGATTTTAAGAGTTACCCACCGCCCACGCTGCTCCGACTCCAAACACACAAGACCATGTGGCGTTGTTTATTCAATCTGTCGTCGGCTCGAATGGTCATTAGTTTTATCTACTGTATCTGGCCATTTCCCTTGTGGGATGGACGGAACGGGACGGAAAAAAAGGACAAACCGTCCGGAAAACACCGCCCCGACAAACGAGAGGTCAATTGGTCGTTTCACCGAGCGAGACCAGAGTGTTAACGTTCGAATATCGTGCGCATAAAACCCATCCCTTGCCGAATCACCACAATGACATGAAGTGTAGGGGTGGGATTCAACGTAGCGAAGGGGGAAGATAATTTATGTTTTGGCTGTGAAGCATAAACCCGAAACCGAACCGCACAATCTTCGACCTGATGAACGATGACCGATTTCAATCGTGTGCGGCGCATTGCTTGATGAAGTCACATACACACACACACACACGAGCACTGACACCACTCTGAGGGGACGGCCGTTTTCTTTTCAACCCCTTGCGAAGGGACCGCGTTCCGCTCGTTTGCTGTTCAATAGAATCAACAACCATCAATTGAAGTTCAACAACCGCAATCCAACAACGCACCCGTGTACGCCCATGGACATGAAACGGACATTGCAATACAAACAATTCCTTACCACCGATAAGCAAACCCCTCCGAAAGGGGGAATGCAGGGTGCTGTCATACAGTGTCCCTTTTGGTCCGATAGCACATCAATAAGAGCATTCGAATTACGGAGCAAAAAAAACAGACCGAATGCTCCGGCAGAAAGAGATCGCTCAATCCGTACGACGGTGCCACTATTTTCCCGGCTCGAATCCGGGTCTCCGGGCTTCGAACTGACCACTTGCACAGCAAGGGTGGAAAACTATCAATTAGAGTCGGCAAAAGCAACTTCATTTAGCACACATTTCAGCTTGGCCCTATGCGATTCACCCTCCGAGAAGTCTCCGAGAAGGATGCGTCTGCACTTCGAGAACAACGGCCTATAGCTATGGCTTTCGGGTGTTATCGTTGATTTGATTTTCCATCGCACAAACAGACACACACACACGCACTTCGAGTGAAATGGTTTCGGGTTTGTGATACGCACCATCCGGAAGGACAATTTACATCCCGAAAAACGGATCAAATCCCATTTGACGGAGGAAGGAAATAGGGTAAAAACAACACACCCCGGTACGGTGGAGTTTTGTTGCCAAAGTTCTAATTCGAATGTAATCCACCGAAAATCGGCCGGAAGTCATGACGGCGCACAGTTTCTAGGTAAAAGAACATGGCGGAAGATTCTAGGGAAATCGAGAGAAACAGAGAAAAAAAGATCCTACACGCATGGTGAATTGATACAGCAAGTCTCGTTTTCCACCACTTCTGTCTGCAATTGCCGACTAGACAAAAACTGGGATAAAAGCATGAGAGCCTCCAGCAAAGTCGAACTAGATAAAGTACCAATGCGATTCGATCAGATTTGGAAAGGATTGCAGATTAAACGTTTTTTTGTTCTGTGCTCTTGTTGACGATTGGTATTGATTTGTCTCGTATTGCGTACGATTTATCTAAAATCTTAAGTGAAAGAGATGCGTAAACAGATAGGATACGCATAAAAATTGTTCTTGTTTGTTGTTTTTGTAGAAAAAATGCTTTAAATTATTTTTCGTTTATTCATCGTATTGTGGTTTGTGAATAAATTGGTTTGATTATTATTTTTTGTAAACCAGATTTAGATTCATGAATCAGAATGAATCTTTGAACTGAATGAATAATTTTGAACCTGTACTTTCGTGATTCATGAATCCGCAAAGTTTCATCTTAGGATATTAATGAATCATTGGGGATTCAAGAGTTGATTCATGATTCGAAGATTCATATGAATGACTCTTTTTAAAAGATTCATTAAGCACAACACTGTTGATCACTGAGAAATTCAAGAAATTTTATTTAAAAAAAAACACATCATGTCAATCCGGTACAAGCTTTTTTCAAAACTGAATACTTGAAATAAAATCTCTAGAAACCATACAAATCGAACAGAACTGGCTGTAAACCACCCAAAACTCTACTCTGGCCCCTACTCAATCCCCATAAAAACATCAAACACTTAAGTTGTCTCCGTTTCGTTTTCGTATCGAGCTTTATCAATTTCCCCTCCTGCCGAGAAAATGAGCAGCATTGATCCGTGCTGCTTCCGTATGCGTCGTCCGTTGTTGGGGTTTGATGTTATGTTTTTTTCCACTGTTAACCCGAATGGCAACCCGGGGTTTTGCATACCAGTACGAGAGAGTTACCAATACACCACTGCACAACTTACTTATTCCCTTGCTTGCTTTCTGCATGGATCTGCTTTACGTGACTGACTGCAACTTGGGAAGTATTTCCTTTTGGGAGGATTTTTTCTAGGAATCCAGGGCATTCCGATAAGTCAAAAGACACCCAACTGGATCAGAGTGGTGTGTTTGTGCCATGGAGAGGGGAAAAAAGGGCCACCGTAGCTACCATTTTGCGATCCACTTGTGTACCGTGGGTTGTGTATGAAATATTCATACAGACCAACACATTTTTTCCCGTAGGAGGGAAAGAGCTACACGAATCGCGTTCGGAGTAAATAGAAAAACCTCAAAAGCTGACCTAACGGTAGGGAAAACTGAAGATTTGTGAAAGTGAAAAAGCAGATCATCAGCCTTTCATCTGTGCGTTTTGCGTTGCTTGTACTGCATGATAAGGGGCGAGAAAAAAGAAAAGATATGGCGTGCAAGAGGGTGAGAATTGACATGCATATAAAGAAACAGTTCTTGCTTCAACTTGCAGCACCACCGAGGAACTTGTGCATCCGGAAAAGAAGGAAAAAAGAAGTCCAAAATCCCATGCACCAACTCTCACATACAGCCGAACACCTCACATTCAGCCATTACAGCTCGCTATCGTGTACGCGATAGACCTTGAGGGCGAAAATGCGCCGCTTTCGGTGCCCTTCCGGGACATTTACATGCCTGGCGGAGAAGTAGAAGGCTGCCCGTAAGATGGTAGCTAGCCACGCTGAGAATGGCAGACAGACAGAAGCGCTTACAGTGGCATCATTTTCTGCATCATGAATTCAGCAATCGTAGGCATGCCTTGCATATGTATCGTTTTGCCCACTCCACGGGAGAAGGTTGCAGGGAAAGAAGCGAGAAAATGAAAAAAGCGAGCAATCGCCGAATGTGTGAGCACATACAAAAGATTTTCCCTGCTTTTCCGAATGGCAGTTCTGCACAACACAACACGGCAAGCGGATGGGTGAAGCATATTCATGAGCGTACGTTGGGGTGGCCTCACTGTGCATTATCCTTTTCGCCTACGGTGAGCCGCAGGAAACTGCAAATGGTTTTTCCTGCGTGTTGCCTTCCTTCTTCGCTTCGCTGCACGCCATTATGCGGTGATAAAGCATCACTGCTAGTTGGGCGTCATGTTAGTTCAAGAAACTTCCCCCCCCCCCTCCACTATCACCCACTTTGGGTTGCAGACTATCTTTTTTCCTTTCGAGAGCTTTTCTTCAGATGGCTTGAAGGCGAATCATACTCTTACCCCGACCAGAGACACACACAAGCGCCTAGAAGCGGCTACAGATGCACGCTGGGTGCATAAATTATCCACATAAACAACTTTCGGCTCAATGCAACGAGAAAGACAGAGTGGGTCTCCAGAAGTTGGGCCGTTCTACAGGGAGCCCGTAATGGAAGCACATGAAGGATAGTGAGCCGCATCGTTGATGTTTGATGGTGAAAATGTAATCAATACAATTTAAGTGTTTTGCATTTTCTTTCACGGGGCGATGTGCGCGAAGTTTCGCTTCATGTTGGGGTTGAAGATCGGTTTCGTTCAAAAAAGATCAGCTTTTAGCTGCCATTTTGAACCACTCTTTGTTTTACTGGTTGATGATTGTTTTCGTTGTTTGCTCTCTCAGATGGTTTTGCTATTTATATTTTTTGGTTTATCTTATTTTAATTTACACTTTTTACCATTTGGTTTTCCATTATATGGTTGCAAAGTTCCACAACAGGCTTCCAATGTTTCACTATCCAATTGCAATTACATACAGGGTGATATTGATATGATTCCAAGTATTAATCAGTTTCTTAGTATAATGCGGAAATACTAATATACTGAATACTTTCCTTTCAGAAAGAAAATCTTAAGTAAAGATTTTTAAATATTATCTTTGTTGACACTTAGTTCTGAGATACAACAAAACTGATATATTCTGTAACAATATCCAAAAGAAACCTATTCTCGAATGCATTAGGCTTACGCATACATAAAACCAATTCTGGCAATATTTGATACACATGGCCCACGTTTTCAGCATCTCAGGAACTTTAGTGAGTTGTTATACACTCTCTGTTTCTTCCATGCCCAAAATCCTCAGTGCTGCTCATTTTCAGTGCAAATGGACAACAGTACTCGACGATATACACCTTTTTTTCTCTCCCTTTGCACTTCACATTCAGTTAGATGCAATCTTTCAATCATCCTTTCTTGTACGGTCTAATGGAACCCAGGGAGGCAAACCCATCCTGCCGCACACAAAAGACTGCTGTTGTGCCGAGGGTGGTACAGTTGCTTTTATTGAATATTTATGTAAATACAAGACAGGCCCCAGCAAATGAATCATGTCGGTAATACCTTTTGTCCCACAGCCTCCCGATCGCTTCCAATCCCTGGAAGCATAGTGCACATCCGTCATCGTTTCCAAAGGAAAAGCCACTCGCTGTGGCAAAGGCAAACGCAAAAGGACCTTTTAGAAACTTCCGAAGCTTCCGGCGTGAGTGCACGTGCTGATGAGGGCCGTACACCGTACGGCATCGTTTCGCATTCACTGAGATTTTCCCTTCGCTCGCTCGGAAGGAAAAGAAATGAACACATCATCGCCGATGGGTCCTCTATCCTCGAGGGCGCCTTCCGAAAGGATGAATTGATTGATTTAGTCAAAGTGTATAACGAGATTTATTCATATTTCATCAAAGCAATAAACACCGGACTGATTGAGCTTTGCGGTTCAGAGAATTCCCCGCGCTGAAGAATTCATTTCCTTTTTTTTTTGGCAAATCATTTGCTAAGTCTCGCGCATTAGCGACGGTGGTAACGATGATGTCTGTGGATTCCGATATTAAACCGCCGTTAGCTGATTCGTCGTAATGCGATTATTGGGAAGAAAAGATACAGTTTTGAAGGCGAAAATGAAGTGATTTATCGATGTATAGTAAGGAAAAAGACAACGAACCAGTGGAGATGTAGCAACATCATCCAACAGTGGAATGAGTGTACAGTAATACCGAGCGTGGGTTAAATATCCATCAGCAAAGCTTTCGGTAAGCTCCATGTGCCAGCGAAAGCACGTGGAATTACTTGCTAAGGCAACGTGCCATTAAGTATCGATGGCGGTTTACCAAGGGATTGACTTAGTGGCAGTTTTCCATCCAGTTGGAAGATGCGGGATCAATCAATGGGAAATGGGGTTCCACAGGCGATAGATTATTTGCAGCCTTTTGCAATATTAGTTTTAGACGAGTCATTACCAACCATTATTGTTGTTGAGAGCATCGTTGTGAGTATTGAAAGTAAACTAAAAACGTGTACAATGTTTTGAAAATGATATGGAAACTTTTGACTTTCATTTGCGATGCATTGAACACTGTCGGAAAGCGTTCTATTGTTCATAGAACGAACATCCATCTAGAGGCTAGTTAACATCCAGAGGTTAGTTACAACAATTTCACACTGTAGTTATGTTTTCCTCCGCATGGAAAGGTTCCACATAACCCACCCACCCGATTTGGCTTAGCATCAAAAGCATGAAGCATAGTTGAGTGTTGTGGAAAGAAAAAATCTAATTTGAATATTATTTTAATTAAAAACAAGCATAAAACCCACACCAAACCAAAGTGAGACATGAGCACCGAGTTTGGTTTAATCACTGGGCAAAATGAAAAATCCATCCATGTTTCATGGTAGTAAAACTAAAAAGCACAACGACAACAACACGAGAAGCGTGAAGAAAAACTGGTACCGGAGGCCAACGCTGAACATTGGAAATGTCGAAGGTAATGAAAAATATGGCGGTAGCAGCAACAACAACACAGCTGCCATGTTGTGAGCGTAAAATTAAAACTAAAAACAAAATGAAACTAACAACCTTCATTTCTAGTCACAAGTGCTTACTGTTGGCGTTCCATTTTTTTTGTACACTCCACGTCAAACTCAACAATAATGGTGAAGAATGCAAAAAGCAAATAACAAACAAAATGAACGCAAAAACATAACAATCCTCTCTTACCCTTTAAGGTTTTTGAAGGCAGGCGTAAGCCACACTCCTTAATGAGAAAATTAATTAAATAACACAATATTAGCAACAAATACAAAGCACAGTGGAAAGCAAGAAAAACACATCAGAACAAATCCCAACACAAGCAACAAGCATAACAATTTTAACCTTAGTGTCCCTTTTCGTTGCATTGCCGACTCGCCTCTGACATCCTTCCAACTGTGTTTTGATTTGTGCCTGTTGTTTTTTCGCTTGCAGTGTTTCTTTCTTCGGTTCTAGCTCACCGAGAGTCATTTCAAAAATTTCGTTCCATTTCGAAATTCCAAACAAACTTTGCACATTTTTAGCGATTTAGCAGAGCGTTCACAAAATGGTTTCTCGCATTGTTTCTTTCCAGGGTGAATGTTTTAAGTTTTCGATCGGCGGAATTTCTCTGTGACACTGCGGTGCACCGTTTGCACTAGCATTCAGCATCGGGACTGGAATTCCTGTCTTTTATATGTTTATGTTGGAAATGATTTATAGTAATTATTAAAATGGTTTTCGTTACGAAAACCTTACGTTTTGTAACGTGTATTGTGAAGCACTTTAATTTATGATAGATTGCATCTACCTCCCCCACTACATGGATCATTCTATCTGGCGCAATTCTATCCTAAAGTCCTCCAAAATAATTTCTTCAACCTTGTATCTGCTACCCATGTGCACTGTCACCTTTGTCAATTTATGTACGACAAATTAAACCGGCTCTCTTCATTTTAAAGAGCCCCAAGGATTTTGCATAAAACCCCCAGCTATGTTTATAGCTCCCAATGTTTGTGTTTCAGTGTTTGGGGCCCGTCCATGTTAGTTGGAAGCCATTGGATTCGTGCAACCCGTTGCCCCATTATTCTGTGCACGAGACCACTCCAGAAAGGACAATAATCATCCGTTTATCCATTGCTTATCCTTCCTGGGCTGTTTTCTTCACGATGGTGGTAACAGCAGCCCGGTCACCGCCCAGTCCCGCCTGTTGCACTCAATCCGGTGGTGCATTTTCATTTGCAAAAGCCAAAACGCTGTCATTCTCACCTTCTGTGCACGTGGGTGCAGCTTAACGCAAACACATACACACAAGCGCTCTGGGTGATGCTCCACGTGGAGAGCTGGACGTTCGGTTGGAACGAGGAAGCAAAGGGTTTTAGCTTTCGGAATTATTCACGTTTCTGGAGGTGGTATATCTAGCTGGGCTGAAGGAGCTGAAGAGAAGGCTGCAGCTGTCATTCGCGCATCGCTGCCGTTGACTTCCCATGCTGAGTCCGAGTACGGTGAAAAGGAGATCAACCTCAGCAGCAACAGGAAACAGTTACCTTGTGTTTTGTGCTACCACTTCGTGTTTCGTTTCAGCGCGTCCTCAGACCTATTTCCCGAACAGTTTTCCGTCAATTTTCCTTCACCGTTGCAGCCCGTCGTCCGGATGCAGCAAGTAGTACGGAGTGATTATAATGCAAATTGCTCTTCAGGGTGTTTTTTACCGATTCGCCCGAGCCCGATTGGCCCGACGGAGTCCATCTTCGGAAGCGGGATAGACAGGATGCACGTGCTGCAAAAGGATGAACCACCCGGGAGGTCATAACTTTCGGCCGAAATAGCATTGCGCTCCTGTAGCTCGATGATCATGGTTTTGAGCTTCTCGGGCAATGTTTCGCTATCGTTCCGTGGTAAGTAAAGGTGAAGGTTATTGCTGCAAGGGATGGTCAGACATAGTTCTGCCGACTACCATCCACTACGCAATCGGACAAATGGAGAAGTTGTGAATTACCGCAACCATTCCAACCCACCGTAATGGAAATGCATTGGCCACAGAGAGAGAAGCTCAGTGTATTAGTGAACCAGCTAGGAAAGAAATGGAGTCGAAATGGAAGGAATTCTGTGATTACTTGGACAGTTTCTAGTAACCAAATGGGTCGGAATTGTCCAGAAACGGAAGGATGTAGAGATAATTCTAAAGTACTAATAGTGGTTCGGCATTGTTTTTATTTCTTATCTCATCCAAAAAAAACCCTACCCCGTTATCGTAAAATCAAATGAAAATAGTGTACTGTAGTTCTTCCCACTTTTTTGCAGTACAACCTATGGGAAAACATTTAGCTGAGGTAAATAAAAGCCGGCCAGTTACTTCCCACAGTCAATGCAATACACTACTTTTTCTCGCTTTCTTATGATGCAAAAATGGGGTTCCTAACTTGCAGCAGGAGTTTTTCATTATTGTTAATGGGTTTTCTTTTCGCCACCGATCCTCCCGTCCGCTAGAATTCCCGGAGCAGAGCATAAGCTTCTTAAAACGGATGCCTTTCGGGGATTTTACCTTATACACCATTCACGCAGCTCCTTGTTGCTGGCTAAATGCAGGAAACGCTTATGCTGCCCCACTGTTTAACCAATTACAACTTTATCCCGACCAGGTAAGGGAACGACGACGACGACGACGATGATGATGAGGTTTCCGAGGGCAGGGCACGATACACATCCCACCCCGTGCCTTTTTCGGTAAGTCGTAACGGTGGAGCTAAGAGGGATCAAACGCAATTTATGGCTATGATAAATCCCCCCCAAAGGGGCAACACCCACCAACAGTACCGCTCATTGTCTGCCGGCGCTCAACACATGCTTCGGAAGGATTAAGTCCGAATAATAATGGCGAACGACTTGGGTAAAATGCTAGGTTGCTTTAGATTGTGTTGAGTGTATCGAAGATGAAATCAATTTAAGCTTACAAATGGATTGCTCGGAGTAGTTTTGCGTATTGTTCTCCGTCTAATGAGAGTCTGTCTGTTAATCTGCAGTAAATCAGTTTTAAGTTGCTCCTACAAATGCTTTAATTTCTTTTGTTGATGCATGACTAATGAGTTGTCTCCTTTTGGGTTTTGTAAATCGATTCTTTTTCATTATTGATTGTAAAATCGATGAATCTTTTGTAAAAAACACTTGTCACAAAACACAATTAAAAGGGTGTGTATAAACCAACTATAGTGCATACATTTAGGCTTTGGAATATTAGTCTACATTGTCTACGACATTAGAGACAAAGATAAGGCAATGTTACTAAAAAATACTAATAAATTTTTAAAGTTACTCGCACGAGTAAAAATCCTAGTCACTCACTTTTTGTCACATATCAATTTATGTCCGTCTCCAACTTGAAGGCCATCATAGCTTCGTACACTTGCTATAGTCTCTAAATTAATCCCTGTATCAGATAGAAGACACTCGATCCCATCTTTATTCGGTTTGCTTCATTTCTCCCCGTCTAACCACAGAATGGCATATTTCGCTAGACCCTTCCATACCTTCGTCAACCCTTCCCTCATCGGCATGTAAAGTGTCCGTGAGTGCATCGGATGACGTGAGCGTGAATTAATTTTTTTCCACACCCTTCCCTCGCCATTATTTCGACCATCCTGCCAGCTTGTTCACCACGATAAGAAAATTCTTTACCATCACTTCCGGCTGTTACCCAATTCCTCTTCACAACGCTTTCCACCACTAGACAAGGACTTTTGTTTCATCCTTCCCATCGCCGGATTGTTAGTTATTTGTACGACCGGGGATGTGTTTGGGACAATGAAAATTTAATTAAAAATGGCCTCTTTCGCGCGGCGTCCGAAGTTTTAACACGCGCCTGGAATGAAGATAATAAAATTTCTACGAAAAGGGTACAGTAGTACAAGGAGTGAGAATTCACTTTATGGAAGCGTTAACAAAGGCGAGCGGTGGACACCGATGCAAATGCCGGAAAAAGGAAGAAGGATGAGATCACACACACAAAAAATATAAAGAAAAAAAAACGGAAGTTAAATAACCAAACCCGAGTTGCAGGCACCGAAACCAACTTCTCCTCGGTGTCGGTCGTAGTGCATCAAATAGGTTGGAAAATATTCTTTAATTTTTACCCATTTTCCTTTCGCGGTAGTGCGCTCGGCGAGTAGAATGGTGGCGTTGAAACCTCAACCATCCGGTGTGGGAAGTTCCGGTAGGTTGGTTTTTAACGGAAAAGTATCCTCCTCCCAATCCTGGTTGTTCAATTCACACTAGCATTGGAGGATGAGGTCAGGATGAAGACAAACAGATACATACTAGCACACCCAAAGTCGATCGTGATCGTGAAAACAAAGCATAGGTGCTGAAGGTGAGTTGCCCGCTGAGATTTGGATTCCGGGACGTTCGCTTCGTTGCTTCCATGTCATTTGGTGCTTTGGTGGTGTGGTTTCGGTAATTTCCGGCCCCCGGTCCAAATGATAGCCCTATACAAGCAACCGCGTGTTGTGGTGTGGTGGGTTGCACTTGACATTTGGCGCATTGGTTGTCTCGTACCAGCTGGTGGGAGTGGGCAGGAGTGGGAGCATAAAATTTTATGTTTATGACAAAAATCACGAAACCGAGCGTATCGGCACGCTGTCGACCACAAATCGATGGCGTTTGGGAAAAGTGTCTCGACCACAATGCGGTAACCGTCTGGAAGACTTTGACGCAAATGTTTGTGATTTTTTATAGAAATGCCCTTCTTATTTGTTTATAAAGTAATGAAATCAAAAATGTAAACAATAGTAAGAAATGAAAGCACTTTCTTGACGTCACTCAGTACGCTCGAGCTTTAGTGTTGTGCACTTGAATGCCCACTCAATTTGTCCTGGCGTGTTACAACACTTTATATTAACCTTCTCCACATTCCACACTCCATTTCCGTTTGGTGTTCCTCCCCTGTGTGTACTTCTTACCTTGTGAGCGTAAACTTAATCCCAGCAAACGAAACAAAGCACGCATAAAGTGGACGATTTGCGAAGGCTAAGAAGCGACGCGGTTTCAACCCGACCGGCGATGTACGTCGAGGGTCAAGAATGGTCGTTTAGGGCAACCGTGTTTCGTGTTGCACGCCCCCTCTCGGGACATGTGTTTTTATGACGGGAATGAGTCGGGAGTCATGAAGCATTTGGTGTTCGGGTAAAGAACACGTTAGCTAGTGAAAGAATATTGCACAGTTGGTTGTGTTGAGGTGGAGAAGGAATAGTCGAGGTCAGTTCCTGACGCTATTTGTGACGCGAGTTGCTATAAAAAGAAATCGCTTTACTTATTGGCATGCACAGGCGGGTTTCATGTTTATAAGAGAAATAATCCTTTAAAGTAAAGGCTCGATAAATTATTCAATTGCTGTTGATTAGGAAGAAAGAATGCTTTTCCAATTTAAATTTGAATTAAATTACTTATTCATCTTAGCCAAAAAGATTTATACATGTATGCGTGAATACTTCCTGTTTTTTATTTTTATTTAGTAAAATCATATGATTCGGCTACAGACTTCTACCATTTTCTCATTTGCCTTCCACGTAAATGTAATACTTTATACAGCATTTGTTGCTAAAACTCATTCACACAAACCGAAAGTCACAGTCAACATGACTTCACGCCCGTATGGAATTGAAACCACCGGTTCAACTTTTCCTAGTGCCTTTCATTCTCCTGCCAAACCGACAAGATTTCCTTTCGTTCGTTACTTGGTTTCCCACATTGTAGTTCGTATCGTTTCGAACGCATTCCGAGGCTTTCCGTTTGGTGTCGAAAAGTTCACCACAAACGTGTCCTGCTGTGGAAGCACTGAGGACGAGTTTTCGTGCAACAAAACTTTCAAACTTCAACCCAACGACTTACAGTGTGTGGATGGGTGGAAATTGGAAAAGGAGAGCCTCCTCAATACTTCGCTACTTCCCAGCTGGCAGTGCTATGGGTTTAATTTTCCGATTCGTTTGTGTTTTGCGGAAAACTTTGAACCTCCTGCCCTGGTGTGGATGGAAGCGAGCGTGCGTGTGAGTGGTTCTGTCAATGAATCCTTTCTTAGTCTGTGCAAGAGCGTAAAATAAACCTCCAAGCTAACGGGTGGGTAGGGTTTGCTTAAAGCAACGTTCTAAGCCGACTCAAACCGCACACATAGCAACAGATTCTGCCAGCCGGTTTGGCACGATGGCAACAGAACGCTTTAAAGCTACGGGAAGCGCAACAGTAGCCAACGTAAGCTGCTCGGAGAGCCACCACTGATGGTTCATGATTAAAATTAAGCCTCTAATGAAACAAGGCTTCTCAGGGTACACCACCACTACAGTGGCCGGCAGGGTAGAAAGGAGTGATGGCCGTTCGTGCGGTCCGATACGATGCGATGTCACCGTTTGGCAATTCGTTATAGCCGGAGGGTGAAAATCGTCACAGCTCGTTTGATGGAAAGTTTTTCCGAGGCGGTATAATGCTCTGTTCGGACACGTCGAGAACCACCGACCGAACGATATTTGGAAGATTTAGAACGTTTCCTCGTAGGCATGTTTACTGAAGCTGGACACGGCAAAGATGAAGCAAGAATGGTGATTCTTGGTGGGTGGTTTACGGGAAAGATTGGAAATTGTTTTCTGAGCTAGCGATTTATCAAGCATTTGAGTGAAGTTATAAGTGATTAAGTATGATTTGAACACCAGCCATAGTAAATATTCATAATAACAAATTTGATTCCAAGGTATTACTAATGAGCGTTTGACATGTGACAATAAATAATCACATTATTAAATGTTCTGATTGGTTTCGTTGTAATGTTTAAGATCTCTTTTTTTGGTAGTTTATAAGCGTTTTCAAATTTTCATGATTCTGACAATATATTCCAGTCATTTATATTGTAGTAGATGAAGTAACATAATTAAGTAATAAATATTTATATTTTCCAAAGCTATGCTTATAAGATGACATGTATTATATGTCACGCCTAAAGGTATGCATTTTGTTTTAAAACTTTTAATTTGAATCATATTTAAATCAAGTTTAAAGCACATCAAAATGCATTCTTTTAGGCTGCAGAAATTCGTGTTAAAAGTAGTAATACAGTTAGATAGTGAAATTTAGTTGTTCATAAGCAGCATAATGTTTTAAATATTTATTATAATAAAACTAAACTTCTAAGCGCTCCTAATGATGCACATTGAAATGTTTCTTTAGTTTGATGCGTTTTTATAAGCAAAAACCATGCAACCATCCAACTTAAGCTCTAAGTAGGGTGTTATTGATGTTTTCCGGTGCTTAGAAAACACATTTTTTTAAGACTCTCCCATATCACAACCTGCCCTGATTAGACCCATTGAAATAGCTGAATGAATGCAGTTCCAGCCAATGCAAAACGAGGGAAACCATACGCCAACCTTCATCTTCCAATGCCATCGATGTACTACCCATGCAGTACAACATTCCTATTTGTACAAAAACATTCCATCCATTTGCCATCCATCAGTGTCCACCACCGTCTCACCCGTCTGGTGGGTAATTGGCAAAGTAAATAAAACTAGAAACAAACAGAATCCTTTTGAAAATTTTATTTACATTTGATTTACACACAGAACCGATTTCTACGGTCTGCGATGGAAACTGGGGCAGGTTATGAGACGAGATTGCTTCCCATGTTCCAGACAACCGGTCGGTAGAAACTGATTCAGATTTTCTTGTTGCAAGGATGCCTGCCTGATGCTATTCCTTGACCTGCTGGAGACGGTTGCGGCATTCGCCCCTTTCCCCAGCTCCAACCACTTTCCATCTCGCTTCCTTCTAAACACTCCGTGACTTTTCCGCTTTCCATAAAACAGAGGAAAAACGAAGGAAACAGCCACAGCTGCCATGCTCGACGCGTCTTGCTTTCGTCCTTGTGAAGCGTGTCTGGCTCACGTTTCTTCATCCTAATCTTTCACTCCGTAAAATGGTGAGTATGGCCCCCCCAACAGCATGAGATGGAAGGTTGAGTTTTCCTTCCTCGACTGTGGTTTGTGGAGGAATGTTTGGATTCTTGCTACCAGCCAACAACCAGCTGGACGGTGTCTTATCTCGGTTATCCCTCACGTCTGTTGAACGCTGGTGAGGTGGAAAGAAAAACAAACGGCAGTGTGGGGAAACAAGGAAGCGTGGCAGATTCTTTCACTCGCTAGTACGGCACGACCAGATACCTGTTGTAGCTGGTCTTGTCTACCTGTGCCTCTTCCGAAGGGTGAGATCTTCTTTCTCGACCAACCCGGAATGTAAACGAAAGCAAATCATTTAAAACGTCTACGAGGCGAAGCCTCCGTAACGCTCGCTGCTGACTGAGGAATGGTACGAACAAGATGACCCACTGCTGATAGAGAATAAGGGTGGAATAATTTATGTTCATAAAATCGAAACCTGACCTGACCGGAGGTTCAGGAGCAGATTACACTTTTATGAGGCTTTGATTGTTTTACAGTAATTATTAACAAGATGGCAAGAATGAACTTGCTGGTTCAGCAGTAATCGGAAATTTGATTACTGGAACAAGATCGAAACATTCAATTGATTGCTTTCAAGCAGCTAATTCAATTCAATCCTTTTTCTCCCATATCCCGAGCATTTGGAAAGGTTGGTTCGAAAATTGAACCGCAGTAATAGCATCAAGGATTTTCTCTTTTCAACCTGTCAGTTTTCATTTGCATTTGGAGATGGGCAATGTTTTTTGCTGTCTTTTTGACGTTTTCGTCATGAAAATAATCCATTCTAGCTAATCATTAACAGCAGAAATTTCCGGAAAAAGATGGAAGTGCAAAAAAATTGAAAGTTAAAGCTTACATATAACCTATAGCCCCGGTAAAACCCCAACCTCGGGCGAGTTGTATCGGCAAACATTAGCTCATGCTACCTACCTGGTACGAAAATGATGATCCCGATTAAAAATATCGATCCCACATGGCTCAGCTGAAAGCGCTCGGTGAAGCGTTGTGCTGTGCCCTTCCGAGAATCCATTTTTGAGCCTGCAATCCCTTTCGATGTAAACTTTTCCGTTTTTCCGTTGACGCGTTTCCGTTATTTTTAGCTCGTTTATTTCTCTTATGTTTTTGTCTCGTTTATCACACTATTTTACATGTTTAACTATATGCACACAGTTTTTATACATTGTTTTAGTTTTATTTTTCATTTTTTCGACCTCCTCTATATTGTTTCATAAGTTTTATGAAGTTATGTATCGCGGAACATTTCTTGTTTTATTTGCTTTTTTGTACTTTTCACATAATTCGTTTTTGCACTCGTTTTTCGGGGTTTTATTTGATTTATTATTTCTTCGTAAGTTTCACTTTTCATTTAATTAATATCCAAAATATGAATTAATCTGTTTCCCATTACGATTGACTCGTCCACCAAATATTTGCACTGAATTAACATTCTGCTGTATAACTTGTTTTGTGACAGTATTCGCTGTCCCACGCTTCAATCGATCGTACGCGACTCTCGTTGCACACATCCACGATTCGCGGTAGTGAAAGATTTACGGTTGATTAATGGTTTAATGCATGTACAAAGCGGCAACTGTCCGTGCGTGTGTTTTTTTCACTTTGCACTGCCATCTCTATTTGATGACGCGGTTCCGATATTATCCACCTTTATGCGTTGTTTGCATGAGTTAAGCTTTTAAACCACACTCCAAATTTGTTCACCCACACATACACCAGGAACACATATCCCTGCACACGAACACACACACAGATGCACTTTGAACGCACTCCGTTTTCACCCACGTAATACAGCACGTAATTATTTTCAAATTGTCATTTATCGTTTTTAATTATTTACACTGTTCCACGGGTTTTCATTTTCGGTAGGTTCAACCGTCCGCGGACATTATAGAAGGGTTTTCCACGCACGTACTTTCCTCCTTTTTTCTTTTTGCTTTTTGTTAAATTCACTAGCGACGGCAAAATGGGGAGGTGGAAAGTTGTTCCCTTTTTGGCGAATTGAATTGTTGAACAAAAATCGTTGTGGAGACGTGCTTCGTTATGGAGTTGCCACTGCAAATTTTATTGCTTCTTTTTGCCACTCACGCACGTTTGATCCCGGTTGAACTTTGAACCTGAACGGGTGATCTGTTAGAGGAAGAGATGATAAAAAAAACACGCAGAACGAAGAATATTAACCGGTTCAGAAGGCAGGCAGAGGGAAATTGACGGGAGTGAGATGGTTTGCTGTGAGCAAATTAATTAACGAGCAATAAAACAACTGAGACACAGGAATGGGAGAGCGGTGATCCTTGGCCGATCGGGACCGCTACGAGTTTCACCTCAAAAACAGAAAACTCGCCTGGGAGATGGTGCACGAGTGCATCAATATGCCGAAGCTAGAAAGGATACTAAAGGTTAATGATTGGATGTTGCGTCTGTGTCCGTTCGTCGCTTCTGGCCTGTTTGGCCTTGGTGGAAATTATCTAAAGCCATACGTGCGGCAAGCTGGCAGGGATTCGTGGAGCTGCTTATGCACTTTGTAAACCCGCAGCAACATGCAGCTACACGCGGGCTCGTTATCGCATTGCGCTAGGGATTTGACCAAGGCTAGTCGCCAGCCCAACCTATCCACAGTCTTCCATCATCTGGCTCGTTGACTGGAACGCGAGGCAAACATCGAGTCAATTTAACATGATCCATCCATGCACCGGAGCCTAGTCCACCATACGACCCTTCCATCACGTCTCCCCGTGCACTACACACTAATTGCAGTCTGCTTTAATTCATCTCTCCAAATTGAATATAAACAACAACCTTTCGCGTTCGGAACATCGTTCAGAAACTGATACTGTGGAAGGGTAAAGTCGACAAGGGGCGTGCGGATGTGTGTGTTTGTGAGCGTAAAAGTGCAAAGTGCTGGTGCACGATAAATAAATACGTCCTGTCCGCTATCTACACTCCGGGCCAGCGATCGAGTGGACGATGTTGACCGATGCAAGAGTGAAGGGAAATGAGGGGTCGGGATCGTTCTCATGCGTTTTTCCGGCTCCCTTAGCTATGAGCTGCAGTGATTAATGAAGCCACCCGAATGCTGTGGGAGGTGAGTGCTGCACTACGTGTGCTGTGTACTTTTCCACATTACTGTTATTGTTTTTGTTGTTATTATTATGCTTATTTTCACCTTTCCGCTGTTGGATTATCAAAAGGGAGCTTTGAGCTTCGATATGCTCCGCACGCGTTGGGCGGTTTGCGATACTGCACGCCAAAGTGTACACCTGTTACATGCTAATCCCTGTCGTAATCTAGTGCAATTAAAACTTGTTCGATGGAGTTTTAATAACTTTTTATCGCACACACTACGGGCCGAACCGCCGAGTGCATATTATAGCTTTTCATGCTCCTTAATTAGGGAAGCCATTTTTACCTGTTAAACAAAATTAAATATAGGACTTTCGTTTTATTTTGGTGTTTGTATTAAATTGGGATTTTCAATAAATCACAATTCCATCGTGCTACGTAAACATTGGCATGATAAATAAAACATTGTCTGGAATTATTTGCAATTTTTCTATCCAACCCGTTGCTGTTAATTAATGTGTTAACTGATAGCTGATGTCAATTGCTGTGATACGAGCAACGAGATATTTTTGTTTTATTTCCCCAAACTGATACAATCACTCGCTGTGTAGGGTTGCTGATCGATAAAAACGAATCCATTTTATTTGTTCGGCAGAGATTTTTTTTCCCCTTCTCCGTCTCTCCATGTTTCCGCACCTCCCTTACCGCAATGTAACCCTTACAGGGTTATATTTGCGCACTACTCAACGTTACAAATGCAATGGAACGTAACTGGTAAACAATCACATCAAAGTAATTCGAGCGTTAGCTTTAGTTGCATTGCATCGTCACAGTTGACGGGCCACGTGCATACGGATGAATGCTTTAAATTTATGCATGTTGGAAGGTTTTTTTTTGTTTTCATAACTTGAATGTAAAGCATGGAATAGTTATACCGATTTGTGGAGTTTAGAAAATATATGTTTCAAATAACCTTAGCAGATGGGAGAAGTTTTAAATCCTACATATGAAGTTGAATCTCAATGGTAGAATTTTAATAAATTAAACCGCTTCACTGAACTTTTCTAATCATCAAGAACTACCTGAGCTAGTTATGCACACAAATTACATACTTTTAGCGATGCATTCTGGTTGTTGTCAATAGCTATGCAATCCGCATGACTTTCCAAAGAAAAGACTGCTCCAAATTTACATAAAACACTCAAGTACATGTTGCTTGTATTACATTAATTTTGAAAATACAATTTACCTACTTTAGTTAGGTAAGGAATATATAAATTCAAATATATAAAATGGTTAACTTATAAACATGGCAACTGACAAACAGATATCCTTCAAGCATTCAACGGCCGCGAACAAAACCCGCAAAATAACCTGCCACAATCAGCACGCGACGCATCTTTAACATTTGTAATGGAATACCATTTCCAGGTGAATTCTTACATTTCCAAATTATGCAAAACCTTACCACAAATGCATTTGGACAGCATTCGCGTCCTATTGAATTGCCTCGTAAAGCATCATCCCTCTTCATTCGTGTTTTGGCACACTTACACGCGCGCACACACACTTAGCTACACATCTCCCTGATGACAGCAGCATGTCAGCTTCAGTGGCGGTGCTTTAGTAAGGCGTGTGTCATGCTGCGAGGGATTAAATGTAATTTATATCATCTTTCACGTACAAACACACCGTTCACCGTGCACGGATCTCTGGTCGATTCTCACTTGTACCATGATGCATGAGGTGGGTGGTGTTTTTTTCCTCACACCACCCACACACCTTTGAATGTGGTATGCCAAAGGTAAGAAAATACTGCTTATAATACATACCCGGGTGCCACTTCCTTCCACTTACGGAGCATGTGGGTTTCGTTTTACACACAGCTATGGAAGCGCAAGTCGCTTAGTGTCAATGTCATCGGAAAATCAGAATTTACGATTTCGACTACGTTCATCCTCGTGGATTTTTCCTGGTCGCTGTTGTGTTCCTTCGCCCGACTTGAGTGACACCTTCAGCGGCAAAGTGTCGATTGTCAGCTGAGCAGACCGAGACGATTGCTAGCAGGTTGGCAAAAACCGTGAGACAGCATCCTGTCAGTGTCATTTGAATAATCAGATTTCGCATCATTCGGCAGTTCTTGTGGGGTTGCTCTTTCCTGGTACTCGGGTGTAACCCAAGGTATGGCAGACATTTTCCACTGATAGAAAGCTTCCGCAATATTTCGTCCTCTCACACGTTCGCTTCTTCGCTAGAGCTCTTCTCAAGAAAACGATACTCGTAAGAGGTTAAGCAAAGGATACATCAATTCCTGAAGTGTTGCCGCCAGCTCGGGCATATCCTTGCAAAAGGATCCCCTTTCGCCACTGGAACTGGCACTATGTAAATAATCCTTACCCACCGTTCGCATTCCGCATTGAAACCTTCGCATCTTGTTGATGTCCTTCACTGTGAAGATTGCCAACATGCAAACAAGAAGCCCCATGGGAAGACGTCCTTTCGTCGCTTCTCGTGTCGTGTTGTACCATTGCTGTCGGGCTTTGTTTGATAATATCCCTTGGTGGTAAGCGCCGGATTGTTTGACCGTCCGGTAGTTCGTCCAAGTTTAGGTTTGTGACTCTCCTGCACTGTTTACATTCGGAGACGGTTGTACGGAGAAACCACAACCTTCCGCAAAGCTGCGAAGCTAACCAGTGTCTTGAACTGGAACGCTTCCATCTGCAGGTGGTGAAGCATGGAGAAATGGGTTTTCTTCTCCGAGCCTCTCTAAATCCTATCCATAATGTCACATTTACGTAAGGGCAAATGGAGTAACGGGGATAGAACGTTACAATAGATGTACTCCTTTCTCATTTTGTATTCTTTTTTACGTCTTCCACCAAAATTGGTAAGGTGAGAAGAAGTAACATACTTTCGCAACACAACAGACATCGGCCTGTTTCGAGCCTTTGGGGAGAATGATCTGATATCGGTGAACGAAAAACACGCTGCAAGTTGCACAACATTGTTTGGAGCCTTTGGAGCTTCCTTCGGAGAAGCTGAGCAACGTCCAAGTTTAATTTATTTGTTCATATGTGATGAATCAGTAGAATGGGGATTTAAATAAAAGAGTCCGTTGTACCATTTTGGTTCACTTAGGGATTGTGTTTAGATAATATAACTTTTAAGATACAGAGGTTTTTCAAAAATATTTGAGCCTACAAATGTTAAGGTGTTGTGTAACTCAACACAGTTTTTATGATATGTATGAACTTTTGAGCTATCTTTGTTATGTGAAAGACAAATATAACAAATCTGGAGAGTAGTAGAGAAGTTTTGGTCGACTTTTGAGCGAATACCCCTAAATATATGCAATTGTGTGTTATTTGTCACATACATTTAACTTTATCCAACCTTAGTAGCATGAAACCAATGCGAATACATCGTGTGGACCTTGTTAGTATTAACAAACTTTCTTTCTACCTGAGAGTGTTATCAGATTAATTGACTTTTATACAAAACAGCTTCTTTCTACGCTTGAATAAAAATCCCACTCAGCCTTGTAGCCCACAAACAGATTATTGTTCAAAACACAAAAGAGATCAGACGCTACTTTTTTCTCAGTATTAAAAAACATCTTCAATGTTGGTGCTTCCACTAGCTATACTTGACTTGAAATTCATACGAACCGGTTACTGACGCAGACAAGCATACACAATTTCACCCCTTTAGGCATCAATCGAAACCGATAAAGTTCTCCAAATGACGTCAGCTGATCGGGGACGGTAGGAAAAAAGGAAGGAAAACGGAAAGGGCGGGAAAAAAACTAAACCGCTGACCGCACACGGGAACGGAATCGCTAAACCAACGCAAGCGGGATAAGTGGACCGGGTCCTGCACACGCACAGCCCACGCCGGCAAAAGTTGGTCAAGTGCGTTAATTGAATTTTGTTAGTTTTGGACCATCTGTTCGCTTTTCCGTGCGGATAATCAGCCATCAGGAGATGTAAATGTGTGCCGAAAGGGGAAAAGTTTTGATTAAACATCGATGAAATGAGTTGTCCGGGTGAGTCAAGTTTGTCGAACAATTTGGAAATGGTGTACACATTTTTTTTCTATTTTATCCTTTCCCGTAACATTTTCTCAAACGATTTAATTTGATTGATTATCTAGATTCCAGGTGATGTAGTTTTCGTGGGAGGTTTTTTTTAATAAAATTAATACAATTTAGATTAAATGAAAAATTAAGGAAATAACAAATTATCCTTACATTCAGCGTTGTAATTTGTAACAGCTCTGCAGTAAAATACAATCTTAACAGTTCAGGTAGTCTCTGCAAACTATAATCCCGATGATAAAAGCAACCCTGGAAACAATGCTGCATTTTTAAAATTAAAAGCATTTTTCCTTTCCTGAAGACTCCCGTTTATAAATTCGTTGCAGATGAAACAGATAATACCCCGGTCGCCTAATAACCTGCACACTCCAACATTTCTAGGTATTTATACTTCTCGAACAACAGCTCAAGAGCTGCTTCATTCGGTAAGAGCACTCAGATTTGTCTGGAGGGACGGAGTACTTGAAACCGAACCAGTGTTTCGAATGAAGTTCAGTTTTTCCCTTACAAAAAAAAAAAATCGGGAAACCACAAACTTCTTTAACTTTTCCCCATTTCAAGGTGAGATGCAATGAACAAAGACAAAGATAAAAAAAAACGACAGCACTGAAACACCTAACCAAGAACCAGGAGGAATACACTGAATATCACAAAGATAGTATAGCGCTTTCCTTTTTGTCTGCAATTTCCCGTAACGCTCACCACACTCGGGGAAAGTAATTTCGAGCATAAATAAGTAATAGGAAAATTAAAGAATTATTCGCTCGAAACGGTCTGGAATGCTGGGTGGGGTAGGAAAAACCGCAAGCTCTTTTACCATGGAGTTCGAGGATTTGGGGGTGGGTTTTTGGAACGAAAATTGAGCCACACGCAACATCGCTCAACATACTCCCGAGCGGGTGAGCCTAACTAGCCGTAACCGAGCGCACATAATTGAGTAGTTTCTTGTCCAGAGCGCTTTCTGGTTCTGTGGTGTCTGTGGAGCCGGTGGAAGTTTATGGTACTAATATTTCATGAGGATAATCAACCCATGGTTGAAGTGGGTTATTTCAGGGGAGGCCTTCCCGGAGGGGGTTAAAGAACGAGAATGCATTTATATTAGCGCCTACGTTAAGTTGTTGATTTGCGGGAATGAAATGAAGCGTGATGAATGCTGCATAACGTTTGTGGGAGGTTTAGAAACGTCAACTAAAACATGGAGCGGTGGTGAGGGTTCGTGTACCGAGATAATCGTACAATGCTTGCAAAGAAGCTCCAACATTGCCCACAACTAAATCAATGCTAATGGCTCGATAATCGTTACTTTCTAATCAAGTGCAACGAAAAACGGCAACTAATCCCCATCTTTAGTGTACTCCATCAGCATCTTAAGCTTACATTACATTTCCCATCCCGGTTCCTTCTAGCTCAGTTCGCTCCGCACATCTCGGGCTTTGGGGCCGCTAATGGTGCCGAAATGTGGTCCAATTATCACAATTACTGCACATATCGACGCGAAAGTGAACGCAGCGAACCGAGGGAAGAAAAAAAAACCTCCACCATTTTGCTGCCGGACGTGCTCACGACACCATTAAGATGGCAATCGAACAGTTCTCGCCAGTAGACGATTCTGATGCTCGGCTAATAACATTCGCTTATAGGATCACGGCACGCCAGCCGATCGGACGTGTTTTACCCCACAGTTTGGTCGCCGAGGTCGAAAATTACCGTACCATCGTAAAGAGAGTACCGGGTTACGTAGAATGGACCATTTTCAGTCAACCTTTCTGTTGGCAGTCCCCCCTGACACTGACAAGCGGTGGACAGCATGATTTTGGGTGATTTGGGGTGCGATTGCGAGCAAGAGTCTGTTCCCATCAGTGAACCCTTTGCTCCATGGGCTCCCTTAGTGTGTGTTTTCTGGTAAATAATTCATGAGCCATTTCTTTTATTTGCTCTAGGAAAATTAGATTAGTCCCTTCGTGATTTACAAAGATGAAAGCAGGATCGGTCGGTAACAACTGTTGGAGTGAATAAAAGGGGTTGACCGAACGGCAGCAGAACGGGAGCTGAGTTCTGGTCCCGACAGGTGGCAACATCATTTCATAAGCATAACATCCAAATTGACAACCGGGAGGACGTTCGACACCGATTATAACACTTGGCCCGGGGAAGGTCCAGTTGGATGGTGTAATCCATCCCCTTTGCGAAGAGGCATGCTATGAGCAGCGCGAAAAGGCACCATTCACATGGGAACGGGTGCAGCTGGTCGGTACGGTGACGTACGGGTGCAACACCGATGGCAAAAAGGTTAATTATTCACACCGAAACGAAGTGAAGTGAAAACCCGCTCCAGATGAGCTTCAGTGTATTTCTGCTTTTTTTTCGGTGGAAAATGTAACGTGCGCTTGGTTGAGTGAAGCGATGTCCCACTGGGCTGGGGAACCCCGTAACGAGAAGGACATGGGCGTAAAATGAGATGAACCGGCTGACCCTTCTACAGTAGCCGAGGCCAATTATGTGCTCACTGAAAGGTTTCACCCGATGGACGATTGATCATATGGGGCGACTTTAAGGGGTCACTTCGTGAATGGAGGCGCCCGAATTGCCCACATTGCATCGTTCAGAGTGAAATGATTAAAATTTCTATCGGTATGTAAAGTTATAGGCAATAAAGAGCGAAAATATTTAGAAACCAAATCAAAATACCCTTCCGTCAAAGATCTACCCAAATGTCTTTGAGGATTTTTGGCATATTTTTTAAAAATTTAATTAAAACCACCCGCTGGGTCGGTTATGAGACCGAAATTCAATCAAACCCGCACAGCCGCGTCAGTTTGCGGGGAACAGGAAAAAGTTTCCCAAAGTTGCCTTTAACGAACAGAAAGATTAAAAAATCCCAAACACCTTTACAAACGATAAAATGAGTACCGAAAAGAAAAGAAGGAAATTGTAAACAGAGCTACAAACATCGCCATGAAAAAACAATGCAACCTTTTAAGCTAAAAGGAGAAAATGGAAAAAAGCAGCCAGACGCCAAAATTCAACAGAGAAGTGAAAGGATTTACAAAAACGAAGAAAAAAAAACACGGAAAAACAGCACAACGAAGGAACGGAAAATGATCGCGGGAACCGTACTGGTCAGTAGCTTGGCTGGCCGCCGGCGACAGAAAGAAGTCTCCCTAACGAGATAGGTCGATAGAAAAGTAAACTTCTTCTTCCTGGTGGAAAGCAGCAGACAGAAAGAAGAAGAAAATAAGCCGCTCGTTTGTGACCTAATGAAATGAACGCCGAAGCGGAAAAAACCTTTAACAAAAAGAAGGAATTTTTTATCGAGAATGAAACAAAAAAAAGGAAACCCGGGACGAAGTAAGACGAACGGGTTTTTTGTAAATGGAAAACCTTGAAAAAGCAATTCGAACAAAAGAAAGAAAGTGTATGTACGAGTGAAGAAAATAAAGAAACAAGACAACAGGCGTAGAACACCGATAGAGAGAGAGAAAAACAAACAACTGACACAACAAACCCTTTTTTGTGACATTAAAACGGTGGTTTTAAAGTATGGGAGATAAAAAATGAAGGAAAAAATGAAAAAGCTTTCGCAAAATGTAGACAAGCTGTAGATGAAAATGTTTCCCTCATCAGTCAGTGCTCTAGTGGACCGTTACCGCTTAAAGCGTGTGACTCCCCATCAAAATGGCAGCATTAGACTACTTTTCCGTATTTTCCTTCAACACAGTTTGCCGTTCATTATCGTTCTCGTTTGGCATTACTTACTTGTTTTTGTGTGTCTATTATTGTTAGTAGTTTGTTATTGTGAAATTGTGCCCTGTTTTACTCCCATTTTTGTTTTATGCAAGTGCATCAAAGGAAACCAGTGTATGCAAAACTCTGCCCCTAACAAACCGAGGTCAGCTTCCGATTTGGTTCATTCCATTTCCCGACGGGTTTCTGCTCGCTTTTCTTTTTATTTCTTCTGTTTTCATCCGGGAATCGGAAAATGCAAATTTTAAAACAAGCATGAAAAATGGTTTTCCACTTGGTTAAATAAAAGAAACCGCTTTATGGGGAAACGTCCTGCTCGCAGTTTCTTTGGAGGTTGATAAATGTGGGAAAATCCGTACTTCATCATCCACTCAACAGAACGGATTTGTTGGAAGTGATTTTAAGAGTTGTTAATTAACACGGACAAACTAAAGGGACAAACACAAACACATAATGGCTTGAAATTGGACCACAAATTCTACTCCGGAAGGTAAAAACCCGTTGAGAGATAAAACAGAATTCGTTAAACTTTCTCATTGAGCTCATCAATTATCCAATTTTCCTTCCAAGGTTGTTAGCTTTTCATTTCCTCCATTTTTCCTTCATTATTAGTAGTTTTCTCCTCGCTCTGTAGCTTACTTACTTCCCATCGCACAACAAAACCAACCAGAAAAGTGGAATGGAAAAGCCGGAGCCGCCTATTTTCCGGTACCGGTTTCCTTCCGTCCAAAGCGCATCGAAGGACACGCTTCGTTCTATTTTTTTTTCCGCTCCCACTCTGTCCATGTGGCCTAGTGTGTCGTGTTCGTAATAAGTCAGCAAAAGCACATGAAGCGCAAACATAAAACAAGAGTTTAATTCACACTTTCACCATCTGTATGTGTGCGTTTCTGTGGCGTATATACGCGTAGCCCGATTCAACCCCCGGAATGGTACCAACACGGGGCAATAATAATGATTAATTATGACCACTGTCGCACAACTAACGATTTTGTGGTATGCCGGACGGTCGTTCCGCCTTTGCTGGCCAGCTCCGGCCGGGTAGCAGATCCGGCAGACCCCGTTCGTACTACATACTCTTCACCTACTTGCACTTGTCCACCCTGATTGCCCCTTTACCCACACGCAGTGCAGAGTATGAAAGTTTCACATTTACCATTTCATTGGATCTGTTTTCACTGACTGTGCGATGTGTTTTTTTTTTCTTTTTCCGCGGTAGAAGGCATGAATGCAGGTTAAAACTGTGACACATAAAAACATAAAAACCGAAGAGGATATATAGTACACGACCCTGATTGTGACGTGTTCGTCGAAAACTTTCAATGACACTCGGTACCGAACACGATGAGCATAACGTTATGCGAATGCTTTCGGGTCGACTGCGCTAGAGGTTGTTGAATAAAAACAGGACATTTCAAACTCGGTTCCAGCAGTATAGTCACGATCGATCGTCACGATCGAAAAATGCTAAATTCGGTTCCCATTCTCCATAACATCACATTTGTATATAAGTACTTCTTTGCATACTAATCATCTTTCAACTAACCAATCACTCAAACAGCGAACTTTTCTGCCGTTTCACAGTAAATCACTCGATCAACGGATCAACTGGAAGCGTACTGCATTCGAACAATAATGACACAACCCGCGACGGAATGCGACCGATTCGAACGAATCACCGAATGCAACTGTCGTCGGCAGCGGATGTCAACTTCCGAGTTGGTTCATCGTCGGGCGCGTGAACATTCGGTTCCCGAATCATACCGAATGTCCTGTCCTGGACTAGCGTTGGCTGTGTTGTCCTTAGCCGGTTGTTTTGGTGGCGATACTGCGCATGTGCACCTTCGCTCTTGCGTGTGTGCTTGTGGCTTTTCCCCTTATTGTTTTGATTTGGTTCGGGTGCATTTCGGCACGTGGCCAAAGTGCCGTTTTAGGAGGCTGTTCCTGATTTACAAGGGAGAGTAGCTGTAGAAAACGGTTGTTGGGAACGAGCAAGGAAAAATAGCAAAGACATAACTCTTTAAGAATAAATCGATAATTTCACGCCAGGTGGCGCTTATGCAATGAAGAAGAACTTAATTCTTTTGGTCCAGCACACTACATTTCATTTTAATTTGGAAAGTGCAAGAACTAGATGAAACAAAGTCACATCTTCGCTCTATTGTTCTTGTCGATAAATAACCTAAATTCACATTTATCATACTTCCCTATTCGTTTATTAATAAATATATTCATCGCATATTCTTCAATAACTTGGCAGAAATAATATCTTCTCCTTTTTCTTTAGCGTAACGACATGCTCGGTTATGCTTGCCATTTTTGGCATATTAAACTTATTGTTAGAAAAAGATATCTAAAAACGTTATTTCCATTCATGCAGTTGTTTTACAAAAAAATAAATAATTAATTGAAAAAAGCTTTAAAATTTACTTGAAAATCTTGTGTGATTAGAAACGAGACAATGTGCAATAAAACAAGAGCATGGGATCACGTTTGAGTAAACAAAATTTTTAAAACACTTATGTCCATGCGACCTTAGTGTATATGGTGAGTAAATTTTAATTCAAACATAAGCGCGAATTCTTGCAAAGATAAAAAAATGTACCATCACCATACTTACATAAAATTGCTCGGTGTCGCAAATATGAGCTTTCTGAATTGAAATCGAATCAAATGCATCATTTTTATTTACTGCACTCTCCGGCATCCCTACCTGCAACATCCAACATACTCACCTTCTGATTCACGTGTTTTTGCACATCCATTCCATGGCATACCTTTTGCCACTGCAGGTAAGCGCCACGAGTCAGACCCAATCCGGTTGGTTGGGCGAAGGAATCGTCGCTAAAGCATTCACCAATTTTCCAGCACAGCATTGGAAATCACTTACCATTCGTTTTTCTGTTTTGTTTTTGAACACGAGGATGGATGGCAAGCGAACTACTCGGAGGTCATCCTCTCGTGCCAGCTCAACGAGGAGATGCTTTGAGGTGCTTTTTGTTTGTCTCCGGCAGCTTTACAGGGCAAGAAAAAAAGCCCTCCACAGACATGGCGATGGGTCGAAGATCGGTAAGGATTCGACTCCAAGTACTACTCTCGCATTTGCAGTTTTCAGAAAAATGGCACACTAGCAAGGGGGTTGGTATGGAATTGAAAACTTTGTACCATAAATCTACGATCATAAATTTGCTCCAAGGAACGATTCTGGAGCAGCACGCCGTGTTCGTGGAATCGTCGCCTTACCCGAAGACAGTCCGGATGCATTGGGGCATAAGCCGGCAAGGCGCTTATAAAACAACCCTTATTCCAAAGAAGAAAAAAGATACACGAATACCTTCGGTAAGCAAACGTCGCTTGACTGCACTGTGGATGAAAGGCACCTCTCGAAATCATATTCCATATTTATTCACCACTGTCGACGATTTTTTTTCTGAAGCAGTCTTTTTTCATCGCTCATAGCATTACCGTTTGGTTTATCTGCATTTTGTGGATTTGCTTCTTTTTTTGGTAAGCTAGTGGGATTGATGTCTGGTTGGAATTTGTTGTCGTAGGTGACATGAAGCGAAAGTGATGATCGTAAAAGGGATTTTTCTTGGCAAAAGAAAATGAACATCGTTTCGTATTGGTGGTAAGGATGCAAATTGAGGTGCACACGATTGGAAATGCATTTTATGATTTGCTACAAAGCGATCTAGGGTGATGGAGGGTATAATGTTTCAGGAGAAATGATAAATAATTCCATTGAAAATATAATTATTAAACATATACAAATAAAAACAATTAAATTTCAAATATGTTTAATGGCTTGAGTCAAAAGAATATTTGAAATATAACGTATAACCCTCGAACATTGAACCCTCTTGAACTGAAAAAGTCACGAAAGCCACGTCTCAACCACGATGATATATCGGCACAGTCATATTGCGTGAAACTCCGAGGAAAGAGAACCTGTTCCGATGCAATTTTGTCAGAAAGAATACACTCAAGCGCACTTCTACCATCAACCAGCTTATGACATTGCGTGTCCTCAGATGTCCTTATCCATGCCCCCAACAACTCATGACCTAGAGCAGAACGTTCTTCATGCAGTTTCCATCGCATCAAAAACATTTCTTTTTTGTTGGAAAATGAAACATTCGTATAAAAATGGAACCACATAAAAACCCCCAAAAAGCTTCCTTCAATTGGCGACAGATGGCGCACTGGCGAGACTGATTATACAGGTTGAACAACTTTCAAATGGGAAACCGATCCCAGTGAGCAACCGAGGAAAAACGGTCGCTGGCTGTCGTGGGTGGAACTGACCGTGGATGGTATATTCGGTGGATCATCCTTAGATCCAACGAGATGGCTTAACGATACATGCCGCCCTCGGTACGGTACCGTTCGGGTTCGAAGTTCGGTTCATCATTTATGCAAATAATCAATACGAGTTTTCCAATTTTCCGAAACTACTGTTTTCCTACCCGACTGTGCCGACTTTGTGAAGCTGACACGCAGTGACTGGTACCGGTACGTTGGGCCCAACCCGAAAACCTATTCCCAGCCCAAATGTCGTGCAGGTATGTGCGACCTATCCGTCCGGTTGAATATCTGTTTTACGTATAGCTGCACCGATCTTGGCCACCCGCAAAGGCCAGCACAAGGTGCTAATACGTGTGTTTGCGTGTACGGCACATGTACGCAAGGAAGGATGCAATTTAGCCTGCGTATGCAACCGAAAGCCGATGGGTTGCGCTGGAGTTGTTGATGAGAAAATACACTGCCAACGCGACGGGATACACTGGGCAAGCGACGAGGTGCCGTTGCATACCCGGTAGCTCATCTACATTTAAATGAAGATAGCAAATCGAAGCGATCTCGATGCGTACTGTGAACGAGCCGGAATGCATCGTACTCGTGAATATATTGGACTACACCAGAGCAGCAAATGTTGATATCCCGCCCAAACGAAAAAAAATACAACGGAAGATTTTCCATTTTTTTACAGTAGAAATATTTGTCAACTCGAAACAGTAATGGTGGAAACCGGGATCCACAGGCTTCATGGGGAAAGTGAAGGAAAATCCGCCGCCTCCAAGGGTTGACGAGGTTTGGATGGCTTTTCAACTATCCAGGGAATGAGATTGGATTCTCATATTCATGTTGGCGAACGGGGAACGATTTTATGAGACGATGAAGCACCAATCGAACTGAGATAATAGTTATGAAGGTTTTACGAATTGATTGCATCGGTACGAGAATGAACACGACTAGAAAATGGCATCATTTGGATCATTAAATTCTTGTTTTGTTTCCATAGGATGTTTTAAAATGTAGCTTTATAGGGCTGAAACCTTTCCTAGTTACCTTCCTTGGTTAGTTATTTTACTCTAAAAACTACGGTGCTTTTAATGTTTATTCCCTAATATCTTATAAACAAAACAATGCTAAATGTTCATCAAACACACGTGTATATGTTATCTTAAAGCATAATATTTTCAAACTACAACTCCATGGGTAGCAATAATTCCTTCCTTAACATTAATTCAAACACACCAAAGCATAAGCCTGTCCGCCAGAACGCTGTACTTACAACAATTATGATGGAAGTAACTCAAAACAGTTCGCGGAAATTGAAACACCACTTAGAAACGGTAGTTTCCCACCCGGTAGTAGCACTCTTTAATTACGAAATTATCCCTTGCTCTCAGACCGTCCCGAGTAGCAACGCTAATTATATCATCTCACCGATGGTTTACGGTTTCGCGACACCTGTACCGGAAACAGTGTCCGTACGAGCTCGCCCCTACCACGAGCACAATCGATCCCCACCTTCAACCTTTCCAGTTGATCCTTAGTTTCTTACCTAGCTCAATGGCACATTCCTTGCTTCGTGTTTACCCGTTCAATTAGCTCCCTGCTGATTGCGTTTCGGTGTTGTTTAAGAAAATAATTCTCATTTGCCGTACCAGCGAGGTGGATGGGTTTGGTTGGGCTTAAAATGAAATGATAGAGTTTATTAATCCCGTTGACAACCCGGCATCCATAGCTGGGTAATAATATTGTATTCCGTGCTCTACAGAACATCTTCAACCTTGTTCCATCTAACACGGCTAACGGCGGGGAAAAGCTTTTCTTCCTCTGTGCAACGGATTTTCAACACGAAAGCTCCGTCAGCAATCCATAACTGTAGCTGTTTGAAAACTGTTTGCCAAGCACAAATGGACCAATGGCGGAAATAACCAACCAGCCGGTGGAAAGTAATTAAATAGTTCCATCATCCGGGCAGAAGGTTGATTGCGAAGGTATGTGGGAGATTTATACGAATTTCATTGCAGCTTTCATAAAGCCGGAAGAAAAACATTGCACCGTGATTGAAACGTTTCGGATGATAGGGCTTAGCGAATGGGAAAACAAAACAAACGCACTCTTGTAAACATGCAATTTTTTTTTCGATTAACATAATTTCAGAATTATTGTTTCAACAATTTCCATAGCGAGGGAAACGCGAATTCGAGCAGGGTTTGTTTGACAAAAAGGCATACATTTTGTTTTTATCCCGTTGGAAAAGAAAAACAATCTGGGAGGGAAAATGAAACGCATGCACTTAACAAATCTGGGGAATTGGTGGAAAAAAGTAAGTAGTGTAGGAAGGCAAATTATAGTTCTAATGGATAAAATGAGGAAAAAATAATCATGAACAAAAACAACACATCGCACAGACCGCACACGTTCAGGGCGGAACGCAAAAGATACGCCTGGCAGCGATGAAGCAGAACAGGCAAACAAACGATTTGCACACAGAAGCACTCGCCAGCAGTTCACAACTCGTGTGTCACGAAGCGTGCAACAACAAGGTGTGAGAAATTTGCAAAACAAACGGGTATCAGATTATTCTTCCCACCACCGGATGCTGGTGGATTGTTGCACCCGAAAGCAAATTCTAAAGAAATGACTGCTGATGAACCGTTTCTACTGCTTTCGAAATGATTCATAATCCAAACTAACGCCGCAAGGCGAAAGGAACCGCGAATCGTTATTTTATGTGAGTACTCCGTGTTGCGCTTGAAACATTGAATTGGAAGAATTCATAAAAAAGAAGGAAAGAGAATTAAATAAATTATTTTCAACGCTTCACGTCTTGGTTTTATGCATGCAGCCTGTCGGACGAAATGCAACAGCCTTTGAAAAGCCTTTGCTTTCTTTTGCTACTGACAACATCACGACAGGTTGTTCCGCCCTCTCAGTGAACGTGTGCGGTTTGTATCTCTATTCAAAATTAAAATCAATGCAATTATATGAAAGGCATGCAATTAGAAAGCAGGGTGCAGGGTGTAAGGATCGCGGCCTCGGTTGGGAACAGGGAAACTTGAAGGGGTGCAGTGGTTTGGGATTTTTTTGTTTGTTTTGCTCACGACGGTTAACATTAGAGCGGCACGTGTTGAGTGAGACCAATGCGCTGTTTCGTAAGTTTGACGCTAGATGGCGCTTGCACTGGGAAGAAGCTCTCCGTGTGACGGGCGTTGGGTACGGGAGAGATACTTTTCATTGCACTTAAAACTACCAGCTTGTCGCGTTGCTTAAGCATCGGTGGGATGGGATTAAAAACAGAATTCAAGTATAAAAGCGACTCCGGATTTGTCTTGTCTTAGGCGTGAGTGACTCGGTTGACTAGTGTTCGTGTACATCTCGTACATGTTCCGGTGTTTTGTTCCTCCCACGGTGACACGAGCCGGGAAAACGGACCCGAACGCGGGCGACGGTTGTTCCTGAACCGTTCCAAACAGGATTAACAGAGCGGATGCAGTTGCATTTAATTGCAATTATTGCACTGTCTTTCTTTTTTCCTTTGTCCACTACCGTACTGAGAGATATAAAAAAAACGGTAACATTTGGTGCCATGCTCGTGTCCGCATCCTGTGTCAGTTTGAATTCGTGCTTTCTTTGTACTTTTGCGACTGTCTCATTTGGTCATTGGTTGCCAGCTAGTAGCTTCTTATTTCAAACCACCACCAACCGCTGGATGTGGCCAGTAGTCGTTTCGAACAACGCCGAGCTTTGCACCGGTGCAGCTGTCTTCCATTTCCTTCCGAAGCCTTTTATCTTTATGCCGTATGACCGCGTTGGGTTTTTGTTCAATTCTTTTCTAAGCTATCACGGTGGTTAGGAGTGTAATTTTCACTTCCACCGATCGGATACAGATGCGACAGTTGGACCATGGCGGTGGCATTTGCCGTGCAACGTGAGATGCCGGATGATTTCAAACTACTTGGCAAGCGGATTGTTCAGTGGCTCGTAAGACATTCGAGCAGCAAAACCTTTCGCCGATTCCCACCACACAAAGTACTTCAAGCTCAATCGATATTGAATTACTACCGAGAGCATCGCCGTGAGGTACGAAAATCTAGTAATTAAACGTATGTTTAATTAATTATTTCTTCTTCGTGCCTGTGGTTTTGGGATCCCTCGCGCACCGGTAGAACTGTACCATCAAAGGTACTTGCCATTTCGTTGTTTACATTGTTTTGGTGTCTTCAAGCAACATTCCAAACTGCATCACTAAGCACCGTCGCAAACTGGCACAAAACAACATCCCGCACTATCCCTTACTGTCCACTGGAACTACGTCGCTCGGCACCGGGTGCTGCCGAACCGGAGAAACGTGACAGTGCCGATGGTAGTGCCGACGGCGACAGTGCCGACGATCCAAACAACGCGCTGCCCTGCCGAGCACTCAAATCGTGTATAGCCATCAGTATGCGACGCCTTGCACCGAGCGGTTTAATGTCCAAATTGAGCAGATCCTGATCGGTAAGCGTCTGGAAGACGGTCATATCGATTTCACCGTTGATAAAGTTCTTGATGTAATGCTCCAGCCCCAACCCGGTCAGTATGGTTGTGACGTCGTTGTATTGGGACATTTGTTCGCGCTGATGTCGCGGAGTCACCTCGATCATGGTGGTCGTCATGTTGTGGCGCGAATCGGTAGCCCCACTGCTGGAGCTGCTCGTGCTGGTGTTTGCACAACTACCACCTGCACTGCTCGAGCTGCTAGAGTTGGCCCAGCTGAGATCGCACGCCTCCAGCGGGGCGGGAGACGACTGACTTAATCCTAGACCCTGCCAGGATAGTGTCGGTGTGCGAATCTCACCTTGCTGCGGCGACATATGCATCGCCTTGTAACCGGCCACAACTCGTGGGTCAAGATTGAACAGAAACGTGTCGCTTAGGGAGCTCTGGAAGGGATAAAACAAAAACCAAACAGTCAGTGATCGGTCAGAGGTGTCTGTCGGGCATTACAATACCTTCTGCTCAAACGCTAGAGGCGTTCGTTGCTCCAAATCCGACTGATAGTGGGGAGTTTCGGGTGTGCAAACGGAAAGACGGTTTATTCCACTCGTTCCCGATACGCCTGGACTCTGATGATCCGAAGAGCTGTTTAGGATCGAATTGGAGGATACCTGTGACACTGAGCCAGCCGACGAAGAGTTGCTCTGGTACTGCTGATCCAGCGAGTTACTGGAGCAGTTTAAGCTCTGGTAACCACTCGAATGTATATCGTTGTGGCTACTGTTCTGGCTGACCGTCAGGCTAGTCGTGAGACTGTTAGAGGAGGAACAGTTGCCATTGGAATGTACGGGTTGCTGCTGATTGCGGTGATGGTGCGAATGACTCGTGAGCTGATGGTGATGATGAACTGGCTGCTGGTGATGCTGTTGGTTTTGTAGGAACGACCCACCACCACCGCCACCATGTCCCGGAGGTACAGACAGTAGATGCGAACCAGCAAGATGCGACAACTTCCCATTAGTGCTACCGGCAATATTACGATCCAATCCCGGCGGAAGCGAGAGTGGCAACAGTTGATGATGGGATGTTGGCATCTTCGACGGACCATGCACATGGAAATTCTGGAACTGGCCTCGCATATGATTGAATGCGTAGTCCGCTGAGGGTAAAGCAGCAGCCGCGGCCGCAGACGACGGTGACGGCCAACCGACGAAGGATAGCGAATTGATGGGTGACAGTGGTGAAAACGGTGGTGCAATCGGTCCCGCCAGCAGTGCCGATATGTTTTGCGTCGTTTGCTGCGGATGCTCGTTGGGTCCGAAGTACGTGCGCGGTATTTCGGCCACAACACGTGCTCCCGTGCTCTTCAGCAGCTGATGACGCGCCTCGTAGATGTTTGCGATAAACTTCTCGATGCCCTTGATCACGATGCAGAGCGTACTTTGGCGGGATTTCTGGCGCACCGATATGAACACATCGTGCGTTAACATGAGCTTGGTAATTTCGTCCGAATCGACCGTGTTTTCCGGATAGTCGAAGATGAGTGCGATCGGTAAACTTCCCTGTGGAAAATGTCAATGATACGGTTAGCTTGCTTGATTGGAAGGAAAAAGCTTGCCGCATCCTGCTGTGCCGTTGCGGGAAACATTCTGAAATCCCCACTTACAATTAATTGCTGCCTTGCCAGGTAGACACCGTTGATAGAACCAGTTATGGTCACCTGGGAGCGCTTGATTGGCTTGATGTTCACATCGTTTGCATCCGGGAACATTATCTGCAAAGAGCCATTGTGCAAAACCCCCCTCCACACACACACAACCCGAACGGGGTCGGTGTGGAGACGGGAGAAATGGAAAAACGGATGTATTATACCGTCTCGTAATATCATCATCATTACCACCGGCCGTGGCCATCGTCGACACGAGGCGAACTATTGCAGTATCGATTGGACATTTACCTGTGTACCGGTGCGGTTCATAATTTCCCGCAAATTGCTCGATGCCCGTCCGAGCACGATCGGGTGATGCTGGGTCGAGATTTCTAGTTGCATCTGCACTGGTATTTGACTCTGTAAATAAATTTATTGCACTTAGATATGTGGCCGAACGAAAGTAGCACGCCCCAGGTTTCTTATGGACGATTCAGGCAAAAACAGGTCAGCACGACAGACATTTCCTACCAAAAGGTTCAATTGTTTATTTATGAATATGTTTAATTTATTCATTTTGCTATATTCGATATGAAAATTGGACGCAAAACCACATGAGACTATTCAATCTAATTGTCGAAATGTTGTAAGAAGAATTTAAATTAATGCCGGTAATCAATTGCGAATTTATACGATTATCAAAAAACGTAGTATTTGCCTCTTATCAAACGTTTCGTTTTGAAGTTGTACAAAACAATTTGTGCAGCAACTACTTACTACATTGGCGCCATCTATTAATAAGTTTACGAATTTATGTTTAATGTTCATAGTTCTACTGTGATTGAGGTACTATTTTTACTCACCGCCATATTCTCACACATCAAATCCATCAACCGCCTTGTAGCTTCCTTCACCATACACTCCTCCTTCTCCGAACCCTTCACTAGCACCAACGACGAATGGAGCTTCGGTCTGGTGGAAAAGATCACCTGCACACTAAACTCTGCCTCGACCTCCTTCACGTACGGTGTATCGTTGTCCGGCGGCGTTTTGCCCGGTGCCAGAATCGGCAGCTCAAAGGAAATCAGCAACGGTGTCGAGTTCCGAACCAACGATCTCGCCCGTTCGACACCTTCGATGCTGCCGCACATCGACACTTGATTGCTCTTCTCGGTCGGATTCGAACGGTTCGAGTCCGGGAAGTGGATGTGGGTTGTCGTTTCTTCCATAATTCTCTTGATGTTGTTACCACCGCGACCAATAATGAATGAATGGTCCGTGTACGATACATCCATCTTCATGATCACGCGGCTACCCTATTGGCGGTGCATTATTGAGATGTACAATTAATTAGCAATGCATTTGCCAGATAAAAGCGATTAATAACGAGTGCTTACCCGGGAGTCAAGCCGAGCCATTACTTTATCCTTTGCCCGCAGAACATCCGCCATCTTGCCAACGATCCGAATATGTGGATCCTTTTTCGTCTTCGCGCCAATCTTCAACCGGCAAGGCCAGCTGACATAGGTGGTGGTTTCCTTCATGATCTAAAACCGTGAAAATTGTTCGAGGTGGAATTACTGTAAGACAATAAGGAATCCTTCATAGTAATGATGATACTTACGTTCGTGAAGAACTCTTCCGCACTATTCATTCCCTCTGAATATGTTTCCACTAGAATGAGCGGGTGAAAACCATTAACAATCAATTAGTGCTTTAGGATTCTTTACATCAGCGATAAATTACCCTTTATCATATCCTCCAGCTTCTGCCGGTCCACCTTGAAGCGCTCGACGTGCAGATCATCCGGATTGGCAACACCCAGCTGCGCCGCAATCAGTCGCAGATCGCCCCAATCACTCTCCACCGACGAAATCTCGCTCGTCGTTTCACTCGGCGGTCCACCGTTGAGAAAGATGTGCTTGTTAAAGGACGAACAGGATGCCATCATTTTGTACGCAATCTTCCGGTTGGGTAGCGTGTCTCGTAGCTTGATCGTTACGAACGGAGCACAATGCGAAGCGATGGCGATGGAAACTGGAACCAGCCAGCCCAAAAACGTGGTAGGAATGGGGAAAATGCTTTCCTTTCTAAATCTGGAAAGCTAACGGAATGTTTTTCCCTTAATCAGGGGGATTTGCGTAATGTCCTCTTTGTGCTACAATATTCACGATGTGAGTGAGTGATGTCTGTTGTGGTCTGTCGTTGCGCTATCGCATCAGATGTCCATCAAAACTTGGTCAAAGTCTTCAAAACTGCCTGGTTACACTTGGATTGTTCAATCGTCGTTTACCGAACTGCGCTTGGAACGGGAGTTGGGGTCACACCGGAAATTAAAAACCAAAGAAAAAATCATTATCTGAGAAGGTTTCTTCCGCATAAGGATTTCATTAATATTAGCCAGGACGATGGGTGCGTGATGGAATCAATTTAAAATGATTGATTGATAAAAAAGTTAAATAAACTTACTTTATGCTAGAAACTGGTTAGAATGGTAAAGAGAACAGCACACAACATTACAATACAGTTTGTTTCGGGATCACGTTTTAGTCAGCAGGATGATAGAACGCATGCCTAGTTGAATTTAGGTAAATAAACCCATCAATGAACAAATCACTATCCACGATGGGAACACAACGTATTAAAACAGGTACGACTATACACAAACATTTATGATTCCTTTTTTTCACTAATTGCGTCGAATAATTAAAATCCAAAAGAATGATATGTACTCCAAGAGATTAATATGTAAACAAACTTTATTTTGACATTTCTACGCCAATAAAAAAACAGCTGTCATAAAGAAAGCATTAAGCAGCTGTTTTCAAAAATAATTCGGAGACTAAGCAGAAACTGTTGAAAACATTTTTGCATATACAGAATTGGATAACTTTAGGCACTTTAAGGTATTTGTTTAATAAAAGTAACATTAACAGTATCTGAAATAAGCTTTGTAAACAAAACTGGACATGAAAAATGTCCTTCCCTCCAACTGAAGCACTAGGCAAACGAATCGTGTTTATCTATGCGAGCAATATTTCAACCCCGTTTAATCCTTTTCACACCCTGACGAGTTTTCAGTCCGTTCAAAAACAAATCACCCCCGTCGACTGATCGTGTTGTAGGTAACGGCAACATAGAACCAGAAAAAAACCTGCTTCGGAATGGTTTTCACGCCTCAAAACGAGGCGTCAAAAAGCCAGCAAAAAAAAATCATCACATCATAAAGCGTACCCAGCGAACGCGATAGCGATTATCAGATAACACATAAATCATACCAACAACTCCTCAGTCAGTACACGCCCGTCCTTGCAGCTCCACAACTCTTGTTTAGCGGCTAGTAGGCCGCTCGGTTCTATTTTTCCCTCCATTTTCCCTACACATTCGTTCTCCAATGAAAGAATTTGCCCATTCTAGTTTACCCTTTCGCCTAATGCAGCGCGATCCACGTGTGTCGCGTCTGAGCGACCATGTTAACCGCCATGGTGTTGCTCTTTCCACCGGACATGCACACCGAGCGGTCGGTAGCCTTCAGGGGATGGAACGGCAGGAAAAAGGCGCACACTAACGAGTGACTAATAACCGGGAAAGGCAATTTGTAACAGTTTTGAGCAGGAGATTTACACGTTTCATTCGCAAAGTAACAAATGGCCGGATTCGAATGCCTGAAGGGTTTGATACGCGGATCGATCAAATACAGTTTTCTATAGGGACAAAGATGGATGTTGCACTATCACACAAATGAACATAACATACGAACATAAGTGAACCATTGAACTCTCGAGTTAGTGGAATGAGGATCATATTTCCTCGCTAATTGCTTAAATTAGCTCAATCCATAATGTACAGCAAAATTGCATAGATCAATAGTAAGAAAGAAAGCATGAGGCAGGATGTTACAGGACATCTTGGAAAAATGGCCCTCTTCTGTAGCGCTTTGCAGAGGTGGGCGAATAAAAAATAAGAAAAAATACTCTCTCGTAAAACAATAACATTTCTCTTGCAGATTTTTTAAGTACATAATAAAGCTGTAATTACATTAGTAATATTTAAAATTAAAAATGTCGTTAACCGAACTTTTATAAATAAATATATAAGTTGATGAAGACTGCATCTTTAAATTAGTCTTTTTAAATTATTTTACCGATGTTCACTACACCAAAACATGCTGAGATCACAGCTGAAAATAACGTTTTCAAAACATCCTAACTCTTGCACTTGCATATTCGATTAATCATCAAGACGATGGATCGTTGACCTATGAGTAAGATCGTTGACCTGACGGTATCTCCAGCTTGATACGAAAACAAACTTTTGCACACAAACTTGTACTGAAACTTCGCACACCTAATCCCATACGGAGACGACAAAAATGATGTGTATGAGTGCAATGCTTCTCCATCACATCACATCCACCGTCACAGTCACCTGACGTGCAGCATCCTCGCTCTGTCTCTATCTCCCACAACGCTCAGATCAATCTTCACCAGACATCCAACGTGTAGCCAAAAACGAGAAATATTTACCTCACCAAATCCTTTCCATTAATGCACTTTTTAATAGCAGCTGTCTGTTCGTTTGTAGCAGAGCACGTAGTCAGTCACTCAATCACTTGCCAGTATTAGTGGTAGTAGTGCAGTAGCAGTATAGCTTAAAGTCCAACGGCCACCATCTTTTTATCACTTCACTGCGTTGCCGCGATACACTGCCTACCCTTACTGCTACCTTTTACACAATTTTCACGTGCCAACTCACCTGCAACGCACCAAAAGAATCGGTTCTTCCTAGCTAAGGAAGCTATCTCTCGCTTTACAATTGCTATTTGATCGTAGTTTCCTATTGCGATGGGTACGATGTACGTGTACACGTTTTCTTGCGTTCTTCAACATGCAGCACTACGTATTTTATAATTATCTGTGGCTTTAGAGTCGTCTATGCTCTACATAGAGTTTACTATTTGCACAGTTTAGCTATCTGTTGTGTAAAAATCTACTGGTACTTTGGAAAATCGTAAGTAATGTGATGGGATCGATCTTTTCGTTTGCGATCGCACCGGCGATCAGTTATGAACTGAGCCGTTTCTCTGGCCCGACGGCGTGAAGCGATCAGATAAGGATGCTGAGTGTTAACGGGAGAAAATGTGCGTGAGTTACTAGAGCGGTATTGGTTTTTATTCTTCCTTCTAATACTTCAAATCCGATTGTCGAATGTTTAATCATCTGTGGTTCATAAAGTTGTAGTTATGATTTTTGAAACTTTTGTTCCATATCACCATAGATTGATAAAATATATTTAAAAAAACTTTTGTACTTAATTTAGTTTTTTCATCTAACACACTGAAAGCAATCAACTCTCACTTTAGATGAAAAAAATATACACCTACTCTGGTGTCCTGCTGGGCACTTGAAAGGACATTGCCACCACCCGGTCGGGATGGCAACTCCAGGTGCAAACATGACAACCATCGCATAATCAAACGGGCGGAAAACGGCTCAATGTAATAAACGAGCTACACGTCAAATATGTAACACGTCGATAACGAAGCACAACAAGAAACAAGATCTCGATGGGCAATAAAAAAAAACGAGCCCCGGATAGGGAGCATTAAAAAAGCCTCGCTATTCCTGCATCGGCGACAGCTTGTTAATTGAAGTGTCATTCTAGTACGGACTTTGATTAAGCCGTTTTAGCAAGTGAGCTCGTTTAATTAACTACCGGCTTCACTTGTTCGTTACGGCGAGTGCGTGACAGTGACGTGTAGAACTTTTTTTTTGGGTCGTATGTAGTGTATGTTTCTGTAGCAAAAATCATATGTGATGCTGTTTCATTTAATTAAAAAATTTACACGAATGCATCATGATAAAAAACTGTAATCGTATAAAAAAAAGTTATATAAGGTGTCTGGTGTCTAAAAAATTGCTAATATAATGTGTTTGTTAAATATGAAAGGTCTCGCTGTAATATTGCATAATTAAACAACAAAAAGATTTTCTTATTGTATAAAAAGAGTATGAGAAAACATGCATAATAGAACGACGTTTACGAAAAGGTTAAAGAAATGATGTTTCTTTCTCCAAAACAAAATACAATGTTATTGCAATTGGCCACCTCAAACACCTTGTCAACGTTCTTTAGTAAGGGCTTAGTAATACACATAAAATTGGGTCGAGTGCAAAAATTGCTACACAGCGTTATTAGTAAAGCATTTATTTTGTTTTTCGGAATCACCACAACCCAAAATAAATGTATTAACAAAGTAAACAAAATAAATATCGTTTTATTTGTTTCTTTTATTTTCTTTTACCTGAACCATATGTTGAAGAGTCTGGATAAAATTAATTAAACATAGCAACAAAATAAAGCGTAATTATCAACTACTTCAATGAACCGTTATACGTAAATCAAATACTTACAGTTAATATTATCCTTATACTTATCACAAGACATATCAGTTTTCATAAACATATAATCTAGTGTTTTTATCACCATAGTCTTAAAATGGAAGATCATGTGGTAAACTATTAGTGACAAACATTATGCCAACATAAGCATTATATAAGAATATCGTGTTGGCGATAAAAAGGCAAAGAAGAACCAAAACTAAATTCATGTTTTCACAAAATGTTTTATTCATACTCTTCATACGTCTTTTTTTCTGTTACGTTATTATATCATGTTATGTCAGTGGCTTTCCAATTTCTTTCAATAAAATAAAACAGAGACATAGTAAACCATTTAAATATTATTTCAATTATATGTTCACCGGTTTGTTAAAATGCAATGAATCCTTCAACGATAAATACAAAGCGTTGGGCTAGTAACAAGGGCATTAAAACTCTTCCGAGATGCATAAAAAAAGAAATTGGTTCATGATAAACAAAAGATATTGTCCAACAATTACAATTAAAAATAAACATGACAACCATCACTTCTTAAATCTTTAATTAAAAAAATAGCAAACGTAAATGAAGATATGAAGATAAATAAAATAAAATTATATTCTAATTCATTTACAAATGAACCTATCCCACATCTTCCAACAAATCAAGTCAGATACCATAACTACTGTTTTAACATACGAATTTTATTGTTTAAATTGCAACCTGACAATTCCACCACAACGCTTATGTTTTACCACATTTACCATTACAAAATGAGCCCGACCACGTTCGAACTGCTAGTGCCTTACATTGTGTACTTGCACGTTTGTCCCCATACATCATTGGACAGTTAATCCATAATGCATGATTGATTGAGTTTAGATCTATTTACACTTTGTTTATATTTGCTGTTTATTTTGTGTCATTTACACGATTTTGATTTCGACTTTGTATCTACGCGTTGAGCCTAGGACTGCAAACGGGTTGTCTTGCTTACAAATGCTCACCGTCCATCGCTTACCTCACTATTGTACACTTACCAATTGAACTACTTATCGCTAGCATATGTACAGGTTTATCTTGTTAGCTTTTAAAGTACATTAGAACAAAACTGATTCATTCTTCTAGCGCTAGTATAACTTAACGTAACACATGCTTTAAATCATCCAAACTAACAACCACAATTCATTCCTACTCAGACGTACACTGCAAGCGAACAGAGTGATTTAGGCAAGCATAACATTACAGACCAGGCCAATTGTACGTTATAGTGTGCGATCCATTTTGTGTGAAATCCATCCTACAAGGCATTATTATTCGTTCGCTCGCAATGCAACTGTTGGTGAGGGATAAATTTATTCGTTCCCAATTAACGAGACTTTCGCGTGCTTTTCCATTTTTTTGCGAAAATAGTACCGGGAAGCGCTACAGTTCGGAACATGAGTCTAGTTCGGCCACACGCCATGTCCGCTTATATTTTAATCACTTCCTTCAGGTTGTACAGTCAGGAGATGCCGATCCGCAGTGAGTAGAGCAGTACGGTGCAGATGGTGCAGATGTAAAACGCAATCCAGCCCACCTTCACATACGCACCGACTTGTTTGGTGGCGGACGATGAGGACGTTGGGGATTTATCCGCTAAAAAGACAAACAAATGTTAAACTGCATTAGAAATGGATTTATACTTCTGACTTGTGTGCCAAAATAAGAGACATGTAGCCAAATTAGATGAAGAAAGAAAAACGCCTCAAACTAGGCAATCATTGATTGCATAGTAGACAATTATCTTCAAGATTTTCTATGAAAAAGGTTGGATAATATTTTCGGGGTCCCTAGATGTATTTGAACTGTTCCAGTAAGTGTCATAGTAGGCTAAATCTACACTGGATATAAGCTCCCATATGTAATACAATCAAAATAAGATGATAATGAAGAAAACGAATAAAAGAAGAAGGAATAAAACAAAAAAAACTAGAAAACAATGCAACGTTACACCAACAAAACCTTATTGAAACAATTGCCTTTCCAGCAATGTTCCAGTTATTAAAAACCTCATCTAAAAAGGAGAAGCTTATTTCTTTCCTTTGTACCGGAAGAAACTTCCAAATTGGCTTCCTATCAATACACCGCAATAAAGAAACAGTTTTCCGTATCATTTTCCACATCCAGCCCTTTCCGTGTTTGCTTCTGGATTAGAATTATATGAGCTTTCGCATCCGCATCATCAAACTGTACAATAAGGCGGAGAATTCTGATCCTAGTGCTGCCCTCCATGGCTACGAAAACTTCGGAAGCGGAAATTCAAATCATAAATACTTGACCAAAGATGTTGTTGCCTTCGTCGGTTATTTGATTACAGCGAGGAATCCTTTTCGCAATGAACTTCAAAGATGCTTAAAGACTTTGTGTGGGCACTCTATAAATGGGAGAGCTGCATGGATTTGGGTTATGAGGAGGTGCATTGGGATGCTTGTGGCAAAACTTATGATCCATAAAACTGAAGGAACCCCCTGCCCGGAATGTGTACTGCTTTCGTTCGGCCAGGAGGGTTTCCTGCACCGGCCAAGACAAGACAACGGCGCCATTTGCTCCCCGGAAGCCTGTAATCGAGCAGTGGTATTCGGTTTTCAAGCCGTTGGTCATTGACCGGCGAATAAATGGCATAATTTTCCACCGAAGCTTTTCAAATCAGAACAATACCAGTCCCCCCACCAAGAAGCTTGGGGAACCTGCAACCGGAACGAAACGGAACCGGACACACAGTCAATGAAAAATGGGTGAGAAAACCGGTACGATTGGGGGCGAACCGGTTGAATGGGTTTCGGAACTGAAAGTATACCGCCCGGGAAAGACGGGCTTCCTGCAGCCAGGCTAGGCTCGATGGTTTATTAGTCCTTGGAGCGCTTCCCGTCCCGGCAAAACTATTGGAGCAATGCGAAGGCAAGTTTCGGGGGTTTTCCGGTTCGAAGGGGGTTGAGATTGGCTCAAACCAACCCATGCCAATTTCGGAAGGAAGACGAGGTTATATCATCTGAACTGCACACCGCATACTGTCCATCCAATTCTTCCTTTATCTCTACATCCCTGACTAGAAATGGATTAGTTTTGACGTTTAATAGAATAACCCCTAAGGGAAAAGATCGGCACATGTCGCAGGGTGAGGTAAAACCACAAATTTCGAAAGATTGTCAAAGAAAATCGAATCCGATTGCTTGTCTGAATATTTGGAATGGCATATTTGCGTAGAATCTAGAAAGGAATTCCTAAGGGCCTATTTGAAGTGGGAAGAAATGCAATGGCAAAGACCGGTACGGATGCAACAATTTGATCCCACAGCATAATGCCAATAGGTTAAAAGCGAACGAAGATTCCGGAATCACAAGGATTTTTTGGTTTTAGATTTTGCATTGTTAGTGATGGTATGATTTGAGCAAACATTGTTAGAAATTCCTGTAATTTAATTTCTTCATTTTCTTCACACACAAAATTCTAATTTCAGCTTCAAGATAAATTCACAAGATGTTTTGCTGTTTGATTTACTCTTTTGTCTGATTTGCTAAAGATCCTTTTGAGTTCTTGTACTTGACGTACCAATCAAACCAGAATCATGAAAAAAGATATCATATTTTCATTAAAAACAAAGGTTTCATTTCAATCTCCGGAAATGAATCAATCTTCAAAAACACATAAAACATCCACACATCTTCCAGACACGCTCGATAGAGCCAATCTTTTAACCGCCCGTGATGCATCATCAGTAAGCGTAAAAGCTTACATCAAACATAAACCGTACAAACGCTCTTTCACCACACTCAGCAAGTGCGGAAACATGAATTATTGTGACCATTTTTCACACAATCTCGTTGCTTCCCGAGAAGTGGCCGTACAGCAGACAACACAACCCGGGCACAGCATTCTTCTGTGTTGGATATAAGATTTCAATCGAATCCTCCCCACTTCAACCTCCCCACTCTCTCCCTCTACGGGCGAACGCTTAAAGCTCCACAGAAACATTGTGCAAAAAACCACGCATGACTGGTAGTTGGTCCAACGACAACCATTCGGCATCCATTTCCGGTAATGATTTATATTTAATATCTTTCACCAGACGAACATGGCGTGCCGGAAGGATCCGCCGGTGGCATGCCGGTGGTTTTGTAATGGGTAGCCCAAAACTAGGGACGAGTGCACCAGGAATGTGTGCACTTTCGGATGTGTCGCAGCAACCGGAAAAAGAGGGCGGAATTGCAGGAGTTGCAATCCACCGAAACGCAAAGATGAATGGAGTTCGGGCCCAACTCAAGAAGCACCCGAAGGTTCACACAAATTTTGGAACAACGCTTCCCGAGCGTGTTCGCGCACTGTTTGATGCATCCTTTCGGTCGGTGTGTTGAAAGCAATACTTACTTCAACGTATCTCTACCACATTAGGCATTAGTGGCGAGGGAATGGGAAGATAGCAAGGATGCGAAAAAGGAGGTCCCCATTGCGAAGCTTTTCAAGGGGGGTATTGTATTAACATACTTCTGTGGTTGAATTTATGAGGCGATAAAATGCAGATATGGTGAAACATTGAGCTTCCGAAGCTGCTGGCCGGGTATCCTATCTTCTCGATTGGATGTGTTTTACAAGCCCTAATCGAGCGGCACCCGGAGTGCAACAGGGTGGTCCGGTGGTTGGGATACGGGTAGCAGGTACCCACTATCGTGTGCGGGTTACTATGAAGCAAGGACAAATCGTTGAGCTTTTAAAACATGTGAAAGGATTTTTCCAAAGAATGGAGTGGATCTACAAAAGGGACGATGTATGATTTATAGTTTGTATAGCTTTTAATTTTCGCAGAGAAAAACAAGGGACTCACATAAGTGGAGTTTTTAGAAGATTGGAAGCATGTAATTCTTATAAAAGGATACACAAAAACAAATCATACAACCGATATATGTAAACGTAAATTATTGAACGCTTCCTGCAGCGCAGATTGCATACTTCATTAGTGTATCAAATGGTTGCCCGAAAGTATGCAATCAGTGTGACAAATTATCGAAATTTTGTTTGTTTTAGAACAAATCTATTTTCCGAAGACATGGAGATGTAATTTAAACGTCCCATTTCGCTCACCTTTGTATCCATTAACGGTTAGATACATATCGCTTTGATCGGTTAGCTCTCCGTCATACACCGACTGTTGATAAATTTGATTAAGATTGTGGCTACTGGACGAACCCGTCGCCAGTATTCGGGGTCGGTCCTCCTCCACGTACCATTCGCTGCTTTCGTCATAGATCTGATGTATTGTCGCTTGGCATTTGAGCTGTGAAGAGAGGAAAAATATAATGAAAAAAACTACAATTGTACATACTTAAAATCCAATTTAAATACAGCTCGCCAAGCATGAGGGAAGAACAAATACCCGATTTGCTTATCGTTGATGTTTGTTTTCCTCTGCTGCCATCGGTAGAAATAGAATGGGTTCAACCGTTGCTGGCAGGTTGCATTCAAAGGCCGGCAAAATAATAACAAAGAAACAATGTTGATCAGCAGGAAGCATCCATAGCAGATGCAGTTTCCGGTTGGTTCACTGCACCAGCATGCTACGTGTTAAAATCCAAGCATTAGCAATATATCCCTTCTCAAACCTCAACCCCCCATTTCGTACGAGCAGGTAAGCGTGTAAGCCGAAAAGGGATAAAAATTCTACCGGAAGGAACTTTGCTCCACTTGATGCTTCTCCGAGTGCCGGCGAGCTTCCGGTTCCGGCTGAGACCCGTTGTTTGAATCAATTAAACTTTTAATTAACAGCATTTGTTCTGCAGCCCGGGCAGAATCCTTTCACGGTTGCACTCACCCCAATCCGGATCTTTGCTGTGTTCCATTTTCATTTGTTTGTTCGACAATGAATCGTCGTTTTCGCATTTTTTTTCTCTCTCTCTCCTTTCTTCGATTCTACTCGAGAAAGAGTTCGTACACTGGGAGTGTTTGTCTTTTTAGAACAAAAAGCAAGCGAAAGAAAAAAAACACAACTCGATCGTCCCATGTAACCCACGGGTCGACTATGCTACAGCTGTCAGCTTGCCTTACAGGGTTGATTGTCACCGTGGAGAGAATAATGATAACATTTTCCACGGCTGACCTGTGGCGTACGTTTCCATCAAGATGCTTTGCGCAAGAAGTTCAGCGTCATCCCGAACCACCCATCCCGGGCAGGTGTCCTTCCGGAAGAGATTTGTCACCCAGTCGGAAGGATCTATTGTAAGCTTTCTAATTTACCTTTTATCCCACCACCATTTTATGTTTTTTTCCTTCTTCTTCTTCTGGATGATTTACCGTAGTGTTAAATATTAATTACAATCTCATCAGGTTTTCTTCCTCAGGGGTTTTCTTCCAGGAAAAATAATAGCGCGGATTGCAGGGGATAAGTAATTACAGGAAAGTTGTCTTTTACAAAAGTTTTCCCTCGAACAACAGATTTTAGTGAGCCTTTTTTTAAAGAACAGATTGTCTAAAAAGCATATTTAGGCAAATTAAATATTTTTCTATTCCAACCCCAAGTCTTTGTTACGTTCCAACCGCTGTATTCAAGTCTACGGAATATGAGATTGATCGATAGAAAGTGGTGTATTCAATCGAGGAAATTTGGTACCAGGTCTATCATAAAAGGCCACTCGGAAAACTGTTTGAGCATAAAATTCGTGTTTGAAAGGTTTCCATAATGGCTATTCGGCGATCTCTTATGCATGGAGCATATAGACCTGATCGCAGTTTGGAATACACGGAAGTTCTCCTTATACCCTAAATTAGAATTTATTTTGGGGAATTTTGCCCTGAGTACTCCCGGAATGAAAGCTCATTCACATCTCCCATCCGATATGTAGTGTTGTATCCATATGATTTTCCCTTTTCCGAGAGCGTTGGTCAATCCATAATAATGAACAATGCAATACTATTCTAAGAAATATCTTACCTTAAGTTTTCCTTTAACAAAATGTGCATGAGCAACCAGAATATTAATTCCCAGGATGGATGTTTCTAGTCCCGTGTGCGTGTCCTTGATGGGTCGGTACACTTTGTAGTATTGTGGTATTATCTGTTGAAGAAATTATACAATGTTCAGAAATAAGCTCTATTTATGGGGTTTACTATAATATCATTAGTTGTGCTTCATGTAAGTGAACAGCGTCTCTAAAAAAAGACCAAACCTATCCTATATCTCTTTGAAATCAACAACCACTCCAAAAGCTCACACTATCCCATCACGGGGAAATTAAATTTTCCTCTGAAATCTACAAAAGCCTCTTCAAACGAACTCATCTTCATAGAGAGCGCTGACAGCAAATCGTCACTGTTCGAAGCAATAAACCCCGAACACATCCGATGATTTCACGCGAAACGCCGCCGATGCGTTTACCAAGAAGCCCATCACTTTTCACCCGACCGTAAACAGCGGGAAAGTGTAAATTCAATTTCCCTCCGAATGGGATTTTCAACCGCACCGCTGTTTGACGTCTCTCGTGCTTCGTCTCCGGGCTGTTCCTTGGCTGTCATCGTTACAAATCGTTCGATATCATTCCTTCACGTCGGTGGGAAATGGATGAAAATTACGAAAAATTCGATTTCCATCCACCGAAAGCCACCCGGTGCGCATGGTAGCGATTGGTATTGCCAGCGGCAAAACTGATGATTCGCCGATTGAGTCGTTTGCTTTTCATCACTTCACGCACATCGTTCGTGAAACTGGAGGTGTAACAAAAAAACAAGCAAATCCCCGATGGTAGATTAACGATTGCTTTTGCACCCTTTTAAACCACAAATTAGAAGACAGGAGGGCAAAAAATGAACCCGACGAATATATCTTTAATCTGGAACGAAGGCAGCATGAAACGTAACCCAGTAAGCAATGTTTAAAATTTCATGCAGAGTCTGCTTCGGCGAATAAATACAAATCGTAATAAATACACGATTGATATCCTTTTGTGCTCGATGTTTCACCGGAACGAGCATCAAAAACAAGCTTTCATCGAAATGATCCTTGTTTATTTTTTGTTGTAGTCATATTTCGGAAAATTGTATACAATCCCCTCGCACCATCACAATCACGATGGGGGAGAAAAACGGGACGATAAAAAAGCAACCACGGCAACCACGGCCCGGTCTCGGATGGTGATGAATGCGTTTTTGCCCTAAATCAATAGACCGCATGTGGTGTCGGAAGCAAATATGTGATTTTCACATCATCCCCACACGGCAGGAGATGTCGTCGATATGTGTGTATGATGGTGCAATAAATCTTACCGGTACGTCATTAATCGTCCACGTCAGATTTGCTGGCGGTTTAGAATTAATCGAGGTGCAGTTGCCCCGCAGGATGTCACCCGGCCGGTACCGGCCCTGCAGGCCCGTTATTGATGGTTTTTCCGGCGGCGGTTCTGATGCATGCGTTTTCCCGTTTGGTGGTAATTTGTGGAAGAAAATTGTATAGTTTCGTTAAATCAATGCTTTTGAAAAAGAAATAGGTTCTATGGGGAACAAGGGTGGTAATTTTACAACAGGTTGAAATCAATGAGACAATAAGAAGTTTGGAAGATTATTTGTTTTTTATGTTACTTGTTATTTTTTATTATTTTTATTTATTTAGATTTTATTTTAGATGATTAAAAAAGATACATTTCTTACCTATAACTTCCATATCACCGGACACTATCATTGTGTGAAAGGATGGAGCATCAGCCGACACCTCACAGCTATACTTTCCCGACACGTTCGTTTCGAGTGCTTTTATAACAACGTTACTCTCGTTCGACAACGATCGCTGAAAATGGGAAAATAGATTTTAAAGCAAAATTATTAATCAAATTAAACGCCTTAAAGGTTGTCAAAATTGTATTTCAAAAACAAACTGAAAAACAAACAAAGGGAAAATATTCAACATCATTCGTTGAATGAATAAACCATCGAGCAAACAACATTCCCCATCTTAAGTTGACCCCTCGACAAAACCTGAAACCTTGAGTGGAGGGACTTCACTTCTAAAGGCCATCCATTTACTTTTGGGCTCGGACTCCGGGGTGTTTCGTCTTTATCAACCGTACGCCCAAAGTTTATATATTGCACACGATAAAGAATGGCGGAGCGGACAAAAACATACTAACCGTCATAAATCGACGAGATAATTTAAGGTCGGGTCTAAAGAACTGTTCCTGGCTCCGAAGGCTTTCCTTTAAATCTTCTACCAAGCTCATCTGCGAAAGGAATCTCCATGAGCAGCATCCTTTTTATCCTTCCATCCTTCCGTGCACCTGCTGCAGTACCAATCTTTCATATCAACGGACCGTACGTTCTGATCTGTCCTACCGCGGTTTAGGTAGAGAATTCCTTTTTTTTTTTCTGGTTTGTTTACTTGCTGTAGCTTTTCACGAAATATTGCACTTTTTTTATTTTCGCTGTGCGTCGTACATAGCCACATATCCATTAAACCCTACCCGTCCACCCTATACCAAGAGTATGTACAGCGAATGTAAATAATTTGTCGCAAAAGCTTCGCAAACATCTAACACAACCTACAATTCGAACGTTTTCGTTTTTGGATTTTGCTTTAACAAAAAAAAAAAAAAATCCCCAAAACAGGCACACGAGAAACGAAAGCTAAAACATCCAACACCGGCATGCTGATCGTGCAGTTTTGCCTTCCTCAGAAGTCGTCCCACACTGTTTTGGACGTTATCACAGTTGTTTATTGACTGGAAAGCAACAAAAACAGACATTATTTGCGTCTTATCTTCCCCAAACGTGAGCGGAAGTTTTGGGTTTTCGCCGCGGACGGGTGAGTTGTCGCAGGGAAAAAAATAGGCGCCTTCCGTTTGACAGCTGGACCATCTGGGGTAAAAATAAAAGTTCGCTTCAATGGCTTCCACGTAATAAAAATGTACCGAAAACACGAACACTCATTAAACAACTTTAAGAACGATCGCTGAATAATGGACGGAACCGGGCAGCAACGGAACGCTTTTTATTGGTTCTGTAGCATGTTTTCTATGTTGATAAATAAAATACTTTCAGCTCATAATGCTGCGGACAGCGCTGTAGTCTCGTGCAAGCTCTCCGGCCACAGCTTTCAAGTGCGGAAGTGCCTGTCGAGAGCGAAAAAAATGAGAACGGGGGAATAAAATAGCAAAGCATCGTTCCGGGCATCGCCGTGTCCTATGGGGACCGCAGGAGCGCCAACGAACGCCATCGACCACTCAGCCATTATTCCCAATCAAGATGAATCGATCGAACCGAACAGATTGGTTTGGTTGTCCGATCGTTATCCGGACAGCCCGCATGATGGATGATTATGATGGGCAAGACTGAAATGAAATTAGAAATACCAGTCCCTGCTGCTTATCTTATCCCCAGCTTTGCCCTAGCCCACTGCCAGTTCCTTGTGCCGGTCAGCTCTTTTGGGGATGGAATCGAATTCGAATTTCCAGTTGTCAAGAGTGCATTAGAAATTCATGAGGGAATCATGAGGGCCCTTTGGGTGTATGCCAATGGTTTGATGTCTTTTGCTGTGTTGTCTTTGAAATTTGGGTTCGGTTATCAGACGATTCCGTACGAATTCATTCGTCCTATTATTGATTAAAAACGATCCTAGTACGCTTGAACGAACCTTCAAATAATCGCATTTAACAAGAGAAATAATTAAATCATTTAGATCTTGGATTCATTTCCATTCATAAGACAAACAACAAGTCTTTTCTTGAACATTTAAACGGAGCAACCACCCCATTGCAGTCGGGTTTAGCTTCTGGGAACAATAACAATCTTCAAAGGCGATTCATCCTTCGCAGCAAACATCTTTGTTTCGAAGAAACGCAACAAACTAATTATTTCCATCCGATTTAAAACCCGGGTTCATCGTTATATCAGAAGCTGGCTAAAGAGAAGCGTTTTGTTTTATTAACTTTCTGAAAGCGTTTAGCCAATAAGGGATTTACAGTTAAACAGACAATTACTTGCTATCAGCCGTAAAGATAGCAAAAGATGCTAAATTAAAAGTTCACCATACTCCAGTATGCTTGTTTATTCACAACAAATCGCAATAATATTTTTAATAAGCAATTCATCATTCTACTGAAACGAGTTTTTCTCTGTAACATGTGGAAAGCATAATGAATCCTTCATAAAAGCTTACCTCAACGTCAACGGCAGTGAATACTTTCATTGATGGTTTTTCCTGTGGCGTGTAGCGATAGAACTCACGCTTTCCTTTGTACCATTTTATCGAATACAGCCGCTCCTTGTCTTCCAGCTCGTAGTCGCAGAACAGATGTGCCGAGTCGCCTTTTCGCACGGCCGTCGGCACCGTGACGCGTACATTTCGCAGGCCTACGGATATTTCTGTGAAACGAAATGTGTGAGAAGAATGGAAAAAGGCTTAGAATCATAGTGCGTTGCGCCTAAATGTAGGCAATAACATATACAAATGTAATTTATATTTTTAGTACAAATATAATAGGATTTCAATGCCGAAAGGAGTCATACATTTAGATATATTTCCAAATATTCTAGACAAGTCTAGACAAGTGTTCCCCCGAAAGCCCTTAAACTCAAAAGAAAAGTTCAGATCATTCTGAATGTCAATTTACTCCAATATTTGTCATCATCATTCCGCTGGTAAGTTTGCAGCAGCCAAACAGGAATGGGAATTTACCAACGCGAAAGTGCATAACCGCGAAGTGACTCACAAAGGATTTGGATTCGATATTCTTCAAGCACTTCAGGTGGAAAATGATCGGTCAAAGCAATGGAGAGAGAAGTTTTGCAGGTGGCTTAAATTCCTCTACGGTAAGCATTGTGAACGGGTTACTTAGGGCTAGTGATGCTCCCAGAAGTGCTCCAAAGCATACAGCTTAAACACCATCCAGGAATACAGCCAAACTGAAGAAGGTGTATGAAAAAAAAAAAGATGAAATGTAAGATTAATTGCAGCACCTCCGTACGGACGATGGACCAAGGCCACTTTATCAGACAGAAAGTCGCACCGCCTCGGGAAGAAACTTTTCCTCGTGGAAAGCGTTTCGCGTCCAAGGCGTGTGTTGTGGGCAGATTCTTTCGTAGCGCTTTCCATCGCTTTTCCGACGCCTATACACACACACAAACGCACAAGTAGTGGTACGGAATTTAAAGAAGATAAATTGATTACAAAGTTTCAGTTCACTTTCCATGAACTTCGGGGCAGGGCTTCGGTGTCAGTCTATTCTTTAATAGTGTCATTTATGGCGAGACAGCAGGGAAGTCATGTTGTCTTTACTCGAAATGCACTTGGGAGCAGCACGACTTTATTGAGTTACTGGAAATGTGCGTTTTTCCTACTTTTGTGCTCGTGTAAAAGAGCCATCCCGACGAGAGGAATTAGGATAATCGCGTTAGTTTCGCACTAGTGTTCGTAATAGAATCAGCGATACAATAACAATTTGTAAAAGGTTTCCCACTGCCAGTTGGTAATGAGTTTTAAAGTTGGCCTGGGTACGGGGTCGCACGTACTGTACTAAAAAAGCCTTTTTTGTAATTTTTCGAAGGGAAGAGGCCACAGCATATTTCTAGCAGCAAGCTTATGATTCATTACCCGAAACTGAGCCATACTTTGGCACATACAAGGGCTTTGTTACTGAACGAGACCTTCTGCGTACACATTTTTTTGATGCGCATTTCAAATGCAGCTACAGAAACTGTTGACACATTCCGGCTCGCGTTTGTGTGCTGTCGGTTCGCGTTGCCACGACCCAAACGACAGCTGGGAAGCTGCTGTGTTGTACGGCTCACAATCAGGCCCAACTTAAAAGCCTTTCTCTGGAAGAGTTTCCCCCATATGCACGACATTACTGCACATACACACACACAAGCGCCCGGTCGCGTTTTCCAACACGTGGACAATCCGGTGAGATTTTTCGGACATTCTGTTGCAAAACCGGCTGCCTTTTTGGAATTGTGGAGCGCAACCACGCTTGCCGTGTGGAATTGTTGATTAGTTCATCCATCTTGCCCAACAACGGCCAAAGGCCTACCGCGCTGTTACGGCATCGGAGGCCCGCTCGGGATGGGTTATAATACGGCCAAAGCATGCAAATGTGCAGTGGAAGTGATTTTGAGCGGTTTCAGTGGAGCGTAATTTGGAATGTGACTGCCATTTGCCAGCTGCTCGTTCACAGCCGTGTGGCACGTATTCTCGGTACAAGCCGTTATTGTTGTTGAGGTGAACATGGTGCACTTTGTTGTGTAGAGCGTTACTGGTTGTCTCGTTACAGCGAAATAATAACCACCAAATGGTAGGATTTAATACTGTATGTTTGAAAAATACCCTTAAACTGACAAATGGCATAAATTTCCCCCACCTTAAACTCTACAACAGCGCCAACCAACATCACCGGGCTAAATTCTACTCTCCATCTTTCAAAGTATTAAGCAAACCCAAAATAATATCGTTCTTCTTGCACCTTCATTCAATCATTCTCTTCAACAATATTACACGGCGGCTCTTCAGCGGAGCAATCGGGGCAGATGAATAAAAAACAAATAAAGCAAACCACCATGCAACCACCTTGGAGTTATGAAAAATGAGATTTCACCATCCGGCCGGAAATGAATCGAGATGAAATTGGTTTGAGCAATTCTGCGTTGAATAAAATATCGTCTTCAACCTTCTTCGGATACAACGCGTTGAAACGAACGGTAAGCTAGAAGCTGCGCGTGGAAGAAAAATTGGAAAACAATTTTCACCATCGTACCAACGATGTTGAGGTAGAATTTCTATGTAATGGTGGTTTCGGAGGTTTTAAAGCGATCGAATACCCCGGGATTCTCCATCTTGTGGCACAATATATATTTTTACTTACTTATATTATTAAAGTATACTTTTATTTGAGTAGTATTTTCAAAACATAAAAACTTCCATAACACCTTTTAACTGGTAAAGCACATATTTGACAGCCCTTTGACACAAACGACTATTTTCTAGGAAGTTAGCAAACGTTTTTCCCACATCCACTTCAAGGAAAGCATCTAAATATGTGGGCGCTTATTACATGCATGTTTCGTTTTCTTTTTCGTGTAAATAACAGACGCAAAAAAACTTTTTCCCCCCGCCCAAATCCCACATTTTCCAGGCAACAAATTTGACGTAAAAGCTCAGATAAAACCTCACACTAGCTGAACCGAGTCTGGTATGTGTCGCGCCCTTTTTTGCCTTATTTTCTGTGTGCTTTTAGGGGAAATATGGAAATGGAAGAAATTCTTTGTGTCTGCTGACGGATGTTTGTGCCGTTGTTGACCTAGCAATGGCAGACTGGTTGACAAGGCGTTACCATCCCGCGGAAGGAAGAAGGAGGAAAAATACCTGCACACTCTGGTAATAGCGAGTTTCTATTTTCCCCGGACTACATACAACTTTCCGGCGTACGGCGAGACGAGACAAAACCAACCACGGTGTGCAAAACACGGTGTGTGGGAAACGTTTCATCCCCGTTCATCTTGCACATGACTTCACGGGATGGTTCAAGTAGCTGGAAACGGAAAACTCGTTATTCATCCCACTTATGAGGTTCACCTGAACGGAACTTGTTTCTCACACCCAGACGCACCCGAACACATACAGCCGCTAGATTATCATTAACAACTCGTCGTCGTCGTCGTCGTCGTTTTCGTCGTCTTCGCGTTCGTTGGTTTTTACTTTTGCATATAGCAGACTCCCCATCTCAGAACGATCAGACCCCATTCTTCTTCTACCGAGGCTGGGAAAGATCCTCCCTAAGCTGTGTTAGGACACGTGGCAACATGATAAGCAGTTTCAATATCGGGGTGTGATCGGAACAGCACAAAAACAGATCGCAAACAAGCCGACGGTGAGTTACAAGGGTTTTTCAATTCCATAAACACGTCAGATAAGAGCGAAAAAGTGGTTAGAAGTGGCACGCAACCTCTTCAATTCGAAGAAGCCACGTGTGACAGTAGCTGTTTAAAGAACAAAAAACTGGCTATACCTCTGTTCGTTAACTTAACGATGTTGGAAAGAAGACTACAACATGGCAGCGTGTGGGATGTTCCACCAGTAATGGCAGATGGCTCTACACTGCAGACCATGCTTAGTGAAGTACTAGTTTTTGTAAGTATTTTGTCATCATCACCATCAGCTTTTTTCCCCAGTAAAGCTTGTGCAAATTTAAGCCTTCCCAGTAGGTTGTTCTATACACTGCACAAGCAAACGAAATATATTGAATTCTGTTCGGCCTGCTTGGAACATTGAAACTAAAACAAGTTTTTACTTTATTTCTCCACTGTAACGGCAAAATAATCCTCTTAAAAATGCCCTACACTCCAAGTGCACCAAGTTCGTTAAACACACTATCGAACGTGACGTTCGGGTGCATTGAATTCGTTCCCCCGACACACATCAAGGCGGTGTCGTTCTAGTGTGTCCTGAGGGACATTTTGATCTTCCTTTTCTACCATTCTTTCGCTCACTACTTCACTTACTTTTTACTGAACTCACTGCACACTGGAGCTTCTGTAAAAATTTGCTTTTCCTTTCGATCGAATCGGCGACGAAGAAGCGACTCCGTTCCTTCAGGCTCGAAGTTGATAAATTCAATTTAAATTCATAGAACTCGTAAAATTGTAAAAATCACTTGACTTGGTGAAAAACGAGCTCTACAGCCCTGGGTGGAGAGGGTCTTCATAACTCAACGCGCTCTTTGACACCGTGATTGAGAACGTTTGGTAAGATAGGATTGGGAAAAATTGGTGGTACGAGCACGGGAATGACTTCCATCGAAGGTTCCAGTTTGAAAGAAAGTTTTAGTTGAAATGTGCTGGTGTTTTTTTTTCGATTTAAGTGCTTCAGTTTTGTGACTGCACATTTACAGATGTACAGATATTACAGATATTAAAGATGTTTAACGTCATTTAATAATCATTTATTCATTCTTGCAAATTCTGAACTCCGAAAAAATTGTCCAACTTTTCAGAAATATTTAGGCCAAGACAGTGCACCGAAAATATCGTGAAATGATTTTTGTTCGACAACCCGTATCACTGAGCGACTGCGAAACGATCACGAATGAAATCTTGGCCATGTTCATTATATACCACAAAAGCTGAAGTTGAAATCTCACAAGCATCCGGAGCACATGATATCACAAAGAGAAATTTATACCGCACAGATGAAAGCATAAAATAAAAAGGAAAGAAGTTGAAACCGGTTCAATCGGTATGATTATCTCATGAATATCGATCAACAAAGAAAGCTCCGTGCAATACACTCCTCTGTTTATCTCCTATGTTTTAATTAAATCAATCAAGTGATAAATGCCGATTATTAGTAGCGTAATAAATTATGTTCGGCCCATTTCTTTCGAATAGCACAAAAGCGTTCCTTCCCGTCATCGCCGAACGTCGCATGAAATAATCAACGTCAAATACATTTTCCCAAATACCTGCACCCAGTCTCCGACTTTAGTGGTTCAAAAATTGTCTCAGCTTTTTCAACATCCAATTCAGCCAACATGGAATGGTACACAATTTAACGACTGACACTATTTCTCCAGCCAACCGTGTGACAAAAGAAACATCGATGAAAGGACACGTTGCAGACGAAGCAGCATAGCACAAGCGCAACGAAAAAGGACCCTCCAGGAGTCATCGACAGGAACCGAAAGAGGTGGGTCTTTAGCGGGCAAATGGAATAGCTAGCAAGAAACACTCACACACGAAAAACCAACAAAACGTCATCGCATTTTTCCATCATCTCGCTTTCGAGAACAACGAACAAAAATACTGTCCACACAGACACCGTGAGAGAGCGCACACACAGTAAAACGACGATCAAGAAGTGTCCCGTAACGAGCAGCGTCCAGCAGAGGATAGGAGGGAAAAAAATGCTAGTTGCCGGTGACCACCGGAAGTATGGCTTCCGGGAAATGGTCACCGACTGGTGGTCAAAATCAACAAGGAGATAATTGATTGTGTGGCCAAGGCTCGCAGAACCTGAGACGCAACCGGAGTGTCCGTACGTCCAGATGAGAGCGTTTTTCTACACGTGGCTACGTCTGTATGATATAGTGACGGTTCCGAACCATTCAGATCGTTGTTTTCCGGCTGGAACTTTTTGGTGCCGTTCGGACGCTTCCGGACTAGCGTGATGTCCGTGAGACGCTAGCACAAGAGCGGACAAGTGGTGAAGGAAGATGGAAATTAATCACCCTCGGTGGAACTTTTACGAGTGCCGAAAATTGTTTCCGCGACAGAGTTAACCCATTTGTTGGGGGCTGGAATCTTTTTCCTCGCTTTTTCGGTAACGGTCCAAGGGTCAATTTAGGGCTACTTACGGGGGACTCCTCGCTAGTTGGTGATGATAAGTGGATCCACTAGCAATAGGTTGAATTTTTTTCCGATCGATTGATGAGTGCGTCTTGAGGTGGTTCCGTGCAAAAGTTCATCGTCCACCCACGGCGAAAATCGGGCGTATAACAAATTGAGCCATAAAGCCAAACGCAACCTTTCAAATCAGCACCCCGACACCAATCACAGGGAGACGGGCTCGGAGGCAGTCAATGTAGAACTTAAACTTTAAACCCATCTTCCGGAACGATTTACGATGTATCATAAAATTCATCGACTCGTTTATGTTGGTCCCACCCCAACGGTTTGCTCTTTTCGCGCAAGGGGGAACCGTTCCGTTCCCTTTTGCGAGCAGCAAACAAAAAAGGCTCCATTGTAAAACCTATTGCCATTTTGACGACGATGGATTTACTCGCAAACGTCGTTGCATCGCTTCTGAAATGAAGACACAGTTTGGGCGAACTTTTGGGGCGCGTTCGGTACTCGCGTAACTTTCCGAAAGTGCGTTCCCAATGAAGATCTTCTCACGGGCCACGATCATGACGTGACATGCGAAACTCTTACGCTCGGTCGTCTTGCAAAAGGCGGCTTAAGAAACTGAATCTAATTTAAAAGTTTAATCCTTTCTAGCTCCACGCGCGACGTTGTTGGTGTCATCACCCGTGAAAAGTTCGCTGTTTTGAACCGTACACACTACTGACGGTTTGTTTTCGTTTCACGCTGCATAAAGCATAAACGGAACTTGCCACCATCCCTCCCTGGACGCTGGAAAGCGTATGTCAAACGATGCTTTATGTTTTTCCGGCTTCCGGCTTGCATAAGCCACGTTTATAGTGTCAGCTAAAGGATTCTTGCACCACCCGGAAGGTAGAGGAATTGAGCATGTTCGTCCTAAAGCTAGCGTTTGTCACCATCCGGAAAGCTCCAACCGAACATTGCGCGTGTTGCGTAATTTGTTTGCATTTGTATGAAAGCCTGGTGCTAAAAACGCGCAAAAGGTACTGGCAGCTTCCTGCGAAGGTGGCAAGTGTGCTGCACGAAGCTTACCTTCAGCGTCGTTTGCGTTGGATTAGTGGAAATTGTAATCGTAGTTTCGAGTGAAAATGAGTGGATCTCTTCACCGCACCCTGCACACGTTTGTTTGAGAGGGCTCCGAATGCACAAAGCATAAATCGTACCCGGATGCTGTGGATTGTATGAAAACTTGCATGTTTTCTAACCTAATCCAGGACCTTCTGGGATGGAAATATGTGACCGGTTCCTAATGGGACACTGGGTTTTGGGGAGAGTGTAAATGCTTAACTGTGCCGCAACTGGCACGGCACTGAAATGGATGGAGTTCTGTTTTAAATTGCACCTAGGATTATGCTCAAATGGAATGAATTATGTTGCAACAAATCGTGCATTTATGCAAGCCTTGATGACAATTCGGGGGGTTCTGGAATACCTTCTTTTGGGTTGCTGTAAATCTAACGATGAGACTTTCATTTGGGGGGTAAAGAAATTGTGGAAATTTAATTAAATTTGTAAAAAGCTAACTATATAGCAAAAATTAATCATTTATCATTCATTAAGCATGTGGCAAACAAAAAACTATATTTTGTTTTTAATGAATGTAAAATAAAATTTTTCTTCTGTTGAACTAACTCAGACTAATTGCACATAAAAAATAATTATTTGTAATGAAGACAGATAATTTAAGATAGAAGGCTATCCGTACATCTACGAAGCAATCGTAGAATATAATGAGACACAATAATCAAAAAGGGTTGGTACCTCTGTTCCTGCGCAAATAGTACTTTTTTCCCAATGCTAACTTCAGACCCATGCCAGATTGTATCATATTCATTATCGGTTAAGCCTTTTCTTCATGTCCCTTTTTCCGATCCGTCTGGGTCGCGTGTGTCTGCAGTAGATATCAACACATATTTTACTCGCTTTAATAAGAAATCAGGCCCTTTAACTGACCTTCCTGCTCTTCGTTTTTTTCTATTCCTGTTTCTCTTTCACGCTCACTCCCTTTCCTGCGTGCTGAGCCCTGACGTTCATCTCAGCTTCACAAAGTAATACCATCGAGCGATTACGAGATTCCAGCACCGGTCCCGAAATACCAGGTTGTTCGAAGGATTTGCACACGGCATAGAAACAGTTCCAATGCTGTCACGTTATGATAGCAAATTTAGGATTTTTTCGGGTTTATTTAACCGCTGTTTGTATGCGTGTTGGGGATTTCGCCAGTGGTCCCCGTCGGGGTGGGGCATGAGATGAACCTAGAACGCAACTAACGGGCCCTTATGGGTGTGTATCCGCGAGGTGATCGTTGGGGAGGGGGGGATGGTTGTGAAAAAGGTTCTAAACTACACCCAAACCGGTACGCGAGCTAAATTGAAAACGAATCCCCCGAAAACCAATCTTCGGTCGGTACACCTGTCCGGTGAAACAAGTCGTTTGCTTTTTTTTGCTGCTGCTGCTGCTGCTGCTGCTGCTAATGCTGCCCGCTCACTGTACGGGACCATCGTCCGGCCAAAGGGTGGATTATGTGGTCCACGGGACACAACCATCCACGGGGGGCTTCTTGTTTGGCATTAGCACAAACCAACCAAAGCAAACAAAAGGGGCACCATCGATCGGTTGGTATGGGACGAGCCTGGTCGGCAAATCTCTGGAGGTCTCGTCCGAAATAGTCATATTTATGGGAATGGTTTAGCGCACATACACACACGCCCCATCCACAATAGCAACAACCTTTCCGATCGTTGTGGTTTTTGACCTTCGAAAATCTGCCAGAACGAAGCTGCTTGTCTGCATTTCATTGTGGGATGGCTGTTTTAACCTTACGGATGACCTGCAGACGTATGTTCTGAAATATATTGGAGTGATTTTGGGAAAATAAATAAATGTCCCTTTTATCTTTCCAGCTGGGTGGAAAAAAACGCCAGTATTGTCCCAGATAAATGGATTTGCAATTAATAATTAGAAACCGCCTAAAGTTACGCAATGTAAAATCATTAATTTCTTTGTTGGTATTTACTTAACCTTTTGCTACTGACAAGCTTGATCAATTGATGATTTTGTGTTTTATCCTTGATAATTATTAAATATTTTCAAAAATAAAATCAATGTGTAAAGTAATTGAATATCATACGACGGTCCAAATTGCTTCCAGAAATCATGAACAAAAAGATTCTAATAAACAACATATTGCATACCTTTAGGCTGCTCTTCATAAATAAACATTAAATGCTCGTTCGCGCTAACCTGTTTCCCAATCTCTGTTTTCCATTTAACACACTCTTCCATTCGACTATATCACGATGCTTGATCATTCCATTCGAATTTTTCAAAGTAACAATCAAACGCATTCATGCGAAATGCTCCAATCAGTCAGTCTGCTTACCCTGTTAGCTAAATAGACTTTCATCATCGCACAACTAACAACTTCATTATGGAAGAAGCATAAAATTCAACATTCCATCATTAAAAAACCTCCACGTTTCCATGTTATTTCACACACACGATGCAGCTAACTCACTTCCCGAAACCTATCGGCATTGCAATCAGTAGTACAAACACATCTGTTTTGTTTAGGTATTTGGTTCTTTAATCACTTGGTTCCGCGTCTGCATAGCGCATCGGTTGCACTGTACGCTTTGGGGAAAGCAAAAAAAAAACACACACACACACACAACATAATTAAACTAATGCACAGCAAACTATGCGATGCAGAATGACGCGGCTTATGCTTGCGTTGGATACATTAGGCATTCCGATCGATGGTGTGTGTAAGGCGAAATTGCTGGGTTCGGGGAAAACTGGAAGCGTACTTTGCGTTCGATCCTTCAGCTGCTTTTTTGGCAAAACGGTTTTCGGCATATGATATGCGGCAGATGCCCACAGCTGGGTTGCTGTTGGTCTCATCCAACACAGACGCTCATTATGCAAAGCAGTTACAGTGCTGACCGGTACGAGCATGTTTTAGATGTTGCAGCGCTCGTGCTGAGTTGCACAACCACCCTCACCAGTCCATTAAGTGCAGCGTGCAAACGAAACGCAGCGCAAAGCGAACATTACAGCGGGGAAGATTTAAATGAGCTTTTTAGGATTTTCTTTAAATGCACATCAGGTTAGGACTCCTGCTTTTTGTTTTAAATTATGGTTGTGAAGTGTGTTTTATGAATCTTATTTCAAGTGACTTGCTCATGCTGACACGCTTCACACTCAAACACAGTATGAGCTCTTTTTACATAAAATCCCAATTGGAGGTTGTGTGAATTAAAAAGATTCCGTTTTATATGTACCTTTGTTGAGCAAACAGTGCGGAAAGTGCTCCACATGCAATGTTTTCCATAGAAGAGGATCTGTTTTTGAAGCTTAACATGACAGATTGGTAATTAGTTTGCTTTTTTTTTGTTGTTAATTACTACGATTGCTCTGAATTGTTAGTGACGTGTGACATGAGAAATATTTTACGGTACTAAGCTGTGCCACTATAAAATAAAATGTTGGAACACGCTAGTGGAACATACCGTAGAAAGCATGTCATTCATATTTGTGCTGTTTGATTTGTTAGTGGGAAAAAGAGGAAAGTCAAAACTGGGAGCTTTGTTGGAAGTTTGTTTTTCTGTTTTGCTCCCCATCAAAATGGCTTCCGTTTGGAAGTGAACTGGTGGCAAATGGAACGCTATAAACAAATCAATTCGATGTGCAAGCTGTTACGAAGCGAAGCAATTGAATAAAGTTATCCAATTTCTCGCTTGCGTCCTGTAGTTGCTTTTGTCGGGAATACCTGTACCGCGGTCGCTCGTTGTCGTCGAACAGCGGCGCTTCGTGCAAAACGAATTGAAGCCCAGTTAAGACTTCAATTTTGTAGAAAAATCAATTTTCGCCCCATCGCCCTGTACACAAACCGGCTCACACAGAAGCACACAGATCAACCGGTTCCACTGGCCATCCGTAGGTGATGTTGTTATCTGCCTTTTTTTTCCTCCCTGTTACTCGCGCTCCGTTTCCGGGCACAGTTTAACCGTCAGTCAATTTTTGCTCATACGAGCACATGTTGCACATGTGTCAACGTGTGTCTCCCACGACTTTTCGCGCCAAAAGCGCACTGTTTGTACCACGAACAACAAAGATGTACGTGGCAATGTGTCCATTCGCGGGCCGTGATGATAAACGTCGTTCCGATTGGTGATGACGGCCCGGGTGCATCATCATATCGAGTGCTTGGTGCAAACAGAAACGGTTGAATGAAACCATGCACAACAGGGCCACACGATTACCCTTTTTGTAAACCATTTTAAGGAAGCAATAACAGAATAACGATATCGGTACGGTTTGAAACCTTTCGGGGAGCACTGGCGAGCATAATTTGAAAGAAAATAACACAAAGAACCTTCCAACCTTTTTTGACACCCTTGCCAGACAGGGGGGATAAAGGATAAAGCAAGGGAGCGCTGTGGGAGTGGAACTATTTGAGAACAATTTGCAAAACGTGCCTGGAATAAGAAATTAGATAGGTGATAGATTATCTGTTTTTTCGTTAGTGCGAAGGATTTGAAACCTTCCAACACACTTGCTGTCTAGTGATATTTGAAAGGCAATCAACGAAACCGCTTTAGACAAATGGCAAAGTTTTAAAATTCAGTTTGAAAATTATTTGAAAAACGACATGCAATAACATAGATTTATTGTGTAATTTGGAAGGAAAAATTATTTGATATAGCAAAATACATTTAATAATGGAAACATTTGTACAGTTAAGCAGATCATAATAACCAGAATGCTTCTAAGAATGTGTCGAAGTCTGGGGATTTAAAATAATGCTTTTAAACAACTGTCACACTGTACTGTTGCTGAATGTCTATGTAAAGAATGAAATGCCTCCCAATGTACATGCCATAATTCCACTGAATGCCTTTACGGTGTATTTATAGCTGCTGACCTAGCTGCACTTTTAATGCTCATGTTAGCATTTTCCAGCGATTTTGCATGTCCTGCTCGGGAAAGGAAACTGATACCGTTGCGTTCTCATTCAACCAATCGCATAAGCTTAGCTGCCCTTTGTTTTCCACTCTTCCAATCACTTAAACAAATGTGTGGTTGGAAACAAATCCGCCCGGAGGAAGAGGGGAAGCTGCCTGGCCTGGGATTTTCAAGCACAGGCCGCCAAGCCTAGCAAAACCTCCAACGATCCGTCGGGATGGTTGGTCTTTTCTTGTCGAGCAACCGGTAGCAAACAAGAAATAACTCATAATCGACATTTTCACGTTCGATTACCTCGGCAAAGAAGTAAGCAGAGCCCCGAAAGGGTAAAAAAACCGAAAGTAGGTAGAGGACAGACTGATTGAAAAGCCTAGGATTTATTTCTTTCCCCATGCACCTATGCCAGGGATGGTTGGGATGTCAAACGATAAAATACGTGATAGAAAATTGAATTTCCACTGCTTGCACAACTACCACCGGCAATAACGAGCAATGGTTGAACATGCTGCACTCACTCGCACACCCCTGAAACATTCGTCAAACAGCTCGGACACAGTTACGATGCGATGAATCTGTTCGAATCTCATCCACCGGCGGTACATGGGACGAAATCAGTGACGTTTGGAAGCAGTCAAGTAAGACATGGGTAGCTCTACCCTTGAAGCTTCCGAAGAATTCTGATCCGTTGGGCATTGGGCGAAAATCAATCAATCATTAAATTGCCGGTATCTTCACCAGTCGGTGTAAGTAAAGGGGAGAGTTCTAAGTGATAAAGGAGCACGAGTTCCGGGAGTATTGAAGATCTACTGCAGTGAGAACGTATTGAAGAGATTTTCATTTCACATCATCGGACATTTATTGCAACATGATATTGTATTATAATCGCTAGAAGCAGTTCGAGGTTGATGATTTTCTTCTAGTTGGTTTTTAGCTAGAAGCAGACTCTAAGATTAATCATGTTGTAATTTCAACAAATGTAAATTCAACTAGTTTTAGAAAGCAATAAATAACATGTCCTCTGTCAATAGTTTATGTCGTTGTCCACTTCAAACAATTCTAAATCGATTTCCCTCTTATGCAATACCAAGGATGAGACAGAAATGGTTGTCTCCAACAATACAAGACGTAGATATGTTGTAAGCTCGAGAAACACAAAGGAAAGCTACTCGAAAAAGGCTTCCCACATCACTTCACGTCGGTATCGTTTATCGGAAGAACTATCGCTTGTATTGAAGCACGGCATTGGCTTCTGCTGGATGAGCTGAATATTCGCTTGCTTTGTGTCCTTCCATTGTGGCATACGGTTCCTTGTGCTGGGATCATCCGTATCCACCTGCAAGAACGTTGCGGTAGGATTAGCATAAGATTTTGATTCAACCGATTGGAAACAAACGGTAATTTGTGCTCTGGTTGTGAAGAACCCCATTCGGTGAGTGGAAAGGGATCCATTTTTAATCAGTGCCACAAACACGTTCGGTTGATACGGAGATGGGAAGCTTGTCGCTGTGATTGATTTTGTGCTATAAAAGACTCATCGTATAACAACCAGTAGTTTAGCTTTTTTTTCTCTTCTTTGGGAATATATTGAAATAGATTGGATTTTCAATGGAATTTTCTCAGTTGTTTTCACTAAAACTAAACTCAACTTATGGCAACAATTTACATTTAAAACTATAAACTGTATAAAGCAGGCATTTTCTACACACCTGAGTTGAACGCAAAATAGTCATTTGCTCTGCCGAGTGATACGATCTTAAACTAATTAGCTCTATCCGCCAACGATTCGCTACAATCATCCACGGTACAGGTGTACGCCGTTGATGCATCAGTGCCTTCCACGACACGCTGGTCGTTCATTCATCCCCACACACGAGAGCCCATATCCACAATGGTGGACCCGTGCGCGACTCTTGGGCTTGTGTGCAAATGGCACCGTGTACAAGTGGCACGTTGCACTCGCACTTCCACAAAGTATCGCCGGTGCTCCCACTATCGCGACCCATTTTATCGGGCGCAAATAACAATCGCATTCGGATGCAACAACAGCATTGAAAGCTACCCGTAACAAAATGGTAAAGATCCTTTCTTCCCGCGTTGGACGCCGCTCGGCGTACACGGCGTTCACATTATGCAACGCGTTCGCAAACGTGGGTTGCACAGATTGGTGAGATTGGAGGTTACGTTCGCACTCGAATGGTTGCAATTTTCCATTACGCTTTACTACGTTTGTAATTCCGTTACGAAACGTGTTTACTGGTGTGATGGAGCGAGAGAAAAAAGAGGGTATTAAAATGGAAAAAAAGGGAAAGGAAGCTTAAGCAAGGCTTGTGGAAACGTAAAATGCAAACCGCACTTCCGGCCCGACGTAGGCTTGCAATAAAACCACAACGTGAAAAAAATATTATTTCTATTAAAGCCACTTTTCCTAGTGATGTACTGGAGCATTTTTGAGTCAATCAAATGTAGATAAATGACAATTTTGCTAAATCTTTTAAAATACTTCATTCTTCATTGCGAATGTAGTGAAAAATAATGCTGTGTTTCTAAACAGGGAGAAAATAAATTAGAAAACACCATGGGACACATAGATCTAACACGTTTTACCTTATTTCCCACGATCTTCTACATCAATAACGAAAACTCAATAAGACTCGCCGAATTTATAGCACCCTCTGCCTCGGAGCGCATGGTGAAAACTGTTCACACATATCACACAAGTTAAAACCATTTTCATTTTCACCCAATTTCTTCGCTGACACCTTCACCCTCCATTCCATTCGCCCGCCACCAATCCAATAAGTAGCGTGAGCTCCATCGTTCATCAGCTATTCAACGAACGGAGCGAATGCAATTGATCGCAAAATAAAATTTTGGAAGAAAAGCATGGAAAGCACACCGGAGTACGCAGAATTCGTCCCTTCCCTGGTTGTTCCGCAACCAAGAACCGTCTGGCAACACTTCCAATAAGCAAAGAAAAAAAACAAGAAAACAAGAGCAAAAATTCCACCCAAATGAAGTGAACAACAAAAAAAGAAGGAGCAACATATAAACGGTAAGAAAACACACGGCGTGTAACGGTGTGCGACGATAAATGGATGTGTAGCATTAGGGCTGGGATCGATTTCCAAAACCCGGCACGTACCTGCCACTATCAGCAAACAGAGGATGGGGAGTCGTAAATCCATTACCACTGGGAGCCACATTTCCCGACCGTCGGTCCAGTGCCGTTGGTGCCCCGCGTATCGTAGATCTTCCTGTGCCAAGGCGCCGTACACATGCGGCGAGACACGGCGCTCACGGAATGGTTGAAGACTGCGGGGATGAACGAAAAAAAAACACACACCTATCACTTCCCGGGGTACTCCCGGGCGCCCCCGGAGGTGTGTGTTTTCACGTAGCTCGGAAGCAACACCACCACACTTGTGGTTTTCGTCGACTTGTGAGGCTTTTCCGAAAACGTTGCTCGTTCTGTTGCGGAGGACGGTTGCTGGTGTTTTTTCGTTGTTGTTTCTGCACTACTCCACGGGGAATGCTTCTTGCCGGGTGGCCAGGAAGAACTGGCCAACTGCAATGGCCGGCCAGAAACCCAAAACCCAAAAACCGGACGTAGGATTTTCCACACCCAGGTGCTGATGTTTGGCACTTTGGTTTGGCTGCTGCTGGGAATACTACGTTTCCAACACTCACATCACGAAGCACAATATCAGTCTTGCCCGGGTGATAAGTACCCGCACGGAACAATTGCACACGGTGCTCGATAAATCCGTAGCAGTTTGCTATATTGTACCGTGCGATCGTGAAGTACTGGGCGTCCGCTTCGGATTTTTATCCGCGCGAAGAAACTACCACGTTTGTACGTTCGTTCGTTTTCACTAGAATCGATGATGTCTAGAGAGAGGGAGAGAGAATAAAAAAAAAAACACTCCAAATCAATGATGCATGCACACTTCTCGCTTCCTTCCAAACGGCCCGCAGCTGTGGGGTGCTTTATTTCGGTGCATATTTCTTTACGCGACTCGTTCCCGCCCCGGTTTGATGCAGTCTGAAAGCAAACAAAGAGACCGGAATGAATGTTTATTATATTTGAATGCAAAAACATAGCACAAAAAACTCCGATGAGAATGGTGCAAATTTGTGTGCTATTCATGCATGCGCAATCATACAGCGAGATATTTATTTGATTTAATTAAACTGGAGCAATCTTTGGAGAAATCACAAAAAACAAAAAGCATACAATGGGAAAGGTAAGGAATTTTTAATAACTTCTGGATTTTCAAAATATACAGCTTTTCTCTAATATTAAAAATAATAAATGTGTTTGTAGGTAAAAAACCTTTATATGGCTAACGATATTTCAATTCGATCCCATCGTTTATCACTGAAACGCTAGCCATATTGCTGCAGACCAACACATAAATCAGATTAAATTAAATTAAATTACCAATATTCGTTTGCATCAGCCGCACGATCGACAAGGCAACACGGTTGGGCTGTTGAAACGACACGTCATTGCTTATTTGTGCTGGTTGCGGTTTTCCCCCGCTTGCTTTAAGGCCCAAATCAAGCGCAAAGAAAAATGTGTTTTTGCCTTCTCCCGAAAGCACTTTCCCACAAGGGTGTCTTCTTCGGTGTTGCTATAGCTATTCCAAATTAGTACATAAAAGCTGGTCAAATTTCCCTGGCTGGCAGGAGTGTTATAAAGCATAACTAGCTAGCTCTGTCTAATACATCGGAAGTATTCCCCTCCGAAAGAATAAGCTTTAAAGATAGAATCAGATTTTTTTTGTGCCTTGCATTCTTTTTTCCCGCCTTCCAGGAAGGAATGCTTGGAGAAATGGTGATAGAAAATACATGGTTGAAAAAATGTGCTCCCATCCGACCAGATGAGAGTTGAATAAATAATGTACTGGCAGCGTTCGTCCTCAACTAGATTGGAAAGCTTTTCCTCCGGTGGTACGTGGTCGTCATGCCTCGATAGGGAACGATGGCTGCGCGTATCGAAAGTGGAAATGGATAATGTAAAACAGTTTATAAAGAATACAGTTTGCGCTTCATCCCTTATTGTTATTAGGGTGGCTATACTGTCAGGCTTTGGTGCCGGATGGTACTGGGGATATTAAAAATAGGCTAAGCCAAAATGGAATGTGAGACGAACACACCGACTTTTCGAACCTTTTTTTTGAAAATAAATATAATTTGAAATTATGTTTTGCATTATCTTCTATAATTGTTATTATAAACCAATCACTTTAAGGTTAATATACTTACAGAAAATCAGAAATTTGTAAGGAATATTCTATGCAAGTATGCGGCAAGCTACATAATTTTTTAACATCTTTCTTTTCATAAGTCATCATTAGTCAACATCTTAAAATCCCAACAAATGAAACTCCAGGGAAATGTCCGCCCTGGGAGTCATCAGTGTATTTTTGAAACTCTTTCAATTACCAACAATTCTAAACCACCTTCAACAGGTTCTTCCCGCAATAAACAAAGAATTTGAAATATTAAACTCTTAATCAGTTTTCTCATTTCTTTTTGGTCCCCAGTGGAGTAACATATTAGAGCGAATATATCCACCCCCAATGTTACGTGGGGGAGCGATTGTACTTTGACGACCTTTTCTTTACACCAACCCAGCGGCACACCGTGTCAGTGTGCCCCGCGGCAGAATGGTAACGATCCAACGGGGAAAAGTATCGAACACCATTGAAGTGTTTGCCGCTTTTGATTCTAGGATGAAGATATTCCATCCACCCTTTCCGAGATCTCTCTGGTACCGGCGTTCCGGGCCACGGTGTTATAATGATGATTGAATTTTCCACTAACGAACGCGACAGTTTCACACTGGCTGAGTGGAGTGTAAATGTCTCCCCCAGTGGCTTTTAAAACCCGCGCCCGAGTGGGAAAAGTATTGTAAGACATTTTTAGTAATGCAAATTTGATTACCATCAACGGTGATGATAACTAATTCGGGGATCTTTGGGGCTTCTGTGCGGCCCCACCACACACAGGCCGAAGCAAAGCAACAGGATGGCGGGGAAAAAAGGAAGGAAAAACTAATGTCAATAATTAGTACGCAATCTCGGGGTGTCCTAATTTTATCAGCTCCGTTCGATACCTGGCCGTGTCGGGAAGGGAAGATTGTATTTTTCCATTCCCTCGCAAACGCATCGGTTCTGGTGGCCGAACTGGGAGTAATTCAATTACACGAAGGAATTAGCTGCTGATGAAGTTGCTTCAGCGCGTGGTTTGGGTGTTGTGCGAGAAATGTGATTAAAACTAAACCCATTCATGCATATGGAGATACAAGACGAATGCTAACCAGTACAAACAAATGCGGAGAACGTTTTTGTTTCGGTGGGAGGTTTAAAGAGCTCAGCCAAATAAATCAGCCGCGTAATATTTCTGCCAATCAGAGCTTAAAGCTTATGGTGAAACAGTAAATGCGAGCTACTTTTCGCTTTCCGGAGAATTTCCATCAGTTTGCTGTGATTGAGATAAAACCCTCGCCCGAACCGGCAACGACCCGTACGAGCTTACGGACGGAAGACAATGGACAATTTTCCATTTCAACACTAAACGGTCTTTGTTCTTTTGTGGAGGAAGAACACACCGGGCGTGTGGAGCGTCCCTTTTATGCGACCCACCATTCCAACCTTCTACGGCGTTGGGACGTTTAGGTTTGTATCACTGTGTGTACAGCGACATTTCCACACCTAAACCAATCTACACAAGCATTCCCATCCATCCATCCATCCATCCATCCGGGATGGAGAACCGTGGGCCGGTTTTGGCAGCTAAGCTTCAGACAAACAAATCTTCCCACGATAATCCACTTTAAAATCCAATCCACCAAAAACGAGCGCGCATTAGGCTTACCTCGTTGTCTGCGTCTGTGCCGTATGTTACCGGTCTCCGGACGAAATGTTGTTTTGGGGGGGATGGTTTCGAAACTTTTCCTCCCACGGACACGCATGCATGTTTGTGATTCGGGGGCTGTTTTTTTTTCTTCTTCAGTTGTGGGCTCCTGACAGGATTAGGATTTTCTACGACATGTTATTTCGAAACCAAGCAACCTTAAAACCCTGAATCCTGGTATTGACTGTACCACGGACCGTGCCGGTGATGAAAGGCATCGGCGTGCATTGTATCGAGGTGCGCATTACGGCTCTCGCAAGTATCACGGCGGCCTTTCACTGATCCGGTGCCACATGTCATCGCGTACCGTTCTTTCATTTAAGCTCTGGAAATTGGCAACAGTGAATGGTAATAAATCCTCCACGGTGCCGGTAATGGCAAACAACCGTTTTTTGTATGTGTTATTTACGAGCTTTAAAAATTCTACTGATCATGTTGATGATTTTCCTTTCTCATATAAGCTAAGAATCGATCGCATACTGTAAGTCATACACCGTTGGCTAATAAACATCTTCAAATATACAAAAATGGTCATATTGAAAATACTCTTCTTTGTCACTTCTTTCAAGTAATATCATTTTTCTTCATTATTTTGTTACATCAAATTTCATTTTAACTGACGTAGTGCAAGCACTTGATGAAATAAGAACACATGAGTCTTGAGGAATGTTTCATTCAATCTAAAATGTGTATAACTATTGGATAGACAATAGATTGAACATATTTCAAGCAATAAAACGGTAAGTGTACACATTTTAGATTGTGTTAGTATATCATCAAGCGCTTGCACTTCGTTTGTTAAAAAGAAATTTAGTTTTATAAAGTTTATTTCTAGTAAAAATCTATCAATCTTTAAATCCGAGGTGTCCGGGATAAATAAATCAATGCACAACACAAATTTTCCTCAATAGGATCTTAATAAAGCAATTAACGGTTATACAAAGTCTAATGAAATGTGAGTCATTAATTTTCATTGCATTTTTTTGCGATCGCTTCAATCTTCAACCTAATGCTAAACATACCACACGATCGAAGTATTAAAAAAATACTAACAAACGATAGCCAACGAAA